>JBAMCI010000195.1:0-515000 GCA_037075265.1 Drosophila nigricruria
GTCAAGGTGACACAGAAGGGTAAAGTTTTGATAAAGTTGATTGTGTCATCTCGATAGTTGTGTTTTCCGCCCACTAGGGGCGTGGCAATCGAAAAATGCATTTTCCGATATCTCAGAAACAACACTTCTAGAAGTGCTAGAGAGTTGCAATTTGGAATGTAGACTCGTGTTGACAACTCAAGATGAAAAAGCTATGGCGAGATATCCACGCCCATTGGGGCGTGGCATATCGGGTAAAAGTACCTTCTACAGTTTTAAAGATAGAACGCCCAAATTTGGCACGTAGGTTACTGTTATTATGATCCTATGAAGATCGATCAAAAAACTATATATCCACGCCTACTAGGGGCGTGGCAAATAGTATCTGACTATATAGCGATTTTGTTTTCTGTAATATTTTGAGCACTATTGATGCTAGAGACTTGAAATTTGGTATATATACTCGAGTTGAAAACCCAAGATGAAAAAGATATGGATAGTACCTACGCCCATAGGGGGCGTGGCATACCGCAAAAGTTTATAGCTCCTACAGTTTTAGAGGTAGAAATTGGATGGTTGAGTTACTGGTGAGCTCTATCGATGACCCAAAAATAATTTTTGCGCCCCTTATGGGGCATGCTTGCCAAAAAATACCCTGTAATTTCTTGCATTTTGGAGTGTAAGTATCCAAATTTCACACTTACGTTACCTATCAGTATTTCTAAGAACTAGCTAAAAATTATATGTCTACGCCCATCATCGGGGTGATAAATCGGGAAAAACTGTACGTTTTTCCGATTCTCAGTGAGAAAATCAAGATTTTAAGTGACGATATTACTGCAGACCTCCTCTATTGATTTCCAAAAAATTATATATGTATAAACCGATTGGGGGGCGTGGCAATGGGCGTGATCTGCGCGGGTGTGAATGAGTATTCTGCAGTCGGTAGCGCCTGACTGCAACGTTCTTACTTGCTTAAATTGTATTTACTTCATTTTTAAGTTCAGTTTCCTTTTTATTGTAAATTATTATTTGTTTAATTGTATTCACTTGATTTTAAGTTCAGTTTGTTTGCACAGATAGTTCTTTCGAATTTTTCTTGAGATAATTAGAAGCTTCTGGAATTATGTTCTTTTCGAATTCTTTCGCGTCTTCTTGAATTGTTTTCAATTTTTTTTTTTGCACAATCTGCGGCTTTGCAATGTGCGAATTTCGGTATACACGTCACTGTCGAGATTTCCTATTTTAAAACTTGACGTGATATTGACCGTCGCGTGCGTTGTTTTCGCGTTAGTTGTTTAGCGGATAGCAGTAAACGGGGCACAAGAATTAATAACTTAGTTATTGCATCAGCATCCACAATTTATTGCTATCCTACCAGATGCGCCAATTAAATATTTAGTTTAATATTTACTGTGTGTTTGAGTCGAACTAATACCTCGACACTGGCTAACGGCAACGCTAATATAATTTAAAAGACGAAGTCCGAGTTAGATTATGACAACTTGCTTTATTCAAAAGACGAAGTCAAAGTTAATAATGACAACTTGCTTTATTGAATAGTAGCTTAAGACTAAAGACAATTTCAGCATAGGCTTATTATATATGCTGTTAAAATTACGCAGCAGCAACATGACGCGTCGATGCAACAGTAATTCTCAGAATTTGTTCTTTGCTATTTTTGTTGTTGTGCGGCAGCAACGTGCAACTGCACTTTCCCAACTCCGCGCCAGTCCGTTTGTTTACGATTTGGCTATCCGGTTTATTCTGGATTGGAGTCAAAGTGTGTGTGTATTGTTGCGCAGCACAATAAAGTGAGCACTATTAAAATGTTTGCAACTTTTGGATGATGGATGTTGCTAGGAACAAATGTTGACTTGTGGGTGATGCATGTTGCGAGCTTGGGAATATTTACATTAATAATTTGGCTATGGAAACAGCTTTTGGATATTGTGGACGTAATCAGTATGATTATGTCACTATATATATATAATTAAATATTTAGTTTAATATTTACTGTGTGTTTGAGTCGAACTAATGCCGCGACACAGGCTAACGGCACCGCTAATATAATTTAAAAGACGAAGTCAAAGTTAGATTATGACAACTGGTTTTATTTAAAAGACGAAGTCAAAGTTTGATTATGACAACTTGCTTTATTTAAAAGACGAAGTCAAAGTTAGATAATGACAACTTGCTTTATTGAATAGTAGCTTAAGACTAAAAGACAATTTCAGCATAGGTTTATTATATATGCTGTTAAAATTACGCAGCAGCAACATCACGCGTCAATGCAACCGTTACTCTTGGTGATCGTCGGACGCGTAATTCTCAGAATTTGTTCTTTGCTATTTTTGTTGTTGTGCGGCATCAACGTGCAACGGCACTTTCCCAATTCTACGCCAGTCCGATTATTTGCGATTTGGCTATCCGGTTTATTCTGGATTGGAGTCAAAGTGTGTGTATTGTTGCGCAGCACAATAAAGTGAGCTCTATTAGAATGTTTGCAACTTTCGGATGATGCATGTTGCTAGGAACATATGTTTACTTGTGGGTGATGCATGTTGCGAGCTTGGGAATATTTACATTAATAATGGGAACAGCTTTTGGATATTGTGGACATAATCAGTATGATTATGTCAGTTCCCTCTCCCTTAAGAGGCGAGCCTGCGAGTCAAGGTGACACAGAAGGGTAAAGTTTTGATAAAGTTGATTGTGTCATCTCGATAGTTGTGTTTTCTTGTTGTTGTTCTTCTGGTTGAACTGATAACGTTGTTTGATTTTACGGATTAATATTATGGGGTTACAAGATATGTATATAAAATATAAGATTACAATTATAAATATGATTATTGTGATTATTACAATGGTATTTGGTTCGATATATTTTATCATTTCTTTGCCATTTATATGCTTATAATTACAGATTGGTTTTGTGTGTGATAGAATTTTTGTTATGCATTCATCAATTATTGGTTATTGTCTTGATTAAAAAAATTTTATTATCTTTTTCATAATAAGAAATGGGATAATTATACTCATTTACAAAGTGAAATGAGTATATTGGTTTTGTGCAATGTCCGTCACGCTGTCCGTCCGTATGTCCGTCTGTCCGCCCGTCTGTCCGTCTGTCCGTATAAACGCAAACCATTTGCACAGTTTTGAAGCTAGAAAGTTGAAATTTTGAATATATACTCGTGTATACCCTCGAATTATAAAGTGTCAAGATTTTCCCGATACGCCCACTAGGGGCGTGGCAATCGAAAAATGCATTTTCCGATATCTCAGAAACACTTCTAGAAGTGCTAGAGAGTTGCAATTTGGAATGTAGACTCGTGTTGACAACTCAAGATGAAAAAGCTATGGCGGATATATCTACGCCCATTGGGGGCGTGGCATATCGGGTAAAAGTGTATCTTCTACAGTTTTAAAGATAGAACGCCCAAATTTGGCACGTAGGTTACTGTTATGATCCTATGAAGATCGATCAAAAAACTATATATCCACGCCTACTAGGGGCGTGGCAAATAGTATCTGACTATATAGCGATTTTCTGTAATATTTTGAGCACTATTGATACTAGAGACTTGAAATTTGGTATATATACTCGAGTTGAAAACCCAAGATGAAAAAGATATGGCGGATATATCTACGCCCATAGGGGGCGTGGCATACCGCAAAAAGTTTATAGCTCCTACAGTTTTAGAGGTAGAAATTGGATGGTTGAGTTACTGGTGAGCTCCTCTATCGATGACCCAAAAATAATTTTTGCGCCCCTTATGGGGCATGCTTGGCTAAAAAATACCCTGTAATTTTCGCATTTTTTGAGTGTAAGTGTAATTTCACACTTACGTTACCTATCAGTATTTCTAAGAACTGGCCAAAAATTATATGTCTACGCCCACTGGGGGCGTGACAAATCGGGAAAAACTGTACGTTTTTCCGATTCTCAGTGAGAAAATCAAGATTTTATGACGATATTACTGCAGACCTCCTCTATTGATTTCCAAAAAATTATATATGTATAAACCGATTGGGGGCGTGGCAATGGGCGTGATCTGCGCGGGTGTGAATGAGTATTCTGCAGTCGGTAGCGCCTGACTGCAACGTTCTTACTTGCTTAAATTGTATTTACTTCATTTTAAGTTCAGTTTCCTTTTATTGTAAATTATTATTTGTTTAATTGTATTCACTTAATTTTAAGTTCAGTTTGTTTGCACAGATAGCTCTTTCGAATTTTCTTGAGATAATTAGAAGCTTCTGGAATTATGTTCTCTTCGAATTCTTTCGCGTCTTCTTGAATTGTTTTCAATTTTTTTTTTTGCACAATCTGCGGCTTTGCAATGTGCGAATTTCGGTATACACGTCACTGTCGAGATTTTATTTTAAAACTTGACGTGATATTGACCGTCGCGTGCGTTGTTTTCGCGTTAGTTGTTTAGCGGATAGCAGTAAACGGGGCACAAGAATTAATAACTTAGTTATTGCATCAGCATCCACAATTTATTGCTATCCTACCAGATGCGCCAATTAAATATTTAGTTTAATATTTACTGTGTGTTTGAGTCGAACTAATACCTCGACACTGGCTAACGGCAACGCTAATATAATTTAAAAGACGAAGTCCGAGTTAGATTATGACAACTTGCTTTATTCAAAAGACGAAGTCAAAGTTAATAATGACAACTTGCTTTATTGAATAGTAGCTTAAGACTAAAGACAATTTCAGCATAGGCTTATTATATATGCTGTTAAAATTACGCAGCAGCAACATGACGCGTCGATGCAACAGTAATTCTCAGAATTTGTTCTTTGCTATTTTTGTTGTTGTGCGGCAGCAACGTGCAACTGCACTTTC
The DNA here is from genome assembly GCA_037075265.1 of Drosophila nigricruria. Lineage (NCBI taxonomy): Eukaryota > Metazoa > Arthropoda > Insecta > Diptera > Drosophilidae > Drosophila > Drosophila nigricruria. The sequence goes on from JBAMCI010000195.1 coordinate 4,838, forward strand.
CCAACTCCGCGCCAGTCCGTTTGTTTACGATTTGGCTATCCGGTTTATTCTGGATTGGAGTCAAAGTGTGTGTGTATTGTTGCGCAGCACAATAAAGTGAGCACTATTAAAATGTTTGCAACTTTCGGATGATGGATGTTGCTAGGAACAAATGTTGACTTGTGGGTGATGCATGTTGCGAGCTTGGGAATATTTACATTAATAATTTGGCTATGGAAACAGCTTTTGGATATTGTGGACGTAATCAGTATGATTATGTCACTATATATATATAATTAAATATTTAGTTTAATATTTACTGTGTGTTTGAGTCGAACTAATGCCGCGACACAGGCTAACGGCAACGCTAATATAATTTAAAAGACGAAGTCAAAGTTAGATTATGACAACTGGTTTTATTTAAAAGACGAAGTCAAAGTTTGATTATGACAACTTGCTTTATTTAAAAGACGAAGTCAAAGTTAGATAATGACAACTTGCTTTATTGAATAGTAGCTTAAGACTAAAGACAATTTCAGCATAGGTTTATTATATATGCTGTTAAAATTACGCAGCAGCAACATCACGCGTCAATGCAACCGTTACTCTTGGTGATCGTCGGACGCGTAATTCTCAGAATTTGTTCTTTGCTATTTTTGTTGTTGTGCGGCATCAACGTGCAACGGCACTTTCCCAATTCTACGCCAGTCCGATTATTTGCGATTTGGCTATCCGGTTTATTCTGGATTGGAGTCAAAGTGTGTGTGTATTGTTGCGCAGCACAATAAAGTGAGCTCTATTAGAATGTTTGCAACTTTCGGATGATGCATGTTGCTAGGAACATATGTTTACTTGTGGGTGATGCATGTTGCGAGCTTGGGAATATTTACATTAATAATGGGAACAGCTTTTGGATATTGTGGACATAATCAGTATGATTATGTCAGTTCCCTCTCCTTAAGAGGCGAGCCTGCGAGTCAAGGTGACACAGAAGGGTAAAGTTTTGATAAAGTTGATTGTGTCATCTCGATAGTTGTGTTTTCTTGTTGTTGTTCTTCTGGTTGAACTGATAACGTTGTTTGATTTTACGGATTAATATTATGGGGTTACAAGATATGTATATAAAATATAAGATTACAATTATAAATATGATTATTGTGATTATTACAATGGTATTTGGTTCGATATATTTTATCATTTCTTTGCCATTTATATGCTTATAATTACAGATTGGTTTTGTGTGTGATAGAATTTTTGTTATGCATTCATCAATTATTGGTTATTGTCTTGATTAAAAAATTTTATTATCTTTTTCATAATAAGAAATGGGATAATTATACTCATTTACAAAGTGAAATGAGTATATTGGTTTTGTGCAATGTCCGTCACGCTGTCCGTCCGTATGTCCGTCTGTCCGCCCGTCTGTCCGTCTGTCCGTATAAACGCAAACCATTTGCACAGTTTTGAAGCTAGAAAGTTGAAATTTTGAATATATACTCGTGTATACCCTCGAATTATAAAGTGTCAAGATTTTCCCGATACGCCCACTAGGGGCGTGGCAATCGCAAAATGCATTTTCCGATATCTCAGAAACACTTCTAGAAGTGCTAGAGAGTTGCAATTTGGAATGTAGACTCGTGTTGACAACTCAAGATGAAAAAGCTATGGCGGATATATCTACGCCCATTGGGGGCGTGGCATATCGGGTAAAAGTGTATCTTCTACAGTTTTAAAGATAGAACGCCCAAATTTGGCACGTAGGTTACTGTTATGATCCTATGAAGATCGATCAAAAAACTATATATCCACGCCTACTAGGGGCGTGGCAAATAGTATCTGACTATATAGCGATTTTCTGTAATATTTTGAGCACTATTGATACTAGAGACTTGAAATTTGGTATATATACTCGAGTTGAAAACCCAAGATGAAAAAGATATGGCGGATATATCTACGCCCATAGGGGGCGTGGCATACCGCAAAAGTTTATAGCTCCTACAGTTTTAGAGGTAGAAATTGGATGGTTGAGTTACTGGTGAGCTCCTCTATCGATGACCCAAAAATAATTTTTGCGCCCCTTATGGGGCATGCTTGGCTAAAAAATACCCTGTAATTTTCGCATTTTTTGAGTGTAAGTGTAATTTCACACTTACGTTACCTATCAGTATTTCTAAGAACTGGCCAAAAATTATATGTCTACGCCCACTGGGGGCGTGACAAATCGGGAAAAACTGTACGTTTTTCCGATTCTCAGTGAGAAAATCAAGATTTTATGACGATATTACTGCAGACCTCCTCTATTGATTTCCAAAAAATTATATATGTATAAACCGATTGGGGGCGTGGCAATGGGCGTGATCTGCGCGGGTGTGAATGAGTATTCTGCAGTCGGTAGCGCCTGACTGCAACGTTCTTACTTGCTTAAATTGTATTTACTTCATTTTAAGTTCAGTTTCCTTTTATTGTAAATTATTATTTGTTTAATTGTATTCACTTAATTTTAAGTTCAGTTTGTTTGCACAGATAGCTCTTTCGAATTTTCTTGAGATAATTAGAAGCTTCTGGAATTATGTTCTCTTCGAATTCTTTCGCGTCTTCTTGAATTGTTTTCAATTTTTTTTTTTGCACAATCTGCGGCTTTGCAATGTGCGAATTTCGGTATACACGTCACTGTCGAGGTTTTATTTTAAAACTTGACGCGATATTGACCGTCGCGTGCGTTGTCTTCGCGTTAGTTGTTTAGCGGATAGCAGTAAACGGGGCACAAGAATTAATAACTTAGTTATTGCATCAGCATCCACAATTTATTGCTATCCTACCAGATGCGCCAATTAAATATTTAGTTTAATATTTACTGTGTGTTTGAGTCGAACTAATACCTCGACACTGGCTAACGGCAACGCTAATATAATTTAAAAGACGAAGTCAGAGTTAGATTATGACAACTTGCTTTATTCAAAAGACAAAGTCAAAGTTAGATTATGACAACTTGCTTTATTGAATAGTAGCTTAAGACTAAAGACAATTTCAGCATAGCCTTATTATATATGCTGTTAAAATTACGCAGCAGCAACATGACGCCTCGATGCAACAGTAATTCTCAGAATTTGTTCTTTGCTATTTTTGTTGTTGTGCGGCAGCAACGTGCAACTGCACTTTCCCAACTCCGCGCCAGTCCGTTTGTTTACGATTTGGCTATCCGGTTTATTCTGGATTGGAGTCAAAGTGTGTGTGTATTGTTGCGCAGCACAATAAAGTGAGCTCTATTAGAATGTTTGCAACTTTCGGATGATGGATGTTGCTAGGAACAAATGTTGACTTGTGGGTGATGCATGTTGCGAGCTTGGGAATATTTACATTAATAATTTGGCTTTGGAAACAGCTTTTGGATATTGTGGACGTAATCAGTATGATTATGTCACTATATATATATAATTAAATATTTAGTTTAATATTTACTGTGTGTTTGAGTCGAACTAATGCCGCGACACAGGCTAACGGCAACGCTAATATAATTTAAAAGACGAAGTCAAAGTTAGATTATGACAACTGGTTTTATTTAAAAGACGAAGTCAAAGTTTGATTATGACAACTTGCTTTATTTAAAAGACGAAGTCAAAGTTAGATAATGACAACTTGCTTTATTGAATAGTAGCTTAAGACTAAAGACAATTTCAGCATAGGTTTATTATATATGCTGTTAAAATTACGCAGCAGCAACATCACGCGTCAATGCAACCGTTACTCTTGGTGATCGTCGGACGCGTAATTCTCAGAATTTGTTCTTTGCTATTTTTGTTGTTGTGCGGCATCAACGTGCAACGGCACTTTCCCAATTCTACGCCAGTCCGATTGTTTGCGATTTGGCTATCCGGTTTATTCTGGATTGGAGTCAAAGTGTGTGTGTTTTGTTTCGCAGCACAATAAAGTGAGCTCTATTAGAATGTTTGCAACTTTCGGATGATGCATGTTGCTAGGAACATATGTTTACTTGCGGGTGATGCATGTTGCGAGCTTGGGAATATTTACATTAATAATGGGAACAGCTTTTGGATATTGTGGACATAATCAGTATGATTATGTCAGTTCCCTCTCCTTAAGAGGCGAGCCTGCGAGTCAAGGTGACACAGAAGGGTAAAGTTTTGATAAAGTTGATTGTGTCATCTCGATAGTTGTGTTTTCACGCCCACTAGGGGCGTGGCAATCGAAAAATGCATTTTCCGATATCTCAGAAACACTACTTCTAGAAGTGCTAGAGAGTTGCAATTTGGAATGTAGACTCGTGTTGACAACTCAAGATGAAAAAGCTATGGCGGATATATCCACGCCCATTGGGGCGTGGCATATCGGGTAAAAGTGTATCTTCTACAGTTTTAAAGATAGAACGCCCAAATTTGGCACGTAGGTTACTGTTATGATCCTATGAAGATCGATCAAAAAACTATATATCCACGCCTACTAAGGGCGTGGCAAATAGTATCTGACTATATAGCGATTTTGTTTTCTGTAATATTTTGAGCACTATTGATGCTAGAGACTTGAAATTTGGTATATATACTCGAGTTGAAAACCCAAGATGAAAAAGATATGGCGGATATATCTACGCCCATAGGGGGCATGGCATACCGCAAAAGTTTATAGCTCCTACAGTTTTAGAGGTAGAAATAGTATTCAAATTTCACACTTACGTTACCTATCAGTATTTCTAAGAACTGGCCAAAAATTATATGTCTACGCCCACTGGGGGCGTGACAAATCGGGAAAAACTGTACGTTTTTCCGATTCTCAGTGAGAAAATCAAGATTTTATGACGATATTACTGCAGACCTCCTCTATTGTTTTCCAAAAAATTATATATGTACAAACCGATTGGGGGCGTGGCAATGGGCGTGATCTGCGCGGGTGTGAATGAGTATTCCGCAGTCGGTAGCGCCCGACTGCAACGTTCTTACTTGCTTAAATTGTATTTACTTCATTTTAAGTTCAGTTTCCTTTTATTGTAAATTATTATTTGTTTAATTGTATTCACTTAATTATACCCTGAACCCATTGAAAATGGGAAAACAGGGTATAATGGTTTTGTTAAAATGTATGTAACAGGCAGAAGGAGGCGTGGCAGACCCCATAAAGTATATATATTCTTGATCAGGGCGACGAGCTGAGTTGATTTAGCCCTGTCCGTCTGTCCGTCCGTCCGTCTGTCCGTCTGTCCGTATGTTTGAACGCGTCGATCTCAGAATCTATAAGAGCTAGAGACTTGAAATTTTTTGTAGGTCCGTGTATAGCACGCGCAGATCGAGTTTGTTTCAAAAATTCGATAACTTTTATCGTTTTAATGTTATCGATTTAAAACGTTATCGAAACGCAGTTATAAATTTATATCTCCCGCATCTTTAGAGCTAGAGTCTCCAAATTTTGTATTCAGTATAATGTAAAACAAGTAAGAAAGCTCTAGTCGGTGGTACCCGACTAGGAGATCCCCTGAACCCTGCGATGAGCCGATATTCCAAACATTGTATACTTATTTAACATTTATATATACAAGCAACACATGCACACACACATACACACACACATACGCACGCACGCATAAGTGAGCGCTCTGCTGACTGTGCAGTTTACGCAGCGACTGCGTTCGGGCTGCAGTAAGAGCAGTATTATGGGAAGTTAAATGTTGAATAAGTTCTTTTGTAGATGGACTTTCTTAATCACACTTTCAGATGGTGGTTATGTCATTCATATGTGTGTATTTTCCGAAGCACAAGTCTCTAGCACTTGATATATATTTTTTACAAATTTGGGGGGAAGGGAAGGAAAGGGGAGATGGTATATAAAATGTGACAAAAATCAAAATTGTATAAACTCCACATTATACTAAATACAAAATAAGGAGTCTCTAGCTTTAAAGATGTGCAAGCCATAAATTTATAACTGGTTTCCGATTTCGTTTTTAATCGATAACATTAAAACGATAAAAGTTATCGAATTTTTGAAACAAACTCGATCTCCGCGTGCTATACACGAACCTACATAAAAATTTCAAATCTCTAGCTCTTATAGATTCTGAGATCGACGCGTTCATACATACGGACAGACGGACAGACAGACAGACAGGGCTAAATCAACTCGGCTTGTCGCCCTGATCAAGAATATATATACTTTATGGGGTCTGCCACGCCTCCTTCTGCCTGTTACATACATTTTAACAAAACCATTATACCCTGATTTCCCATTTTCAATGGGTTCAGGGTATAAAAAAATAAATAAATAAAAAATAGTGTAATTAATTAAATAAACAAAATGGAAGGAGACGCAACAACACCCCTTTCCGATGCCAGCATTACACAAGTGATCAACCAACTTAAAAATGTTGAGAATTTTACTGGAAATAAGAACGGTTTATACACGTTCGTTAACCGGATCGACTACATATTGGCACTTTACACCACCAATGATCCGAGGCAGAGGTCAATACTTTTTGGACTCGTGGAAAGATGCATCAGCAGTGAAGTTATGCTATCTCTTGGCATAAATAATCTAACAACATGGACGGATCTTCGAAAGCAACTGATCCTGAACTACAAGACGCAAACCAAGAACATCGTCTTATTGGAGGAATTCAGGAGCACCCCATTCAAAGGCAACGTACGAGATTTTCTGGAAGAGGCAGAACACCGTAGGTAGGCATTGATGAGTAAGCTAGAATTAGAAAATAATTTAGATGAAAAAACATTGTATGAGCGGTTAATTAAAACTAGTATTGAAGACCTAATCCAAAAGCTACCTACAAATAGTTGCATTAGAATTATAAATTGCGAAATTCCCGATTTAAAATCTTTAATAAACATATTACAAGAAAAAAACCTTTATGAAGAACCCTGTCTAAATTCAAATCAAAACGAAGTAAAACAAGATAAAAATTTCAAGCCGTTACACCCAAATCCCAATATTCAAAAGTTTCCCACATTTCCTCAATCAAACCATTCCTGTGTCCCATATCGACCTTATTTTCAACAATCATATCTTCCACCAACACCTAATTATACTAACAATAACATTTTTCCACCTAATCATTATTCACCTCGACCAATGCAACCAATACCTAATCCGGTCAGACCATTATACTCTACATTCAGACCAAATTTTAGACAGAACCAATTTAACAAAAATCTTTTTGGACAACATACACAAGTAACTGCACAACAAACCCCTTTCAATAGTTCTGGCGTAGCCAACCAAACAATAAAACGTGCTAGACCTGCAGAAAGTGGACAAAGTAAAATGAGCATAGATGAAACTAGAAATCAAGAAGAAATAAATTATCACGATTATATGCAACAAGAATATTATAATCAATTAGCTTCTTATTCCGAATACTATCCTCAATATTACCCAGAACAAAGTTACCCACAAAATTCAGACTACACATACACACAAACAGCCACAGCCGAACATGAGACGGAGGAACCAAAACTCCCCCAAACTTGTAAAATCCGTATTTCAAATACTAGAGACTTGTGCTTTGGCAAATATACACATATAAATGACAGAATCACGCTCTGAAAGTTTGATTAAGAACGTCCAACTACAAAAGAAGTTATTAAACATTTAATTTCCCATAGTAAAGCCTATGAGCGCAGCCCACTTTCAGTCGCTGCGTTAACTGCGCAGTCAGCAGAGCGCTCGCTTATGCGTGCGTGCGTATGTGTATGTGTGTATGTATGTGCATGTATTTCTTGTATATATATATGTTAAATAAGCATAGAATGTTTGGAGTATCGGCTCTCGCAGGGTTCAGGGGATCTCCTAGTCGGGTACCGCCGACTAGAGTTTTTCTTACTTATTATACCCTGAACCCATTGAAAATGGGAAAACAGGGTATAATGGTTTTGTTAAAATGTATGTAACAGGCAGAAGGAGGCGTGGCAGACCCCATAAAGTATATATATTCTTGATCAGGGCGACGAGCTGAGTTGATTTAGCCCTGTCCGTCTGTCCGTCCGTCCGTCCGTCCGTCTGTCCGTCTGTCCGTCTGTCCGTCTGTCCGTATGTTTGAACGCGTCGATCTCAGAATCTATAAGAGCTAGAGACTTGAAATTTTTTATGTAGGTTCGTGTATAGCACGCGCAGATCGAGTTTGTTTAAAAAATTCGATAACTTTTATCGTTTTAATGTTATCGATTAAAAACGAAATCGAAAACCAGTTATAAAATTATGGCTTGCACATCTTTCAAGGTAGAGACTCTTTATTTTGTATATAGTTGCATGTGTAATTTATACAATTTTGATTTTTGTTATATTTTGGATGCCACGCCCCCTTCGCCCCCAATTTTCAAAAAACGTATTTCAAGTACTAGAGACTTGTGCTTCAGCAAATACACACATATGATTAACATAATCACACTCTGAAAGTTTGATTCAAAAAGTCCATCTACAAAGAAACTTATTAAACAATTAAGTTTTTATAATATAGCTCTTCTGCAGCCCAAGCGCAGTCGCTGCGTAAACTGCGCAATCAGCAGAGCGCTCGCTTATGCGTGCGTGCGTATGTGTGTGTGTATGTGTGTATGCATGTGTTGCTTGTATATATATATGTTAAATAAGTATAAAACGTTTGGAATATCGGCTCATCGCAGGGTTCAGGGGATCTCCTAGTCGGGTACCACCGACTAGAGCTTTCTTACTTGTTTTAAGTTCAGTTTGTTTGCACAGATAGCTCTTTCGAATTTTCTTGAGATAATTAGAAGCTTCTGGAATTATGTTCTCTTCGAATTCTTTCGCGTCTTCTTGAATTGTTTTCAATTTTTTTTTTTGCACAATCTGCGGCTTTGCAATGTGCGAATTTCGGTATACACGTCACTGTCGAGGTTTTATTTTAAAACTTGACGCGATATTGACCGTCGCGTGCGTTGTCTTCGCGTTAGTTGTTTAGCGGATAGCAGTAAACGGGGCACAAGAATTAATAACTTAGTTATTGCATCAGCATCCACAATTTATTGCTATCCTACCAGATACCAGATGCGCCAATTAAATATTTAGTTTAATATTTACTGTGTGTTTGAGTCGAACTAATACCTCGACACTGGCTAACGGCAAAGACGAAGTCAGAGTTAGATTATGACAACTTGCTTTATTCAAAAGACGAAGTCAAAGTTAGATTATGACAACTTGCTTTATTGAATAGTAGCTTAAGACTAAAGACAATTTCAGCATAGGCTTATTATATATGCTGTTAAAATTACGCAGCAGCAACATGACGCGTCGATGCAACAGTAATTCTCAGAATTTGTTCTTTGCTATTTTTGTTGTTGTGCGGCAGCAACGTGCAACTGCACTTTCCCAATTCTGCGCCAGTCCGTTTGTTTACGATTTGGCTATCCGGTTTATTCTGGATTGGAGTCAAAGTGTGTGTGTATTGTTGCGCAGCACAATAAAGTGAGCACTATTAGAATGTTTGCAACTTTCGGATGATGGATGTTGCTAGGAACAAATGTTGTTTTTTTACATTATTTTTTTATTTTTTTTATATTAATAATTTGGCAATGGAAACAGCTTTTGGATATTGTGGACGTAATCAGTATGATTATGTCACTATATATATATAATTAAATATTTAGTTTAATATTTACTGTGTGTTTGAGTCGAACTAATGCCGCGACACAGGCTAACGGCAACGCTAATATAATTTAAAAGACGAAGTCAAAGTTAGATTATGACAACTGGTTTTATTTAAAAGACGAAGTCAAAGTTTGATTATGACAACTTGCTTTATTTAAAAGACGAAGTCAAAGTTAGATAATGACAACTTGCTTTATTGAATAGTAGCTTAAGACTAAAGACAATTTCAGCATAGGTTTATTATATATGCTGTTAAAATTACGCAGCAGCAACATCACGCGTCAATGCAACCGTTACTCTTGGTGATCGTCGGACGCGTAATTCTCAGAATTTGTTCTTTGCTATTTTTGTTGTTGTGCGGCATCAACGTGCAACGGCACTTTCCCAATTCTACGCCAGTCCGATTGTTTGCGATTTGGCTATCCGGTTTATTCTGGATTGGAGTCAAAGTGTGTGTGTTTTGTTTCGCAGCACAATAAAGTGAGCTCTATTAGAATGTTTGCAACTTTCGGATGATGCATGTTGTTAGGAACATATGTTTACTTGTGGGTGATGCATGTTGCGAGCTTGGGAATATTTACATTAATAATGGGAACAGCTTTTGGATATTGTGGACATAATCAATATGATTATGTCAGTTCCCTCTCCTTAAGAGGCGAGCCTGCGAGTCAAGGTGACACAGAAGGGTAAAGTTTTGATAAAGTTGATTGTGTCATCTCGATAGTTGTGTTTTCACGCCCACTAAGGGCGTGGCAATCGAAAAATGCATTTTCCGATATCTCAGAAACACTACTTCTAGAAGTGCTAGAGAGTTGCAATTTGGAATGTAGACTCGTGTTGACAACTCAAGATGAAAAAGCTATTTCGGATATATCTACGCCCATTGGGGGCGTGGCATATCGGGTAAAAGTTTTAAAGATAGAACGCCCAAATTTGGCACGTAGGTTACTGTGATGATCCTATGAAGATCGATCAAAAAACTATATATCCACGCCTACTAGGGGCGTGGCAAATAGTATCTGACTATATAGCGATTTTGTTTTCTGTAATATTTTGAGCACTATTGATGCTAGAGACTTGAAATTTGGTATATATACTCGAGTTGAAAACCCAAGATGAAAAAGATATGGCGGATATATCTACGCCCATAGGGGGCGTGGCATACCGCAAAAGTTTATAGCTCCTACAGTTTTAGAGGTAGAAATTGGATGGTTGAGTTACTGGTGAGCTCCTCTATCGATGACCCAAAAATAATTTTTGCGCCTCTTATGGGGCATGCTTGGCTAAAAAATACCCTGTAATTTTCGCATTTTTTGAGTGTAAGTGTTCAAATTTCACACTTACGTTACCTATCAGTATTTCTAAGAACTGGGGGCGTGACAAATCGGGAAAAACTGTACGTTTTTCCGATTCTCAGTGAGAAAATCAAGATTTTATGACGATATTACTGCAGACCTCCTCTATTGTTTTCCAAAAAATTATATATGTACAAACCGATTGGGGGCGTGGCAATGGGCGTGATCTGCGCGGGTGTGAATGAGTATTCCGCAGTCGGTAGCGCCCGACTGCAACGTTCTTACTTGCTTAAATTGTATTTACTTCATTTTAAGTTCAATTTCCTTTTATTGTAAATTATTATTTGTTTAATTGTATTCACTTAATTTTAAGTTCAGTTTGTTTGCACAGATAGCTCTTTCGAATTTTCTTGAGATAATTAGAAGCTTCTGGAATTATGTTCTCTTCGAATTCTTTCGCGTCTTCTTGAATTGTTTTAAATTTTTTTTTTTGCACAATCTGCGGCTTTGCAATGTGCGAATTTCGGTATACACGTCACTGTCGAGATTTTATTTTAAAACTTGACGTGATATTGACCGTCGCGTGCGTTGTCGTCGCGTTAGTTGTTTAGCGGATAGCAGTAAACGGGGCACAAGAATTAATAACTTAGTTATTGCATCAGCATCCACAATTTATTGCTATCCTACCAGATGCGCCAATTAAATATTTAGTTTAATATTTACTGTGTGTTTGAGTCGAACTAATACCTCGACACTGGCTAACGGCAACGCTAATATAATTTAAAAGACGAAGTCAGAGTTAGATTATGACAACTTGCTTTATTCAAAAGACGAAGTCAAAGTTAGATTATGACAACTTGCTTTATTGAATAGTAGCTTAAGACTAAAGACAATTTCAGCATAGGCTTATTATATATGCTGTTAAAATTTCGCAGCAGCAACATGACGCGTCGATGCAACAGTAATTCTCAGAATTTGTTCTTTGCTATTTTTGTTGTTGTGCGGCATCAACGTGCAACTGCACTTTCCCAATTCTGCGCCAGTCCGTTTGTTTACGATTTGGCTATCCGGTTTATTCTGGATTGGAGTCAAAGTGTGTGTGTATTGTTGTGCAGCACAATAAAGTGAGCACTATTAGAATGTTTGCAACTTTCGGATGATGGATGTTGCTAGGAACAAATGTTGACTTGTGGGTGATGCATGTTGCGAGCTTGGGAATATTTACATTAATAATGGGAACAGCTTTTGGATATTGTGGACGTAATCAGTATGATTATGTCACTATATATATATAATTAAATATTTAGTTTAATATTTACTGTGTGTTTGAGTCGAACTAATGCCGCGACACAGGCTAACGGCAACGCTAATATAATTTAAAAGACGAAGTCAAAGTTAGATTATGACAACTGGTTTTATTTAAAAGACGAAGTCAAAGTTTGATTATGACAACTTGCTTTGTTTAAAAGACGAAGTCAAAGTTAGATAATGACAACTTGCTTTATTGAATAGTAGCTTAAGACTAAAGACAATTTCAGCATAGGTTTATTATATATGCTGTTAAAATTACGCAGCAGCAACATCACGCGTCAATGCAACCGTTACTCTTGGTGATCGTCGGACGCGTAATTCTCAGAATTTGTTCTTTGCTATTTTTGTTGTTGTGCGGCATCAACGTGCAACGGCACTTTCCCAATTCTACGCCAGTCCGATTGTTTTCGATTTGGCTATCCGGTTTATTCTGGATTGGAGTCAAAGTGTGGGTGTTTTGTTTCGCAGCACAATAAAGTGAGCTCTATTAGAATGTTTGCAACTTTCGGATGATGCATGTTGCTAGGAACATATGTTTACTTGTGGGTGATGCATATTGCGAGCTTGGGAATATTTACATTAATAATTTGGCTATGGAAACAGCTTTTGGATATTGTGGACGTAATCAGTATGATTATGTCACTATATATATATAATTAAATATTTAGTTTAATATTTACTGTGTGTTTGAGTCGAACTAATACCTCGACACTGGCTAACGGCAAAGACGAAGTCAGAGTTAGATTATGACAACTTGCTTTATTCAAAAGACGAAGTCAAAGTTAGATTATGACAACTTGCTTTACTGAATAGTAGCTTAAGACTAAAGACAATTTCAGCATAGGCTTATTATATATGCTGTTAAAATTACGCAGCAGCAACATGACGCGTCGATGCAACAGTAATTCTCAGAATTTGTTCTTTGCTATTTTTGTTGTTGTGCGGCAGCAACGTGCAACTGCACTTTCCTAATTCTGCGCCAGTCCGGTTGTTTACGATTTGACTATCCGGTTTATTCTGGATTGGAGTCAAAGTGTGTGTGTTTTGTTTCGCAGCACAATAAAGTGAGCTCTATTAGAATGTTTGCAACTTTCGGATGATGCATGTTGCTAGGAACATATGTTTACTTGTGGGTGATGCATGTTGCGAGCTTGGGAATATTTACATTAATAATGGGAACAGCTTTTGGATATTGTGGACATAATCAGTATGATTATGTCAGTTCCCTCTCCTTAAGAGGCGAGCCTGCGAGTCAAGGTGACACAGAAGGGTAAAGTTTTGATAAAGTTGATTGTGTCATCTCGATAGCTGTGTTTTCTTGTTGTTGTTCTTCTGGTTGAACTGATGGCGTTGTTTGATTTTACGGATTAATATTATGGGGTTACAAGATATGTACATTGTGTAAAATAAGTACCCGGAATTTATAATTTAAACTCTCCCGGGAATACCTGACACTTCAAATTTGGTTTTTTCATGTTGGGACACATGTCCTTGAATGCAAAAACCTCATTAGAACGGGATCTATTACTTAGTGTGTTTACTTCAGCAGTCAAAGTGAGTTGATCTTCTGTTTACTCGGCGAATTTTAGTCAATTTTTTGCAAAAAGAGCATCGGAAGGAGGTCTCTGAAGACATGGTTTCCCGAGCTAATACGGACCCTACCTTCATGAAACGCATCATAACTGGTGATGAGACATGGGTCTACGAGTACGACATACAAACCAGTCAGAAATTGTCCGAATGGCGCTTCGAGAACGAGCCGTATCCGAAAAAACCACTCCAAAGCCGGTCAAAAGTGAAGGTTATGCTCACGGTTTTGTTTGATTACCAAGGCGTGGTGCACTCTAAGTTCCTTCCAGAGGGCCAAACGGATAATAAGGAATATTATTTATCCGTTTTAAGGCGTTTACGTAAAGCCATCCGCCGTAAACGGCTCGAATTGTGGAAGGACAATTCGTGGATTCTGCACGACGACAACGCGCCATCGCACCGAGCCTTGATTGTACGCGAATACAAGACCAAAAACTCAATAAATACTAGCGAATAGCCACCGTATTCGCCAGATCTCGCACCCTGTGACTCTTTTCTCTTCCCAAAACTAAAATTGCCACTTCGGGGAAGGCGTTTTGAGTCGATTGAAGACATTAAGCAAAATTCGCTAAAGGAGCTGAAGGCCATCCGGGCGCCGGCCTACCAGCGGGCCACGGATGATTGGATTGTTCGTTGGAAAATTTGGATCGGCTGAAAAGGAGCCTATTTTGAAGGCAATCCAAAAAATAATGATAAAAATTATGAAAAAATGTGTTTTTTTTTTTAAATTCCGGGTACTTATTTTACACAATGTATATAAAATATAAGATTACAATTATAAATATGATTATTGTGATTATTACAATGGTATTTGGCTCGATATATTTTATCATTTCTTTACCATTTATATGCTCATAATTACAGATTGGTTTTGTGTGTGATAGAATTTTTGTTATGCATTCATCAATTATTGGTTATTGTCTTGATTAAAAAATGTTATTATCTTTTTCATAATAAGAAATGGGATAATTATACTCATTCACAAAGTGAAATGAGTATATTGGTTTTGTGCAATGTCCGTCACGCTGTCCGTCCGTATGTCCGTCTGTCCGCCCGTCTGTCCGTCTGTCCGTATGAACGCAAACCATTTGCACAGTTTTGAAGCTAGAAAGTTGAAATTTTGAATATATACTCGTGTATACCCTCGAATTATAAAGTGTCAAGATTTTCCCGATACGCCCACTAGGGGCGTGGCAATCGAAAAATGCATTTTCCGATATCTCAGAAACACTACTTCTAGAAGTGCTAGAGAGTTGCAATTTGGAATGTAGACTCGTGTTGACAACTCAAGATAAAAAAGCTATGGCGGATATATCTACGCCCATTGGGGGCGTGGCATATCGGGTAAAAGTGTATCTTCTACAGTTTTAAAGATAGAACGCCCAAATTTGGCACGTAGGTTACTGTTATGATCCTATGAAGATCGATCAAAAAACTATATATCCACGCCTACTAGGGGCGTGGCAAATAGTATCTGACTATATAGCGATTTTGTTTTCTGTAATATTTTGAGCACTATTGATGCTAGAGAAATTTGAAATTTGGTATATATACTCGAGTTGAAAACCCAAGATTAAAAAGATATGGCGGATATATCTACGCCCATAGGGGGGCGTGGCATACCGCAAAAGTTTATAGCTCCTACAGTTTTAGAGGTAGAAATTGGATGGTTGAGTTACTGGTGAGCTCCTCTATCGATGACCCAAAAATAATTTTTGCGCCTCTTATGGGGCATGCTTGGCTAAAAAATACCCTATAATTTTCGCATTTTTTGAGTGTAAGTATTCAAATTTCACACTTACGTTACCTATCAGTATTTCTAAGAACTGGCCAAAAATGATATGTCTACGCCCACTGGGGGCGTGACAAATCGGAAAAACTGTACGATTTTTCCGATTCTCAGTGAGAAAATCAAAATTTTATATCGATATTACTGCAGACCTCCTCTATTGATTTCCAAAAAATTATATATGTACAAACCGATAGGGGGCGTGGCAATGGGCGTGATCTGCGCGGGTGTGAATGAGTATTCCGCAGTCGGTAGCGCCCGACTGCAACGTTCTTACTTGTTTTGATTGTGTTAGTAGCTAGAAAGTCAATTGGGATACAATTAGTTTTATCTGTATTTGTTGGGTGTGGCATATCGTACAGAATGTAAACGATAGTATGATTATGAAGTAGAAACCTGTGGGACTTGAATTTGGTTAATTTTCTTTAATTTTTTTTAAATTGTGTTTTATAGTAACGTGTAATTCTATTTTTTTTTAGTAATTTGGTAATGACCTTGATCTACTTTTTCAACATATTTATTGGCTTTAAAAGGATTTTCTAATTTTCCTTTTTGTAACGGTCCTTTTCGATATCTGGTATCGACTTCGTATTCTTGTCGGTCACTGTTGATTTTATTTATTACTTTTTCTTTTTTTTTTTGAGTGTCTAACTTTGGTTGTCCAGCATATAAAAATATGTGTGCAGGAGTTTGTCCAGTTGTGTCATGTTTTGTTTTGTGATTGTAAATGTAAAGATTGGTTTCTATTTTACTGAGTTTATTTTCTTCGTCATTTAAAGTGTTTATTATTCGAATTTTTCCTTTATTGTTTTGTGTAATCGTTCGCTGTCTGCTATTCCTGATTTTGTAGTATTTAATTGTATTTCTACTCCTTCATTTTCAAGCCATTTTTTGAGTGCTAAGCTGGAAAATGCGCCGTCTCGGTCAGCTTTTAATAATATTGGTTTTCCTAACTGATTAAATAAACGCATTAATGCATTCTTGCATTCTATCCAATCTTTTGTTTTAATATTTTCAAGAGTAGCAAATTTTGAATAAATGTCTATGCAACTAAGATAATGTTTGCCTTCAGAGGAATAAATGTCTATTACAAATTTATCGCGACAATGTTCGGGCCTGGGGGTAATTTTCATCGGCATGTTTGTATTTCTGTGTTCAGTTTTTGCTAAGTTGTAAATGTTACATTTGTTTATTATGTTTTGTGTTAGTAATTGGCTGTTAGGGAAATAGTAAGTTTCACAGAAGAGTTTATTTGTTTTTTGAATTCCGGGGTGTACAAGTTTTTCATGGGTTTTAAAAAAAAGTTCTTTAAATTCGGCATGTGAGTTTATATTTTTTAATTGAATGAGACTTCGTAGAATTTTAGTATGGCTAGTGTTGATAATTTACTTGTGTTCGTTTTGATTGATTTCAAAATCTGCATCACTGTCTATAAACATTACACTAGTCTTTGTACAAAAATAGTCAATCAAATATTTTTCGGCTTTGTCTTTAGTCATGTTATCGTAAGTAATGTGAATTAATAATTTTTTGAAGTAATTATTTTTTTTTAATATTTGGAATGCCGTTAGAAAATATAATTTGTCTTTTAAATGTGTTTATTGGTTTCTCTGTAAAGCAAACTAAATTACTATTGTCTTCGTCAGCGCTATGTTGTGTTTTATCTCTGATTGGATTGTTGAAGTGTTGATTAGTTTCAAGATTTGGTTGAACTACGAAATGATTTTGGTTTGTGATCGGAATATCATTGATTAATTTATACTTTCTATTGTATAAATTTACATTTTGGGATTTATAATCTATAACGGCTTGTGCTTCTGAAAACAGTTTTCTACCAATTAATAGATCATAACTCATATAAGAGTTCTCAGTTGAAAGTGTTTGACGTGCTTTGTTTGTGCTCCTTAATTTTTATTAACTTTTGAATATTTCTTGGCTTTAAAATTACACTTTTTTTGTAATTTGTTTAATTCAGCCATCAGGCTTTATTTTTTACTGTGCAAGAAATAATCCACGGTGCTTTGTGCTATTTTAAAAGTGTTTCTATTTAGAAAGTTTTGTCAGCGTCGGTAATTTGTTTTGTCACATCTGCATTTACTTCTTTGGCGCTCTCCTCATTTGTTTGGGTTTTTTTTTAAACTCGTGCATATTTGTTAGTGTTATCACTCACACTCATACTTGAGTTGTTTGTGTTTCTCACTAAATCAAATTCGTCTTGTGCAAGAAACTCTCTCACTGCTTGCTGCTCACCCGCTCTGTATCAGATGTTTGTTGTTGGACCCGCTCTCATAACTCACTAATCCTCTCTTTGTTTTTTTCTATTATTTCCTTTTGATCAGTTTTTACGTTTCGGTTGCTTAACCCCAATTGCCAATATGACATGCTGCAAAAAATCATGCAATATTCGGCAAGTAGCTGATTCTGCACAATTGCAATTTGTTAGTTTCTGGTTATGTGAGAATATGATGCACACAAAATGTGATGGTCTCACCGGACGGGACTATGGCAAAATCATGTCCACTGCCAAAATTGGTTGTGGTGGTTTACGCTAGTCGTGTCCAATTTGCTTGGAAAAACAATTACATTTTTCCAAGATGTATAATTCAGTGCGAGTTCAATTTTTAAAACTGAGTAGTACATCTAAACAGTTAACTAGTGACCTAGAAGCTGGTGAAAATGTTCTAAATCTGTACAATTTTGATACTCCGGATTCTGAAATTGTGACTCCTTCTCAGTTGGTACCCCATTCAGTACCAATATTGTCTCCTAATTTATTAGTGCCTTCCTCACCTTGCCCTGACTCGTTATTGGTTCCAATTGCTAATGACTTGTCGGACACACCTGTTGCTAGTGTTATAATAGACACTCAAGAGCCTATACAGGTTCCAATCAAAAAACTAAAAGCCTCCCCGAATATTGCTCAAGCAACGAAAAATATTCCGACCTCTTCTTCCACTCTTTCTATCCTACTTTATCTGTCGTTTCTCCTCGACAGCAAGTTTTCCTAACTAGGCTTTCTTCGGACACGACATGTGAAGCTATATCTGCTTTTATTTCTAGTAAATCTGCAGCTAATGTTTTTATTTCTAAGTTTAATTTCGCGACTCCTCGTGAAATTGCTTCATTCAAAATCAATGTGCCCGCTGAATTTTTCACAACTATATGTGACTCCAAATTTTGGCCACCTAATGTAGTTGTGCATGAATTCAAACACAAAAATCGACATAGGTTGTCTCCAATATCGTTAAATCCTACTTCGGTTCAATCGTCTTCTAAGATTGGATCAAAAAACTAAATTTTGCTCAATTTTCTCCGCAACTGTCTTTGATATATCAAAACGTTCGCGGCCTAAATTCTAAGCTCAGATGAGTGTATTTATTATTTATTATTTATATTATATTATTATATTATTTATTTGTATTAATTTTGAAATTATTGCTCTCACAGAAACGTGGCTAAGTCCGAATTTTTATAATAGTGAGATTATCTCTAATGATTTCACTATTTATATACACGATCGACTGCTACGTAGAGGTGGTGGTGTCTTTATTGGTGTTAAATCCAATATTCTCTCAGAATCTTTTATTTTTTCGTTACCTCATGATGCTGAGATTATTGGATTATTGGATTATTCACCTGAAACATAGAACTCGTAAATAATTCAGTAAA
Organism: Drosophila nigricruria; assembly: GCA_037075265.1. Lineage (NCBI taxonomy): Eukaryota > Metazoa > Arthropoda > Insecta > Diptera > Drosophilidae > Drosophila > Drosophila nigricruria. The sequence continues at coordinate 24,089 of JBAMCI010000195.1, forward strand.
AATGTAAATATCTAATGTAGGAATAAGAAAATTAGAGTTGGGACTGGTGGACCAAGAAGTGTTAGGTATATTAAAGTCGCCCAATACAAGAAACATATCGTTATCATTAACATGTCCATAAATTTCTTTAATGCAAGTTATATGTTGAGCATAAACTTGAAGATCGGAAGAGGGAGGGATGTATGAACAAGTAATAAATAGGGAAATCGATGGAAGAGTTATTTTAACTCCAATAATCTCACCATCATGAGGTGACGAAAAAATAAAAGATTCTGAGAGGATATTGGACTTAACACCAATCAAGACACCACCACCTCTACGTATCGATCATGTTTATAAATGGTGAAATCATTTGAGAGAATCTCACTATTATAAACATTCGGACTTAGCCACGTTTCTGTGAGAGCAATAATTTCAGAATTTATACAAAAACTACTCAAAAATAGTCTTCTGAGCTTAGAATTTAGGCCGCGAACGTTTTGATATATCAAAGACAGTTGCGGAGAAGATTGTGCAAAATGGATTTTTTTGTAACAATATTAGAAGAAGATTGCACCGAAGTAGGATTTAACGATATAGGAGACAACCTATTTCGATTCTTATGTTAGAATTCATGCATTACGTAGCCAAAATGTTGAGTCACAATTTAACAAGGAGTCGCGAAATTGAACTTCGAAATAATAAGATTGGCCGGAGGTCGGAATATTGTTCATAGCTTGAGCAATATTCGGAGAAGCTTTTAGATAGGAACCTGTATTGGCTCTTGAGTGTCTATTATAACACATCTTGGAAAAATTGAATTGTTTTTCCAAGCAAATTGGACAAGACCAGCGTAATCCATCACAACCAATTTTGGCAGTGGACATGATTTTATCATAGTTCTCACACAACCAGCAGCTAACAAACTACTTGCCGAAGATTGCATGATTTTTTGCAGAATGTCATATTGGCAATTGGGGTTAAGCAACCGAAACGTAAGAAACAGATCAAAAGAAAATAATAGAAACAAGTAAGAACGTTGCATTCGGGCGCTACCGACTGCGGAGTACTCATTCACACCCGCACAGCTTACGCCCATTGCCACGTCCCAAATTGGTTATATATATATATATATAATTTTTTGGAAATCAATAGAGGAGATCAGCAGTAATATCGTCAATAAATTTTGATTTTCTCACTGAGAATCGGAAAAACATACAGTTTATCCCGTAGGCGTAGACATATAATTTTATAACTGGTTTCCAATTTCGTTTTTAATCGATAAAATATAAACGATAAAAGTTATCGATTTTTTTAAACAAAATTGATATGCGCGTGCTATACAGGAACCTCCATAAAAATTTCAAGTTTCTAGCTATAAGAGCTCGATTCTCGACGCGTTCATACATACGGACAGATGATCAGACAGGCAGACAGACGGTCAGAGCTAAAATCAACTCAGCTCGTCGCCCTGATCAAGAATATATATACGTTATGTGGTCTGCCGCGCCTCCTTCTGCCTGTTACATACATTTTAACAAAACCATTATACCCTGATTTCCCATTTTCAATGGGAAAATAAAAATTTCAAGTTTCTAGCTATAAGAGCTCGATTCTCGACGCGTTCATACATACGGACAGATGATCAGACAGACAGACAGACGGTCAGAGCTAAATCAACTCAGCTCGTCGCCCTGATCATGAATATATATACGTTATGTGGTCTGCCGCGCCTCCTTCTGCCTGTTACATACATTTTAACAAAACCATTATACCCTGATTTCCCATTTTCAATGGGTTCAGGGTATAATAAAAAGGGATCCAAAAATCAAATTTTTGTAATAGTTTTGAAATAAAAAATTTTAAATAACTTCATAAGTATATTACGTTATTTTTTTAAAAATGGAGGTGGAGTATGTTGTATTCAAAATAAGCATATGCCAACGGTATTGTAGTGTATACAATATCGGACGTTGTCATACGCTTAGCTGAAAGCTATAGTAATACGCTCACAAAAATAGTTACCATTTTGTCGCTTTGTTTAAATACACTAATGCGTCTCTTGCGTCTTAAACTTATCTTATTATACTCATTCACAAAGTGAAATGAGTATATTCGTTTTGTACAATGTCCGTCACGCTGTCCGTCTGCCCGTATGAACGCAAACTATTTGCAGAGTTTTGAAGCTAGAGACTTGAAATTTTGAATATATACTCGTGTATACCCTCGGATTATAAAGTGTCAAGATTTTTCCAATACGCCCCTGGCAAATCGGAAAATGCATTTTCCGATATCTCAGAAACACTACTTCTAGAAGTGCTAGAGAGTTGCAATTTGGAATGCAAGTGTGTGTGTGTAGCTCGCAATATTTGTATATGGAAAATAAGCATAGCAGGTTGGGAAGATTGGCTCTTCGCGGGGTAAAAAAAAAGAAAATTGAAAATATTGGATGTCATCATATTGACAGTAAATCATGTATTAATTAAACATTTTAGAGTTTATCCTTTATAAGTTATATATTGTTAGTCTCATGTTCAGCTGTGAATGTTTGAGTGGCTGTGTAATTTGAGCTCTGTGGTAATATTGATTTTGATAATATTCGAATTGATATTCGAGATAAGAAGCTAATTGATAATTAATTTCTTCTTGATTTTTAGCTCCATCATCTGCAGGTCTACTGCGTTTAGCCATTTGGTTGGCTATGCCAAAGATATAAGTATTTTGTCGTGGACTTACATGGGGATTTTGTCCGAAGCGATTATTGTCAAATTGGTTCTGTCGAAAGTTTGGTCTTGTTGTAAAGCGTACTGGTCTGATTGGATTTGGTAGTGGTTGCATTGGTCGAGGTGAATACGTATTAGGTTGAAAAGTATTATGGTTAGTGTAATTGAGTTTGCGTCATGTTGGCACCGGGAAGTTCTGTCACTGCGTTTCCTTCGATTTTGGTTGTATTTGTTGGTTGGTTTTTTTATGAATTTTTTTTTTTTTTTGGTAACTTAAATAATTATTATTATTATTATACCCTGAACCCATTGAAAATGGGAAAACAGGGTATAATGGTTTTGTTAAAATGTATGCAACAGGCAGAAAGAGGCGTGACAGACTCTATAAAGTATATATATTCTTGATCAGGGTGACGAGCTGAGTTGATTTAGCCCGTCCGTCCGTTCGTCCGTCCGTATCTCGCAATCTATAATAGCTGGGGACTTGAAATTTTTATGTAGGTCCGTACATAGAACGCGCAGATCGAGTTTGTTTCAAAAATTCGATGACTTTGATCGTTTTAAATTTATCGATTTAAAACGTTATCGAAAGTCAAAATCCTCGAGAAAAATATGTAATGGATTTTTACATAGTAGATAAGAAACAATTTCTGTCTTGTATAGACTTATATTCCAAATATGCAACTTTAATTGAAGTCAATGGTCGAGATTGGTTAGAAGCCAAAAGAGGTTTTTTGAAAATATTTAATGATATGGGAAAACCATGAGAAATAAAAGCAGATAAAGATTCAACCTTTATGTGTTCCGCATTACAGACGTGATTGAAATCCGAAGATGTAAATATTAACATTACCACAAGCAAAAATAGTATTTCTGTTGAAGAAAGATTTCATAAAACAGTAAATGAAAAATTAAGAATTATTAAAAGCGAAACAGACCCTAAAAACAAGTTAACTAGGTTTGAAATTATTCTTTACACATATAATCACAAAACAAAACATAGCACAAGTGGTAGAGCACCAGCAGATATTTTTATTTATGCAGGATCCCTTGATTACAACTAAATAAAATAAAAACAAGTAAGAACGTTGCAGTCGGGCGCTACCGACTGCGGAATACTCATTCACACCCGCACAGCTCACGACTATTGCCACGCCTCCAGTTGGTTTGTATATACATAATTTTTTGGAAATCAATAGAGGAGATCAACAGTAATATTATCAAAAAATTTTGATTTTCTCACTGAGAATCGGAAAAACGTACAGTTTTCCCGATTTGCCACGTCCCCAGTGGGCATAGACATATCATTTTTGGCTAGTTCATAGAAGTAGTAAAGGCAAACGTAAGTGTGAAATTTGGATGCTTACAATCAAAAAATGCGAAAATTACAGGGTATTTATTATTTTTGGGTCATCAATAGAGGAGCTCATCAGTATCATCATCTAGCTCTAAAACTGTAGGAGCTATTAACTTTTGCGGCTTGCCACGCCCCCCTATGGGCGTAGATATATCCGCCATATCTTTTTTATCTTGGGTTGTCAACTCGAGTATATATACCAAATTTCAAGTCTCTAGCATTCATAATGCTCAAAATATATAGTCAGATCCGATTTGCCACGCCCCTAGTAGGCGTGGACATATAGTTGTTTGGTCGATCTTCATAGGATCGTAGCAGTAACCTACGTGCCAAATTTGGGCATTATAGCTTTAAAACTGTAGAAGATACACTTTTACCCGATTTGCCACGCCCCCAAGGGGCGTAGATATATCCGCCATAGCTTTTTCATCTTGAGTTGTCAATACGAGTCCACATTCCAAATTGCAACTCTCTAGCACTTCTCGAAGTAGTGTTTCTGAGATATCGGGCGTATAGCGAAAATCTTGACACTTTATAATCCAAAGGTATACACGAGTATATATTCCAAATTTTGGTTTGCGTTCATACGGACAGACGGACAGACGGACGGACAGCGTGACGGACATTGCACAAAACCAATATACTAATTTCACTTTGTGAATGAGTATAAAAAGGTATGGCGAATATATCTACGCCCTAAGGGGGCGTGGCAAACCGCAAAACCTTATAGCTCCTACAGTTTTAGAGCTAGAAGCGTCAAAATTATATGGTTAAGTTACTGGTGAGCTCCTCTATCAATGACCCAAAAAAATTGTACGCTCGTTTTGGGGCATGCCCATGTTTTTTGAGTGTAAGCATCCAAATTTCACACTTACGTTACCCTTCACTACTTCTAGGAACTGGCCAAAAATTAAGTGTCTACGCCCACTGGGGGTGTGCAAATCGGGAAAAACTACGATTTTCCGATTCTCAGTGAGAAAATCAAAATTTTATGATGATGTTACTGCTGATCTCCTCTATTGATTTCCAAAAAAATTATATATGTATAAACCAATTGGGGGAGTGACAATGGCGTGAGCTGTGCGGGTGTGAATAAGTGAATAAGTCGGTAGCGCCCGACTGCAACGTTCTTACTTGTTCAGTAATAAACTTTTTCCGTCTTAAACTTATCTTATACACTAATGCGCTTCTTGCGTCTTAACACTATCTTACACACTAATTATAACTATTACATAATATTTAAATTTAATTAATCTAGTGTCCGAGCCAATGTGAGGCGGTTATTCTGGGAGCCGCTTTACAGTACTTGCGTTGATAACCGAAGATCAAACTGCGGGGTAAATCGGGTAAAACTGTATCTTCTACAGTGTTAGAGCTAGAACGAGCTGGCATGTGAGTTACTGTTACGATTATATAGCGAAAAAATTATATGGCCAAGCCCACTAAGGCTGTGGCAAACCGGATTTGACTGTGCTTTTTAAATTCAGATATATTTTGAACGCTAGTGACTTGAAATTTTGTATATATACTCGGATATATTGTGAGGAACAATATAGACAGGCACGTAGTGTATGTATAAGTGCATGTATTTGCTGTGCACTTATGCATATATGCGTGCCTGCATGTATTGTTCCACACAGCGACGCGAGTACGATAGTAGCGACCCTCGCTACTGGAAAGGGCGCAGAGACCGACGTAGTCTGTCTCTGTCGCTCGTATGTGTTCAGCGCATTGCTCGCGTCGCTCTCCCGGCGATCATTGGCGACCGTTGGCCGAAGTACCGCTTGTGGCTGCGAGAAAGTAGTGTACACTTTCACTCGTATGTCAGTAACGGTGCTTTGGCCAATGAGATGCTGCCACGCAGATTTGGGCGATTTGGCGTCGCGCTAAATCACGTGATGCTGCCGTTTTCGTGGACACGAGCGGCAGACAGGCCCCGCTCCAGAGCCGACCCGGCGCCGTCATAGCGCGAAGCAGGGCCTGCGTCGCTGCTATAAAAAGGCGCCCGCAACTCGGCACCGGGACAGTCAAAAAGAACGTGAAAGTGAAAGTAACAAGTACCGAAGGAAACAAGAAACGCGAGTGGAAACGTGACCAGCCAAGGAGCAGAGATTAAGAGGACATCGCTGCCAAGGACTTCGAGAGGAAGGACATCGCTGGAAGGATATCTAAGAGGGATATCCTGGACGCCTATTGAGGACACAGACATCGACACGCAGACACCGGAAGGACATCAGCTGCCACCAACCAGGACATTGGTCCACGGCCAAATCTACAGCATTAGTGGCGGATCCTGGAACAGGAGCAGAGGTAACGTTTGCGTAGCTGTGCGTAAGAGTGGTGACTGTAGCTTGAGAAGATCTCAAGGTGTCCTTGTGAGCGTATCCAGCCGTAGGAGTCACTGCAATAGCCGAGCGAACCGCCGGAGTATACAGTGTGGATCCTGGCGTCACCTGGAGTGCTCGCGCGTATCCTTGGAGACCCAAGAGTGCAGTACCATTCGCCGGAGTGCGCTAAACGTCTACCTGCGGTCCTATAAAAGGTGTGCTTTACTAAGCGCTAGATTGGTGATGAATATAAAACGTGAAAATTGGCCTCAGAGCAGTGAGAGAAATATACAGATCGCAAAACCATAAAACACATTGCATTATAATTTATCGCTAGGCGCTACATATAAATTTGTTGGCACAAACGCACAGTCGGCTTAAACTCGGGATAAACCGAGGTTCGTTACAATATGTATTCCCATTGGGCGCGGGTATAACTGTATCTTCTAACGATGACCCAAAAATAATTTTTACGCCCCCGTAAACTAAACAAGTAAAGAAAGCTCTAGTCGGTGGTACTCGACTAGAAGATCCCCTGAACCCTGCGATGAGCCGATATTACAAACATTTTATACTTATTTAACATATATATACACAAGCAACACATGCACACACACATACACACACACACATACGCACGCACGCATAAGCGAGCGCTCTGCTGACTGCGCAGTTTACGCAGCGAATGCGCTCGGGCTGCAGTAAGAGCTGTATTATGGGAAATTAATTGTTGAATAAGTTCCTTTGTAGATATACATTTTAAATCAAAGTTTCAGAGCGTGATTATGTGAATTATATGTGTGTATTTGCCAAAGCACAAGTCTCTAGCACTGAAATACGTTTTTTACAAATTTAGGGCGAAGGGGGCGTGGCATCCAAAATCTAACAAAAACCAATATTGTAAAAACTCTACATTATACTAAATACAAAATAAGGAGTCTCTAGCTTTAAAGATGTGCAAGACATAATTTTATAACTGGTTTTTAATCGATAACATTAAAACGATCAAAGTTATCGATTTTTTGAAACACACTTGATATGCGCTTGCTATACAGGAACCTCCAAAAAAGTCTCTAGCTCTTATAGATTCTGAGATCAACGCGTTCATACATACGGACAGACGGACAGACAGACAGACAGACGGACACGGCTAAATCAACTCAGCTCGCCGCCCTGATCAAGAATATATATACTTTATGGGGTCGCCACGCCTCCTTCTGCCTGTTACATACATTTTAACAAAAACATTATACCTTGATTTCCCATTTTCAATGGGATCAGGGTATAAAAAAGAAATAGAAAACAAACAGAAATATATACATATCTGGTTATATACGTACTCGCATATATTTTTAAAATAAACAAGTAAGAGTGCTCTAGTCGAGACGGCTCGACTACGAGATACCCTGAACCCTGCGAAGATCCAATCTTCCCAACATGCTATGCTTATTTTACATATACAAATATTGCGAGCAACGCACACACACACACTTACATGCATACGCACGCACGCATAAGCACGCGCTCTGCTGACTGCGCAGCTGACGCGGCGACTGCGCTTGGGCTGCAATATGCCTATTGTATGGGAAATTAAATGTTTAATAACTTTTTTTGTGGATAGACTTTCTTAATCAAACTTGCGCAGCGTAATCATGTCATTCATATGTATGTATTTGCCAAATCACAAGTCTCTAGTATTTGAAATACGAATTTTGCGAATTGGGGGCGAAGGAGGCGTGGCATCCAAAATCCAAAAATGACAAAATGTCCGCATTCATTACACAAATCTACACAGTAAATTTGGAGTCTCTAGCTTTTACGGTATGCTTAGCGGAAGAAAAGTTATCGTTTTTTTATCGATAATAAGGAAACGGGATGAGTTATCAAAAATCTAAAAAAACCTCGTACTGCGTAGGCTATAGACGAGTATTCTCTGAAAATTTCATATATCTAGCTTTTGTGGTTTACGAGATCGCTGCGTTCATACGGACGGACGGACGGACGGACAGACGGACAGGGCTATTTCAACTCAGCTCATCGAGCTGATCAAGAATATATATACTTTATGGGGTCTGCGATGTCTCCTTCTGCCTGTTACATACATTTCACAAAAACATTATACCCTGATTTCCCATTTTCAATGGGTTCAGGGTATAAAAAAAATACTTTAACACGGATCGAAGTCCAAAATCACGAAAATTATGTATTTCTTATAACAGTTTAATACATGGATTATGTATTTATTTAGACAGTTTAATACACGAATTATGTATTTCTTTTAACAATTTAATACACGGATTATGTATTTCTTATAACAGTTTAATACATGTTCTTTATTTGTGATATACAATACAACTGAGTTCCTATTCAATTCTAAGGGATCTTTTATACCATTCTTGGCGACAATTATTTGTGTTTACAATATTGGATATGCTGATTTGTGTTTACAATATTGGATATGCTGAGCTAGAGTATGTTTACATTATGCAGCTGGGCTGTGACGATTATTTATGTTTATAATATTGGATATGCTCTTTGAGCTAAGTGGTTTACAATAAGTGTCCACAATTCTTATGACACTTCTGGTCTTTGATTTTCTAATTCTTATGACACTTATGGTTAATGTGTTTTCTACATTAAAGAAGATTGTAAACCTTTTGTGTCAACTGTAGTTAGTGGAAGTGATGCTGATGGTATGGTGTCAGCTGACATTGTGGGAAGTGATGCTGATGGCATAACTCCTCCCCTCTTTGAGTATGAATTCTCCTGAATTCTTTTTAAATTAATATTAATATTTTGCCTTTTGCAACTTAAGTATATGTTGTAGCATTAAGAATTATGTTCCATTACTTAGCGCAGCGAGTTTCGGTCGCTCTGAGAACTCAAACACAACTGACTCTCCAGCCCGAACCACACTCAGCAACAGCGTCAAACGCTGTCGCCTCGCTAAAACGGGACTTCCTAGAACCGACAACTTAATCAACCAATCACAGCCCTTACAAAGGCTTATGCTGAAGATAATTATTGCGAAATATCGAAAACTACAACCACACACATACAAACCTAGTACGCGGCGACACGGCCACTCTGACAATAAAACGACCTCGTGTACTTTTACAAAACTGCCTTACTGCATAATTCATTATACTCATTCACAAAGTGAAATGAGTATATTGATTTTGTGCAATGTCCGTCACGCTGTCCGTCCGTCTGTCCGTCTGTCCGTCCGTCCGTCTGTCCGTCTGTTCGTATGAACGCAAACCATTTGCACAGTTTTTGGAAGCTCTGAGAGTTGAAATTTTGAATATATACTCGTGTATACCCCTCGAATTATAAAGTGTCAAGATTTTTCCCGATACGCACACTAGGGGCGTGGCAAATCGGAAAATGCATCTTCCGATATCTCAGAAACATTACTTCTAGAAGTGCTAGAGAGTTGCAATTTGGAATGTACACTCGTGTTGACAATTCAAGATGAAAAAGCTATGGCGGATATATCTACGCCCATTGGAGGCGTGGCAAATCGGGTAAAACTATATCTTCTACAGTTTTAAAGCTAGAACGCCCAAATTTGGCACGTAGGTTACTGCTATGATTCTATGAAAATCGACTAAAAAACTATATGTCCACGCCCACTAGGGGCGTGGCAAATCGGATCTGACTATATAGTGATTTTTCAAATTCTGTAATATTTTGAGCAGTATGAATGCTAGAGACTTGAAACTTGGAATATATACTCAGGTTGACAACCGGAAATGGAAAAAGATATGGCGGATATATCTACGCCCATAGGGGTTGTAACAAACCGCAAAAAATTTTAAGCTCCTACAGTTTTAGAGCTAGAAGCTTCAAAATTGGATGGTAAGTTACTGGTGAGCTCCTCTATCGATGCCCCGAAAATAATTTTTACGCCCCTTATAGAGCGTACCCTTTTTAAAAATACCCTGTAATTTTGAAATGTTTTTTGAGTGTAAGCATCCAAATTTCGCACATACGTTACCCTTCGCTACTTCTAAAAGCTGGCCAAAAATTATATGTCTACGCCCACTGGGGGCGTGGCAAATCGGGAAAAACTGTACCCTTTTCCGATTCTCTGAGAAAATCGGAATTTTATGACGATATTACTGCTGATCTCCTCTATTGATTTCCAAAAAATATATATGTACAAACCAATTGTGGGCGTGATCTGTGCGGGTGTGAATGAGTATCCCGCAGTCGGTAACGCCACGACTGCAACGTTCTTACTTGTTTTATTTATAAACCTTCGAAAGTAATTTAAGATTAACATTTTCCCTTTTGACCACAACTATTCCCGTTTCAGGGCTTCATACAAAATTTTATCTTCAACTTTTAGTTTCATTCTTAAACTGCTATAAAATTAATCTTTAGCTCAATTCAACTTTCTTCACTATCCTTTTCATTTCATAAATTCAACTGGTTTTACATTACATAATCTTATGCGCCACACGCCATGATTAAAACATTTGTTCTTATCAGCCCCTTCAGGCATCCATACTGTCTCCTTCAACCGTTTCATTCTCAATCGTTTCAATACTGTCTCTTTCAACCGTTTCATTCTCAATCGTTTCAATACTGTCTCTTTCAACAGTTTCACTCTTAATCATTCCAATACTGTCTCTTTCAACAGTTTCATTCTCAATCGTTTCATTACTGTCTCTTTCAACAGTTTCACTCTTAATCATTCCAATACTGTCTCTTTCAACAGTTTCATTCTCAATCATTCCAATACTGTCTCTTTCAACAGTTTCATTCTCAATCATTCCAATACTGTCTCTTTCAACAGTTTCATTACCAACATTATTCAAATCCTTATTACTACTTTCTAACTCAACTGGTACATACCCTTCTGGCAATTTTCTTATATCGTCATGAGCATACTTGTATTTTCTATTATTTGTCAATGACCTTATGCGCCACACGCCATGATTAAAACAACAACAATTCAGCTATTTGTAACGGTCCCCTAAACTTTGGACTCAACTTCGTTTGATGCCTTGCCTCATTCTTTAACAACACAAAATCTCCTACTTCGTATCCAACAACCTTAGCCTTGGTTTTATCAAACCGTTTCTTGCTATATACTGCTGCCGCTGATATATTTTGCACTGCTCGAGCTCTTGATTCTGCCAAATCACAATTCACAATGCCAATAAACAATTCTAAAGGGCTTGCCTTTGTTACTCGACTTACTGTACAGTTTAAGGCCAACTGTACCTCACCTAAAGCGTTTTGCCAAGATCGGCTGCTAGCCTCAACTGCCGTCAGTAAGTTTTTTCAAAGTGCTCATAATGTGTTTCACCTGTCCGTTAGCTCTACTTGCGCCTGTCGCAATCAAATGCAAACTTATTTTCTGTTGAGAACAAAACTCACTAAATTTAGAGCTAGCAAAACACCTACCCTGGTCTGCTATTATGCGGTTTTGGTACTCCAAACAGAGATACAGCCAAACAAAGATACCGACAATGTCACAGCACCTATGCAATTGTCAGCATCAATCTTAAGTGTGTGTGTTAAATAAACAAATTTGGTAAAAGCGTCCACTTGGACAATAACATATTCCTTCTGATCAGACTTGCCACTCAACTTTCCTGTTACGTCTATGTGTATCGTGTGCCAAGGTGTGCTGACCTTTGGTATTGGATGAATTCTAGCTTGAATTTTACCCGAGGATGACTTTGACATCTTACAAGTAAAACAGTTTTCAACAAACTTTCGTATATACTTAGACATGCTATCGAACCAATAATAATCATAGGCCTTATCTAACGTCTTCTCTCAACCTAAGTGCATGATTGTCTCGTGAATCTGATTTATTACAGACCACCTGAATGCCCTTGGAACAATTGGCAAAGATCGACTTCTACCATTTCTCTGAATTTTTCGATAAAGTAATCCTGCTCTCAACTCATAAGTTTTTGCAATGTCCTCGGCAAGAGAATTGTCTTTCAGTTTGTTCACAATATTGATAATATCGAAATCCTTCCGCTGTTCAGCCATAAGCCAATCACTAGATATATCTGCCAAATTAACTCGTTTTTCTGGAACTTTAGAAATATCAATCACATCAGCGGATGAGATATTTCTGGAAAAGAAATCAGCATGAGCCACTCGTTTACCATCTCTATACTGCAAATCAAATAAGAACGACTGTAAATAAGCCCACCATCTTTGTGCTCTGGGAGATAGGTCACGTTTAGTTCTTGATGCTTTTAAGTCAGTTTCAATCGGTAAAAAAAACACAAAATCTCTACCCATCACATAATGACGAAAATGCGTTATAGCCATGACAACCGCAAGGGTCTCCAACTCATAAGAATGGTATCGTGATTCTGCAGGTGAAGTAGCCTTACTGAAAAATTCAACGACATGCGGCTTGTTATCAATTTTGTGTAGGAAGATGGCTCCATATCCACGAGCACTTGCATCAGTATGCAATTCAATTGGATATTTAGGGTCAAAAATAACTAAAACTGGCTTATGTGTAAATACAGAAATAACTTTTTGTCTTATTTGTTTATGTTCTGGCTTCCAAACAAACTCGTTCTTTTCCGATGTCAAAAGATACAAAGGCTTCATGAAACACAACATTGCATAAATTGCCGAAAGTAAGACGCTAATCCAATAAATTGTCTTAAAGCAGGAACTGACTGAGGAAGCGGTGGAGCAGTTAACGCTGAAACTTTAAGTGAATTTGGACGAATTTGGCATGCGCTCACTTCGTATCCCAAATATTACACTGTCAACTTGAGACACGAACACTTTTTAATATTGAACATAAATCCAGCTTTCGTTAGAATATCAAGGGTAATCTGTAATCTTTCTAAAGCTTCAGCTTTTGTTGTAGCCACCACCAATACGTCAAGTTCCCCAAGCGTATGCATCACTGTACGCTCAAAAACTGAAGGTGCATTTTTAAGACCAAACGGCATTGACAAAAATTCGTATTGGCCGTCTGGAGTGACAAAAGCCGTACACTCTATTGACTCTTCATGCAAAGGGATTTGATAGTATCCGCTTGCCATATCTAGACATGTGAAATATTTCGCTCCTTGAAGTCTGGCTATCTGATCTGCTATTAGAGGCAACGGATATTTATCTGAGACTGTATTCGTATTTAATTCACGGTAATCGACACACAAGCAATGAGACCCGTAATTTTTGTTCACTAACATCATAGGACTTGCATAAGGTGACCACCTTGGCCTTATGACATTGCATTCTACTAGTTCTTTAATCTTCTCGCGTACCAACTCTCTTTCATTTGAACTAAGTCTGTATAGTCTTCTTTGAACAATTTTTCTGAGGTCTACTAACTTAATTTTCATCTCACCTGTACTGACTCTAGAAGAAGGAATTCCCTTTATAAAAGATTTTGAATAATTTTCTAATAAATCGTTTAATTTATCCCTATCTTCGCCGACAAGATCAGTATCCAATTTAAAACAAGTAAGAACGTGGCAGTCGGGCGTTACCGCCTGCGGGATACTCATTCACACCCGCACAGATCAGATTGCCACGCCCACAGTTGGTTTGTACATATATAATTTTTTGGAAATCAATAGAGGAGATCAGCAGTAATATCGTCATAAAATTTTGATTTTCTCACAGAGAATCGGAAAAACGTAGTTTTTACCGATTTGCCACGCCCTCAGTGGGCGTAGACATATAATTTTTGGCCAGTTCTTAGAAGTAGTGAAGGATAACGTAAGTGTGAAATTTGGATGCTTACACTCAAAAAATGCGAAAATTACAGGGTATTTTTTAGCCGGGCATGTCCATAAGGGGCGTAAAAATTATTTTCAAAGCATCGATAGAGGAGCTCACTAGTAACTCAACCATCTAATTTTGAAGCTTCTAGCTCTAAAAATGTGGGAGCTATAAGCTTTTGCGGTTTGCCACGCCCCCTATGGGCGTAGATATATCCGCCATATCTTTTTCAACTTGGGTTATCAACCCGAGTATATGTACCAAGTTTCAAGTCTCTAGCATTCATAATACTCAAAATATTACAGAATTTAAAAAATCACTATATAGTCAGATCCGATTTGCCACGCCCCAAGTAGGCGTGGATATATAGTTTTTTAGTCGATCTTCATAGAATCATAGCAGTAACCTACGTGCCAAATTTAGGCGTTCTAGCCTTAAAACTGTAGAAGATACAGTTTTACCCGATTTGCCACGCCCCCAAGGGGCGTAGATATATCCGCCATAACTTTTTCATCTTGAGTTGTCAACACGAGTCTACATTCCAAATTGCATTTCTCTAGCACTTTTAGAAGTAGTGTTTCTGAGATATCGGAAAATGCATTTTCTGATTTGCCACGCCCCTAGTGGGCGTATCGGGAAAATCTTGACACTTTATAATTCGAGGGTATACACGAGTATATATTCCAAATTTCAACCCTCTAGCTTCAAAACTGTGCAAATGGTTTGCGTTCATACGGACAGACGGACAGACGGACGGACGGACAGCGTGACGGACATTGCACAAAACCAATATACTCATTTCACTTTGTGAATGAGTATAAAAATATATCATCATTTGAACAACAGTTTACAGATTTTGGCCTAACAATTTCAAATTTTCCCGGTGACACAATGACAAGAAAACCCTGCCACAGTATTTCTCGATCAATCACAATGTCGCTCTCCAAATACTGATCGCCCAAAACGTGGAACAGCATCTCAATATAATGATAATTATTAATTATTTTTACGTTGCCAAGTATTTGCAATGTACTACAAATGCTGTCATTCCCAATACCCTTTAACATTACTACGTTGTTAATTCTTTTATCGGCTAACTGAGTACTTATCTTTTGTTTAATCAACGAACATTCCGCTCCAGAGTCAAACATTGTGAAAAACATAGCTGGTGTTTCTACACTGGTGAAGCGCTGTACAAAAATTTTCTTAAACTCGGTCCAATTTATGTCAGGATAACATATTTGTGAGAGCCTCTGCGACGCACTGCCTTCCAACGCTGCACTCAAAGCCATTACCAAAGCACTGCCTTTTATGTTATTTTCCGCCAGAATTATATTTACTGTAGCACACCACGCGGATGCGTCTGCGCCAACAAGATCTTTTCAATATTATTGTTACACTATGTTCACACAACGACGCAAACACACGATAAATTGATTCGAAGCAAATTTCTAACGCGCTCCCGCCAACACGTCCAGCACTCGCCAAGGATCATTTGTCATATTAGGTAGCGAGCCAGATCCCACTTCTGATGTTGTAGCATTAAGATTCGTTTCCATTACTTAGCGCAGCAAATTTTGGGCGCTCTGAGAACTCGAACACAGCTGACTCTCGAGCCCGAACAACACTCAGCAACAGCGTCAAACGCTGTCGCCTCGCTAAAACTGGACTTCCTAGAACCGACAACTTAATCAACCAATCACAGCCCTAACAAAGGCTTATGCTGAAGATAATTATTGCGAAATATCGAAAGACGCACCAATACGCATAACTAGAAGCCGACGCATTATGATAAAATTATCATTGTGAAATACCGAAAACTACAACCACACACATACAAACTTAGTACGCGCCGACATATACAAGCAATTCATGCACACACATACACACATACACATACGCATAAGCACGCGCTGACTGCGCAGTTAGCGCAGCGACTGAGGGTGGGTTGCGCTCATAGGCTTTACTATGGGAAATGAAATGCTTAATAACTTTTTTGGTAGATGGACTTTCTTAATCAAACTTTCAGAGCGTGATTATGTCATTTATATGTGTATATTTGCCAAAGCAAAGTCTCTAGTATTTGAAATACGGCTTTTACAAGTTTGTGGGGAAAGGGAAGAAAAGGGGGGCGGTATCAAAAATGTGACAAAAACCAAATTGTATAAAGTCCACATTATACTAAATACAAAATTTGGAGACTCTAGCTCAAAAGATGTGGAAGATAAAAATTTATAACCGCATTTCGATAACGTTTTAAATCGATAACTTTAAAACAATCAAATTTATCGATTTTTTGAAACAAACTCGATCTGCGCGTGCTACACACGGACCTACATAAAAAATTTCAAGTCTCTAGCTCTTATAGATTCTGAGATCGACGCATTCACACATACGGACGGACGGACAGACGGACAGATGGACATGTCTATATCGACTCAGTTCGTCGAGCTGATCAAGAATATATATACTTTATGGGGTCAGCCACGCCTCCTTCTGCCTGTTACATACATTTTAACAAAACCATTATACCCTGATTTCCCATTTTCAATGTGTTCAGGGTATAACAAGTAAGAAAGCTCTAGTCGGCGGTACCCGACTAGGAGATCCCCTGAACCCTGAGAAGAGCCGATACTCCAAACATTCTATGCTTATTTAACATATACATATATACAAGCAATACATGCACACACACATACACATACGCATAAGCACGCGCTCTGCTGACTGCGCAGTCAGCGCAGCGACTGAGCGTAGGCTGAGCTCATAGACTTTACTATGGGAAATTAAATGTTTAATAAATTCTTTTGTAGATGGACTTTCTTAATCAAACTTTAACAGCGTGATTATGTCTTTTATATGTGTATATTTTCCAAAGCACAAGTCTCTAGTATTTGAAATACGGTTTTTACAAGTTTGGTGGGAAGGGAAGAAAAGGGGGGATGGTATCCAAAATGTGACAAAAACCAAATTGTATAAACTCCACATTATACTTAATACAAAATTTGGAGGCTCTAGCTCTAAAGATGTGGGAGATATAAATTTGTAACTGCATTTCGATAACGTTTAAAATCGATAAATTTAAAACAGTCAAATTTATCGATTTTTTGAAACAAACTCGATCTGCGCGTGCTATACACGGATCTACATAAAAAATTTCAAGTCACTTGCTCTTATAGATTCTGAGATCGACGCGTTCACACATACGGACGGACGGACAGACGGACAGACGGACGGACGGACGGACGGACGGACGGACGGACGGACGGACAGACGGACAGGGCTAAATCGACTCGGCTTGTCATCCTGATCAAGAATATATACACTTTATGGGGTCTGCCACGCCTCCTTCTGCCTGTTACATACATTTCAACAAAACCATTATACCCTGATTTCCCATTTTCAATGGGTTCAGGGTATAAAAAAATCTTATTAAAAAACATGTAAGAACATTGCAGTCGGGCGTTACCGACTGGGGGATACGCATTCACACCCGCACAGATCACGCCCATTGCCACGCCCACAGTTGGTTTGTACATATATAATTTTTTGGAAATCAATAGAGGAGATCAGCAGTAATATCGTCATAAAATTTTGATTTTCTCACAGAGAATCGGAAAAACGTACAGTTTTTACCGATTTGCCACGCCCTCAGTGGGCGTAGACGTAAATTTTTTGTCCAGTTCTTAGAAGTAGTGAAGGGTAATGTAAATGTGAAATTTGGATGCTTACACTCAAAAAATGCGAAAATTACAGGGTATTTTTTAGCCGGGCATGCCCCATAAGGGGCGTAAAAATTATTTTCAAAGCATCGATAGAGGAGCTCACCAGTAACTTAACCATCAATTTTGAAGCTTCTAGCTCTAAAACTGTAGGAGCTATAAGCTTTTGCGGTTTGCCACGCCCCCTATGGGCGTAGATATATCCGCCATATCTTTTTCAACTTGGGTTATCAACCCGAGTATATGTACCAAGTTTCAAGTCTCTAGCATTCATATTGCTCAAAATATTACAGAATTTAAAAAATCACTATATAGTCAGATCCGATTTGCCACGCCCCTAGTAGGCGTGGATATATAGTTTTTTAGTCGATCTTCATAGAATCATAGCAGTAACCTACGTGCCAAATTTAGGCGTTCTAGCCTTAAAACTGTAGAAGATACAGTTTTACCCGATTTGCCACGCCCCCAAGGGGCGTAGATATATCCGCCATAACTTTTTCATCTTGAGTTGACAACACGAGTCTACATTCCAAATTGCATTTCTCTCGCACTTTTAGAAGTAGTGTTTCTGTGATATCGGAAAATGCATTTTCTGATTTGCCACGCCCCTAGTGGGCGTATCGGGAAAATCTTGACACTTTATAATTCGAGGGTATACACGAGTATATATTCCAAATTTCAACCCTCTAGCTTCAAAACTGTGCAAATGGTTTGCGTTCATACGGACAGACGGACAGACGGACAGACGGACGGACGGACAGACGGACAGACGGACGGACAGCGTGACGGACATTGCACAAAACCAATATACTCATTTCACTTTGTGAATGAGTATAACAAGTAAGAGTGCTCTAGTCGAGACGGCTCGACTACGAGATACCCTGAACCCTGCGAAGAGCCAATCTTCCCAACATGCTATGCTTATTTTCCATATACAAATATTGCGAGCAACACACACACATACACACATGCATACGCACGCACGCATAAGCACGCGCTCTGCTGACTGCGTAGTTGACGCAGCGACTGCGCTTGGGCTGCAGTTAGAGCTATATTATGGGAAGTTAATTGCTGAATAAGTTCTTCTGTAGATGAATGTTCTTAATCAAACTTTCACAGCGTGATTATGTCATTCATATGTATGTATTTGCTAAAGCACAAGTCTCTAGTATTTGTAATACGGTTTTTACAAGTTTTGGGGGAAGGGATGGAAAGGGGGGATGGTATCCAAAATGTGACAAAAACCAAATTGTATAAACTTTATATCATGTTAAATACAAAATTTGGAAACTCTAGCTCTTAAGATGTGGGAGATATAAATTTATAACTGAATTCCGATAACGTTTTAAATCGATAACTTTAAAACGATCAAATTTATCGATTTTTTGAAACAAACTCGATCTGCGCGTGCTATACACGGACAAACATACAAAATTTCAATTCTCTAGCTCTTATAGATTCTAAGATCGACGCGTTCAAACATACGGACAGACGGACAGACGGACGGACGGACGGTCGGACAGACGGACATGGCTATATCGACTCAACTCGTCGCCCTGATCAAGAATATATATATATATGCCACGCCTCCTTCAGCCTGTTACATACATTTTAACAAAACCATTATACCCTGATTTCCCATTTTCAATGGGTTCAGGGTATAAAAATAAAACTTAACAAGTAAGAAAGCTCTAGTCGGCGGTACCCGACTAGGAGATCCCCTGAACCCTGCGAAGAGCCGATATTCCAAACATTCTATGCTTATTTAACAAATATATATAATCAACACATGCACACACACATACACACATGCATACGCACGCACGCATAAGCGAACGCTCTGCTGACTGCGCAGTTTACGCAGCGACTGAGTGTGGGCTGCGCTCATAGGCTTTACTTTGGGAA
This sequence comes from Drosophila nigricruria, assembly GCA_037075265.1. Taxonomy (NCBI): domain Eukaryota; kingdom Metazoa; phylum Arthropoda; class Insecta; order Diptera; family Drosophilidae; genus Drosophila; species Drosophila nigricruria. The sequence continues at coordinate 43,830 of JBAMCI010000195.1, forward strand.
ATGAAATGTTTAATAACTACTTTTGTACATGGACTTTCTTAATCAAACTTTCACAGCGTGATTATGTCATTCATATGTATGTATTTGCTAAAGCACAAGTCTCTAGTATTTGTAGTATGGTTTTTACAAGTCTGGGGGGAAGGGAAGGAATGGGGGGATGGTATCCAAAATTTGACAAAAATCAAAATTGTATAAACTCTATATCATACTAAATCCAAAATTTGAGCACTTTAGTTCTAAAGATGTCGGAGATATAAATTTATAACTGAATTTCGATAAGGTTTTAAATCGATAACTTTAAAACGATCACATTTATCGATTTTTTGAAACAAACTCGATCTGCGCGTGCTATACACGGATGTACATAAAAAAATTCAAGTCTCTAGCTCTTATAGATTCTGAGATCGACGCGTTCATACATACGGACAGACGGACAGACGGACAGACGGACGGACGGACAGACGGACAGACGGACATGGCTATATCGACTCAGTTCGTCGAGCTGATCAAGAATATATATACTTTAAGGGGTCTGCCACGCCTCCTTCTGCCTGTTACATACATTTTAACAAAACCATTATACCCTGATTTCCCATTTTCAATGGGTTCAGGGTATAAAAACATGTAAGACAGCTCTAGTCGGGAGTACCCGACTAGGAGATCCCCTGAACCCTGCGAAGAGCCGATATTCCAAACGTTCCACACTTCTCTTAATATGTATAGACTACGAGCAACATATACACACGCACGCATAAGCACGCTCTCTGCTGACTGCGCAGTTTACGCAGCGACTGCGTTTGGGCTGTAGTAAGGCTATATTATGAAAACTTAATTGTTGAATAAGTTTCTTTGTAGATGGACTTTTTTTTATCAAACTTTCAGAGCGTGATTATGTCAATCATATATGTGTATTAGCCGAAGCACAAGTTTCTAGTACTTGAAATAAGTTTTTTCAAATTGGGGCGAAAGGGGCGTGGCATCCAAAATATAACAAAAACCAAAATTGTATAAAATATACATGTAACTATATACAAAATAAGTAGTCTGTAGCTTGAAAGATGTGCAAGACATAATTTTATAACTGGTTTTCAATTTCGTTTTTAATCGATAACTTTAAAGCGATAAAATTTATCGAATTTTTGAAACAAACTCGATCTGCGCGTGCTATACACGCACCTACATAAAAAATTTCAAGTCTCTAGCTCTTATAAATACTGAGATCGACGCGTTCAAACATACGGACAGACGGACAGACGGACAGGGCTAAATCAACTCAGCTCGTTGCCCTGATCAAGAATATATATACTTTATGGGGTCTGCCACGCCTCCTTCTGCCTGTTACATACATTTTAATAAAACCATTATAACCTGATTTCCCATTTTCAATGGGTTCAGGGTATAATGATTAAAAATATTAACATAATGCTATTTGCTATTTTTTTTTTTCATATTTCAATTCTGTGATTTCTTTTAAATTTTCAAAGTTTTTATTGTTAAATGATCGATATTAATAGCGTTTTTATACCCTGAACCCATTGAAAATGGGAAAACAGGGTATAATGGTTTTGTTAAAATGTATGTAACAGACAGAAGGAGGCGTGGCAGACCCCATAAAGTATATATATTCTTGATCAGCTCGACGAACTGAGTCGATATAGCCATGTCCGTCTGTCCGTCTGTCCGTCTGTCCGTCTGTCCGTCCGTCCGTCCGTCCGTCTGTCCGTCTGTCCGTATGTATGAACGCGTCGATCTCAGAATCTATAAAAGCTAGAGACTTGAAATTTTTTATGTAGATCCGTGTATAGCACGCGCAGATCGAGTTTGTTTCAAAAAATCGATAAATGTGATCGTTTAAAAGTTATCGATTTAAAACCTTATCGAAATGCAGTTATAAATTTATATCTCCGACATCTTTAGAGCTTAAGTGCTCAAATTTTGGATTTAGTATGATATAGAGTTTATACAATTTTGATTTTTGTCAAATTTTGGATACCATCCCCCCATTCCGTCCCTTCCCCCCAAACTTGTAAAAACCGTATTTCAAATACTAGAGACTTGTGCTTTGGCAAATAAATACATATGAATGACATAATTACGCTGTGAAAGTTTGATTAAGAAAGTCCATGTACAAAAGAAGTTATAAAACATTTCATTTCCCATAGTAAAGCCTATGAGCGCAGCCCACGCTCAGTCGCTGCGTAAACTGCGCAGTCAGCAGAGCGTTCGCTTATGCGTGCGTGCGTATGCATGTGTGTATGTGTGTGTGCATGTGTTAATTATATATATTTGTTAAATAAGCATAGAATGTTTGGAATATCGGCTCTTCGCAGGGTTCAGGGGATCTCCTAGTCGGGTACCGCCGACTAGAGCTTTCTTACTTGTTGTAAGTTTGATTCTATTTCTATTTCTATTTATACTCATTCACAAAGTGAAATGAGTATATTGGTTTTGTGCAATGTCTGTCACGCTGTCCGTCCGTCTGTCCGTCTGTCCGTATGAACGCAAACCATTTGCACAGTTTTGAAGCTAGAGAGTTGAAATTTGGAATATATACTCGTGTATACCCTCGAATTATAAAGTGTCAAGATTTTTCCGATACGCCCACTAGGGGCGTGGCAAATCGGAAAATGCATTTGCCCATACCTCAGAAACACTACTTCTGGAAGTGCTAGAGAGTTGCAATTTGGAATGTAGACTCGTGTTGCCAACCCAAGATGAAAAAGCTATGGCGGATATATCTACGCCCATTGAGGGCGTGGCAAACCGCAAAAGCTCCTACAGTTTTAGAGCTAGTAGATTCAAAATTGGATGGTTGAGTTACCAGTGAGCTCCTCTATCGATGACCCAAAAATAATTTTTGCGCCCCTTTTGGGGCATGCCCGGCTAAATAATACCCTGTAATTTTCGCATTTTTTGAGTGTAAGCTGTATCTTCTACAGATTTCAAGCTACAACGCCCAAATTTGGCACGTAGGTTACTGCTATGATCCTATGAAGATCGACCAAAAAACTCTATATATCCACGGCTACTAGGGGCGTGGCAAATCGAATCTGACTATATAGAAATTTTTAAATTCTGTAATATTTTGAGCACTATTGACGATAGAGACTTGAAATTTGGTATATATACTCGGGTTGACAACCCAAGACGAAAAAGATATGGCGGATATATCTACGCCTATAGGGGCGTGGCAAACCGCAAAAGCTTATAGCTCCTACAGTTTTAGAGCGAGAAGCTTAAAAATGGGATGGTTGAGTTACCAGTGAGCTCCTCTATCGATGACCCAAAATTAATTTTTACGCCCCTTTTGGGGCATGCCCGGCTAAATAATACCCTGTAATTTTCGCATTTTTTGAGTGTAAGCATCCAAATTTCACATTTACATTACCCTTCACTACTTCTAAGAACTGGCCAAAAATTATATGTCTACGCCCACTAGGGGCGTGGCAAATCGGTAAAAACTGTACGATCTTCCGATTCTCAGTGAGAGAAGCAAAATTTTATGACGATATTACTGCTGATCTCCTCTATTGATTTCCAAAAAGTTATATATATACAAACCAATTGAGGGCGTGGCAATGGGCGTGATCAGTGCGGGTGTGAATGAGTATTCCGCAGTCGGTAGCGCCCGACTGCAACGTTCTTACTTGTTTTTTCTGGAATTTTTTATTATTATTGTGTCATCATCTATTTCTTCGATACTTGTGATATTATTAAATATAAATTTACAACTGTTGGTAATAGTGTCTTATTGTTAATTTCTACAATTAATAAATTTTCTTGATCAATTTGGATATAATCTATGTTAGGCATTGGGATAGGTAACTTAACATCTACACTTATATACTTTTTTGGAATTTTTATTGCTATTATTATGCAATTATTTTTGTATTTCAAAATGCGCATAGGAATTAATTTTAATTTATAAAAGTCAATATCAAATTTGTTTATTTCTTCTTCAGATAAAATTTCTGGTAAAATTATATTATTCTTTGCAGAGGCTATATTTTCCTGAATGTAATTTATTTTGTATTCAATATTTTTTAATTTCTGTATTTGGTCATTGTATATGAGTTTCATTAAGATTTTTTTATTTTGGTCATTTATGCTTGTCAGTGTTTCGTTAATGATTATTCGGTCGTGCTTTATTATTTCTGCTAACCTATGTATTGTGTCGTTAAAATGTGAATTTATGCTTATTTGTTGGTTCATGTTGTTTATGTTGTTATGGTTATTTTGGTCAATTATATCAAGGTGTTTTAAGATATCTGTCCTGTCTTCGTCGTCCATTAGTCCAAATAGCCATTTGTATGCTGTTCCTGCTATATTTATAAGTCCCCTTTTATTTCTGCTAAAAGGTGTAATGTAATCTTTGCCTTTATTAATCTGATTTCTGCAAATAGTTCCTCACTATCAGTAATATTGGCTGTTCTTATGTTTGTTTCCATTAGTTTTATAATATTCTGAAGTGGGTCAATGTTAATAATGTGTAGTATAATTATTGTTTCGTTTACTATTTCGGTTTGATGAATCTGTATGGGTGCATAACCTGCACTTACTAATATCGGTTCCATTTGTAATCTTGTCTGTACTGTATTGAACCTGGTTATAATGATGGCTAAAATGATTAGTATCTGGGGAATAAAGAAAAAAAACTTTGTCAAATCTGCTATCAATCTGTATTTTTTTCGTTAGTATTGTTAATTTCCTGCTTTAACGGTCTTTTAATGTTACTTGGATGAATGTTTTCTAACATTGCATATCTAAAATAAAGGGTCATCCTTACTCTTGACTCTTTTATAATTTTTAATCGGACCTTCCTGTCTGTTCATTGTATTCTTCTCTTGTATTATTTATTTTGTTTATAATCATTGTCTTACGTTCCTCAATAGTCATTTTTAATTTATTTGCATCTTCTGTGTCTTTAGCATAAATTGGTGTATATTTTATTGTTGAATGATAACGTTTATTGTAAGCTATTATTGCTAATTGAATTTTAGATTCAATAGATAGTTCATTATTATCTATTCCTGTTATTATTTCAATTAATGTAGAATGTAATCTTTCAATATCAGCGTTTCCTGTATGTGAATTGGGTTTTGTATAATGTATTGAAATATCTTCCTTGTTTAAAAACTGTATTATATGTTCTGATCTAAACTCGTTATCCATTATTATTTTCTGTGGTTTATTAAATTTTGCAAAATGTTCTATCATAATTTGCATCTTTGTTCGCCAATTTCTATCCATAATATTATAAGCAACTGCAAATTTTGTAAGTTTATCTATGATTGTAACAAAAGATTTGTGTTTTATGTGAAATATATCTAAATGTTTAATTTGGTTTTTAGCATCTGGTGTTTCTGTAAATTGAAAGTTTGGTTTTATCGGTTTTCTATCTTACTTAATTTCTTTGCATTTTCTACAATTTGCTATTATTAATTGAATATGGTCCCTTAATTTTGGAAAATAGATTTTATCTTTTAGTGAATTGAATGTTTCACTTATATCGCTGTGTAATGAATCTTTTGAATGGTAAATTGAAATTTGTTTATGTAATTCTTCCTCAGTTGAAATTTCTTGTGCTCTTTTTGTACATTTGAAAAATTTAATATTTTTAGAGTGAGAAAAAATGTTGATTAATATACATTGTATTTTATGATATTCTGAGTCTGGTACTTCTGAAAAAATTCCTACTGTTCCTTTCTCTATATTATTTTGTAATTTTATTTCAATTTCATTTTCTGTGTCTGCTGGATTTACTTCGATTATTTTTCTTCCATGGTATATATTAATATTATCTGTTGCTGAGTAGGTAATTATTATCTGAGTTTTATATTTATTAACAATATCATTTTTTATATAAAAATGAGTTAATTCCTCTTCATCTGCTGAATGCTGTGTATTTGTTATATCAAAATATGATTCTTCTTTATTTTCTGTATTGATTAATTGTGCTGTTTCCTGTCTGCTTAAAAAATCTGCTACTTTATTGTCTTTACCTTTTAAATATATAATATCATAATCAAATTCCTGTAGTTTTAAAATCCATCTTTGATGTCTACCTGTCATTTCTTTTCCTTTAAATTTTGAATTTAAGTATTTTATAGGAGCATGATTTGTTATAATTTGAAATTTATTTTTCAACCAAATATTGTTTAAAATAATTTACGGCATGTATAATAGACAAAAATTCTTTATCAATTGTACTATAGTTTTTCTCATGTTTATTAAGTGTTCTTGAAACATAGGCAATTGGTTGTCCTTGTTGAGATAAAACTGCACCTATGGCAAAATCACTGGCGTCTGTAGTAATTGTAAATGGTTTGTCAAATTCTGGATATTTTAATATTGGGTGTGAGCTTATAAGAGCTTTAAGATTTTCAAATGCATCTATAAATTGTGGATCATTTGTATTAATTGATACACCTTTTTGTAAATATCTAATCATTGGGTAAGCTATTTTCTATAAAATCCTGTCATACCCAAAAATCCTTTTAATTGTTTTTCCGTTTTTGGTAATGGAATTTCTTTTATTGCTTCTATTTTTCTTGGATTTGGTTTGAACCCTTCTTTTGTGAGAATATGTCCCAAGTATTCGGTATGTTTTTTCATAAACGAGCATTTATGTGGTTGTATTTTCAAATTATGATTCCTAAGTACTTTGAAAATTTTTTCTAGAGCAATCTTGTGTTCTTCAAGTGTTGTTGAAAAAATTAAAATATCATCAAGATATACTACACAAATTTTGTTTATATAATCCCTCAATATTTCGTTCATAAAACGTTGGAATGTAGCTGGAGCATTTTTTAATCCGAATGGCATTCTAAATAATTAATATAATCCCATTGGTGTTATGAAAGCTGTTTTTTCTATATCTTCTTCTGCCATTAATATTTGATGATAGCCTTTCGCTAAATCAAGAGTAGTAAAATATTGGGCTTTACCAAGTTTATCTAATACAGCGTCCATAATAGGTATTGGATACTTATCTGAAACGGTTATTTGGTTTAGTCGTCTATAATCAACACAGATACGATATTTTTGAATTCCTGAATTATCAATTTTTTTCTTAACTACACATATAGGAGAGCTATATTTGCTTTTACTTTTTCTTATTATTCCACTTTTTTCCATTTCTATTATTTGCTTTCTTACTTCTTCTTCATATTTTGGAGAAACCCTATAGAGCTTTGAATTTATGGGATGATCTGTTGTGGTTTTAATATTGTGAACTATTGTATTAGTGTTAGTTAACTGATCACCTTCTTTTAAATATAATTTTTCATATTTTTTCGTAAGATTTTTTCCTATCTGAACTTCCTCAGTATTGAGCCCTTCTAGCTTAAAGTCAGCAATTTCACCTTCTTCCATTACACAAACATCTTCTGATAATTTGGAAAGAAACGGAATTTCGACTCCATTGCAAAGCTTAATTATTTCTTTTTTAAAGTCAATATTTTCAAAATTTCCTTGGATAAAATCCATGCCCAATAGAAAATCATATGATGTTTCCAGGGATATAGCTACCCATCTTATTCTTGTGCAATCTGCATATTTGAATTCACTTGGTACTTCTTTTTTAACTAAATAGCTGTCATTTTTTATATTTCCATTAATAGTGCAAATGGTTTTTGAAAATTTTTCGATTATTTTATACTTTGATTCATGTATATTTTTGGTGTTTATTATACTTATAGTAGATCCAGTATCTACTAAAATTAGAAAAGGATCCCCCTCGATAGTTCCCTTAATGAAAACTTTTCTTTTGTCCGAGTCTAGTTTGTAAAAAACTCTTCCTGTTTATTTTCGTAGTTTGAATTCTTATTTACTTCTTCATCATTTAAATTGTCTACACTCATTGCTTCTGGTTGTGGTTGTTGATAATTTTGTCGAATATTCTGACTTGTTTGTCTATTAAAATTCTGATTTTGTCTTACGTTCTGACTTTGTTGTTGTTTGTTAAAGTTTTGGTCTTGTCTTACGTTCTGACTTTGTTGTTGATTATTCCTAACTATTTGGCTATTCTGTTGTCTGTTTTGTCTTTGGTAATCATTATATGCTTGATTATTTTCGTTTGAATTTCTGTTGTCTGTGTCTTGTCTTGAGTTTTGGTTAAATTGTCTGTTATTGTAATTTGATGAATAATTATTGTCTTTTTTTATTAATAATTTTTGATTTAAATTTCCAAAATTTAGACCAACGAAATTGGAAAGTTCATTTCTTAATTCTGTTAAAGTTGTTTTGTTCATTAAGGCAATTGCCATCGGACCACATGATAATTCTTTAACTCTTTGAATTAATAATCCACTTAGAATATCAACTAGTCTACTATTATTTTCAAAGACCGAAAAATCAGTAATTTCCTCAACAATTGTTCTTATTTTATTATCAAGATCTCTTACGCTTGTTACTCTTAAGTTATTGATTTTCCTAGTTAGTTTCCTAGTCTGATCCGTTCTAGGCCTATAGTGATGTCTTAAACGATTCTTGCATTCTCTCCAATTTGCTGGTGGGTTAATGTTAAGCATAGTTCTAGCCTGACCTTGAATTTTGGTGTTGAATATGACAGTGAAGACCTGGTCGTTGTCATCATATTCCTCCATGATTTGGTCCACTGCAGACACGAATCCATGTAATGTTCCATCCTGCCCATTGAATGTCGGTAAGTATCTTGTTTCCTTCTCGATGCAATTCCTTTGTGTTGTGATTGGGTTCCTGCCTTCACCTTCTCTTGCTATTATTACATTTGTTAATAATTGAATGCATTGCTGCAATTCAATTATATGTTGATTTTCCATTTTTTGTTTTGAGTTGTATTATTTATTCACTTATGAATTTGATTAATTTTAATTAATTTTTTATTAATTGCTTTGTTTACTTGGATAAAATCCAAAGTTTCCACAATTATTGTTATTACTATTATTTTTTTTCTTTAGGTTTTGTTCACTTTAAAAGATTTTACAAAACTTTTTTCTTTAGGTTTTGTTCACTTTAAAAGATTTCACAAAACTTTTTTCTTAGTGTTTTTCCGATTACCGGCTGCGCCAATTATGTATTTCTTCTAACAGTATAATACATGGATTATGTATTTGTTTTAACAGTTTAATACACGAATTATGTATTTCTTTTAACAATTTAATACACGGATTATGTATTTCTTATAACAGTTTAATACATGTTCTTTATTTGTGATATACAATACAACTGAGTTCTTATTCAATTCTAAGGGATCTTTTATACCATTCTTGGCGACAATTATTTGTGTTTACAATATTGGATATGCTGATTTGTGTTTACAATATTGGATATGCTGAGCTAGAGTATGTTTACATTATGCAGCTGGGCTGTGACGATTATTTATGTTTATAATATTGGATATGCTCTTTGAGTTAAGTGGTTTGCAATAAGTGTCCACAATTCTTATGACACTTCTGGACTTTGGTTTTCTAATTCTTATGACACTTATGGTTAATGTGTTTTCTACATTAAAGAAGATTGTAAACCTTTTGTGTCAACTGTAGTTACTGGAAGTGATGCTAATGGTATGGTGTGAGCTGACATTGTGGGAAGTGATGCTGATGGCATAACTCGCGTGCTATGTAGGGACCTACATAAAAAATTTCAATTCTCAAGCTCTTATAGATTCTAAGATCGACGCGTTCAAACATACGGACAGACGGACGACTCAACTCGTCGCCCTGATGAAGAATATATATACTTTATGGGGTCTGCCACGCCTCCTTCTGCCTGTTACATACATTTTAACAAAACCATTATACCCTGATTTCCTATTTTCAATGGGTTCAGGGTATAACAAACAAAAATATATACATATCTGGTTGTATACGTACTCGCGTATATTTTTAAAATAAAACAAGTAAGAAAGCTCTAGTTGGTGGTACCCGACTAGGAGATATCCCCTGAACCCTGCGAAAAGCCGATATTCCAAACATTTTATACTTATTTAACACATATATATATACAAGCAACACATGCACACACACATACGCACATACGCACGCACGCATAAGCGAGCGCTCTGCTGACTGCGCAGTTTACGCAGCGACTGCGCTCGGAGTGCAGTAAGAGCTATATTATAGGAAGTTAATTGTTGAATAAGTTCTTTTGTAGATTGACGTTCTTAATCAAACTTCCAGAGCGTGATTATGTCATGTATATGTGTGTATTTGCCGATGCACAAGACTCTAGCACTTCAAATACTTTTATTGCAAATTTGAGGCGAAGGGGGCGTGGCATCCAAAATATAAAAAAACCAAATTGTATAAATTCCACATTATACTAAATACAAAATTTGGAGACTCTAGCTCTAAAGATGTGGGAGATATAAATTTATAACCGCATTTCGATAAGGTTTTAAATCGATAACTTTAAAACGACAAAATTTATCGATTTTTTGAAACAAACTCGATCTGCGCGTGCTATGCACGGACCTACATAAAAAATTTCTAGTCTCTAGGTCTTATAGATTCTGAGATCGACGCGTTCACACATACGGACGGACGGACAGACGGAAAGACGGACAGACGGACATGGCTATATCAATTCAGTTCGTCGAGCTGATCAAGAACATATATACTTTATGGGGTCTGCCACGCCTCCTTCTGCCTGTTACATACATTTCCACAAAAAACATTATACCCTGATTTCCTATTTTCAATGGGTTCAGGGTATAAAAATAAATAAATAAAAATAAAATAACTTGTCTTGCCGGGGCGTCGAACCTAGAGCCTCTCAACTAACGATTCTTTGAATATTCCAGAATGCATGCATTTCAATGTACATACGTATGTATGTATTTGTTCACATGCATAGGGAAACTGCGTAAACAGTGGCGCTGCTGACACGTGCTTTTGGTAATTAGCCAAACGTTTTGTTCAATAACTTCTGCGTTACTTAATAGATTTTAATGAATATTTCTCACTTTATAAAAAATGCAAACTCATTCACATATTGCCTATAATTGCAATTGATCTTAAATTTTAAGAATTTTGTAAAATTTGGAGCCGGTATCTAAAATTTAAGAAAAACCAAAATTGTTTAAAATACACATTAAGCTAAATGAAAGATTTGGAGACTCTACCTCTAAAGGCGTACGAGATATAATTTAATAACTGAATTACGATAACGTTTTAAATGGATAACTTTAAAACGATCGAATTTATCGATTTTTTTAAACAAACTCGATCTGCGCGTGCTATGTAGGGACCTACATAAAAATTTTAAATTCTCAAGCTCTTATAGATTCTAAGATCGACGCGTTCAAACATACGGACAGACGGACAGACGGACGGACGGACGAACGGACAGACGGACATGGGTATATCGACTCAACTCGTCGCCCTGATCAAGAAGATATATGTTTTATGGGGTCTTCCACGCCTCCTTCTGCCTGTTACGTACATTTTAACAAAACCATTATACCCTGATTTCCCATTTTCAATGGGTTCAGGGTATAAAAATAAAACAAAACAAGTAAGAAAGCTCTAGTCGGCGGTACCCGACTAGGAGATCCCCTGAACACTGCGAAGAGCCGATACTCCAAACATTCTATGCTTATTTAACATATACATATATACAAACAATACATGCACACACACATACACACATACACATACGCATAAGCACGCGCTCTGCTGACTGCGCAGTTAGCGCAGCGACTGAGCGTAGGCTTCCCTCATATGTATAATAATTTAATAACTGAATTTCGATAACGTTTTAAAGCGATAACTTTAAAACGATAAGTGTTATCGAATTTTTGAAACAAACTCGATCTACGCGTGCTATACACGGACTGACATAACAAATTTCAAGTCTCTAGCTTTTAAAGATTCTGAGATCGACGCATTCAAACATACGGACAGACGGACAGACGGACGGACGGACAGACGGACAGACGGTCATGGCTATATCGACTCAGTTCGTCGAGCTGATCAAGAATATATATATGTCGGAGCGTCAGAGGTTCGAGAGGGCTGGCGCTCTGTAGGGGCGTAACAACAGTGTGCGTTGCTGCGTCTTTGAGTACTGCGCAATATGATGGCATTGGGAAGTTCCGTTTTAGCGGGTCGACAGCGTGTTGATGCGTAATAAGAACACATGTGCGTTGGTGCGTCTTTAGATATTTGACTGTTACCGTTTTAGCGGGGCGACAGCGTTGCGTCGCTGTCGCCGAGTGTGGTTCGGGGGTAGCCTTGAGAGAAATAAGAGACACAAGAGTTAGTTGTGTTTGAGTTCTCAGAGCGACCGAAACTCGCTGAGCTAAGTAATGGAAACGAATCTTAATGCTACAACATCAGAAGTGGGATCTGGCTCGCTACCTAATATGACAAATGATCCTTGGCAAGTGCCGTACATGTTAGCAGGAGCGCGTTAGAAATTTGCTTCGTATCAATTTATCGTGCGTTTCCGTCGTTGTGTGAACATAAAGTGTAGCAATAATATTGAAAAGATCTTGTTGGCGCAGACACATCCGCGTGGCGTGCTACAGTAAATATAATTCTGGCGGAAAATAACATAAAAGGCAGTGCGTTGGTGATGGCTTTGAGAGCAGCGTTAAAAAGGCAGTGCGTCGCAGAGGCTCTCACAAATATGTTATCCTGACATAAATTGGACCGAGTTTAAGGAAATTTTTGTGCAGCGCTTCACCAGTAGAAACACCAGCAGCTATGTTTTTGACAATGTTTGACTCTGGAGCGGAATGTTCGTTGATTAAACAAAAGATAAGTACTCAGTTAGCCGGTAAAAGAATTTACAACGTAGTCATGTTAAAGGGTATTGGGAATGACAGCATTTGTAGTACATTGCAAGTACTTGGCAACGTAAAAATTAATTAATAATTATCATTATATTGAGATGCTGTTCCACGTTTTGGGCGATCAGTATTTGGAGAGCGACATTGTGATTGGTCGAGAAATACTGTGGCAGGGTTTTCATGTCATTGTGTCACCGGGAAAATTTGAAATTGTTAGGCCAAAATCTGTAAACTGTTGTTCAAGTGATGATATATTTTCTAAATTGGATGCTGGTCTTGTCGGCGAAGATAGGGATAAATTAAACGATTTATTAGAAAATTATTCAAAATCTTTTATAAAGGGAATTCCTTCTTCTAGAGTCAGTACAGGTGAGATGAAAATTAAGTTAGTAGACCTCAGAAAAATTGTTCAAAGAATACCATACAGACTTAGTCCAAATGAAAGAGAGTTGGTACTCGAGAAGATTAATGAACTAGTAGAATGCAATGTCATAAGGCTAAGTTGCTCACCTTATGCAAGTCCTATGATGTTAGTGAACAAAAAGGACGGGTCTCATTGCTTGTGTGTCGATTACCGTGAATTAAATACGAATACAGTCTCAGATAAATATCCGTTGCCTCTAATAGCAGATCAGATAGCCAGACTTCAGGGAGCGAAATATTTCACTTTCCCTTTATTGCAATTTATTGGTGGTGGCTACAACAAAAGCTGAAGCTTTAGAAAGATTACAGATTACCCTTGATATTCTCACGAAAGCTCGATTTATGTTCAATATTAAAAAGTGTTCGTTTCTCAAGTCGACAGTTAAACATTTGGGATACGAAGTGAGCGCAGGCCAATTTCGTCCAAATTCACTTAAAGTTTAAGCGTTAACTGCTCCACCGCCTCCTCAGTCAGTCCCTGCTTTAAGACAATTTATTGGATTAGCGTCTTACTTTCGGCAATTTATGCAATGTTGTGTTTCATGAAGCCTTTGTATCTTTTGACATCGGAAAAGAACGAGTTTGTTTGGAAGCCAGAACATAAACAAATAAGACAAAAAGTTATTTCTGTACTTACACATAAGCCAGTTTTAGTTATTTTTGACCCTAAATATCCAATCGAAATGCATACTGATGCAAGTGCTCGTGGATATGGAGCCATCTTGCTGCACAAAATTGATAACAAGCCGCATGTTGTTGAATTTTTCAGTAAGGCTACTTCACCTGCAGATGCACGATACCATTCTTATGAGTTGGAGACCCTTGCCGTTGTCATGGCTATAACGCATTTTCGTCATTATGTGATGGGTAGAGATTTTGTGTTTTTTTTATCGATTGCAACTCACTTAAAAGCAACAAGAACTAAACGTGACCTATCTCCCAGAGCACAAAGATGGTGGGCTTATTTACAGTCGTTCTTATTTGATTTTCAGTATAGAGAGGGTAAACGAGTGGCTCATGCTGATCTCTTTTCCAGAAATCTCTCATCCGCTGAGGTGATTGATGGCTTTTAAGATTCTGAGATCGACGCGTTCAAACATACGGACAGACGGACGGACGGACGGACGGACAGACGGACAGGGCTAAATCAACTCAGCTCGTCGCCCTGATCAAGAATATATATACTTTATGGGGTCTGCCACGCCTCCTTCTGCCTGTTACATACATTTCAACAAAACCATTATACCCTGATTTCCCATTTTCAATGGGTTCAGGGTATAACAAGTAAGAAAGCTCTAGTCGGCGGTACCCGACTAGGAGATCCCCTGAACCCTGCGAAGAGCCGATACTCCAAACATTCTATGCTTATTTAACATATACATATATACAAGCAATACACGCACACACACATACACACATGCACACATACACATACGCATAAGCACGCGCTCTGCTGACTGCGCAGTTAGCGCAGCGACTGCCACGCTCAGTAGACTTTACTATGGGAAATTAAATGTTTAATAAATTCTTTTGTAGATGGACTTTCTTATTTAAACTTTAACAGCATGATTATGTTTGTATATGTGTATATTTTCCAAAGCACAAGTCTCTAGCATTTGAAATATGGTTTTTACAAATTTGGGGGAAGGGAAGGAAAGGGGGGATGGTATCCAAAATGTGACAAAAATCAAAATTGTATAAAGTCTACATTATACTAAATACAAAATTTTCAGACTCTAGCTTTAAGGATGTGGGATATATAAATTTATAACTGAATTTCGATAACGTTTTAAATCGATAACTTTTAAACGATCAAATTTATCGATTTTTTTAAACAAACTCGATCTGCGCGTGCTATACACGGACCTACATAAAAAATTTCAATTCTCTAGCTCTTATAGATTCTGAGATCGACGCGTTCAAACATACGGACAGACGGACGGACGGACGGACAGCGTGACGGACATTGCACAAAACCAATATACTCATTTCACTTTGTGAATGAGTATAACAAGTAAGAAAGCTCTAGTCGGTGGTACCCGACTAGGAGATCCCCTGAACCCTGCGATGAGCCGATATTCCAAACATTTTATACATATTTAACATATATATATACAAGCAACACATGCACACACACATACATACATACACACACACAAGCACGCACGCACGAATAAGCGAGCGCTCTGCTGACTGCGCAGCTTACGCAGCGACTGCGCTTGGGCTGCAGTAAGAGCTATATTATGGGAACTTAATTGTTGAATAAGTTTTTTTGTAGATGGACGTTCTTAATCAAACTTTCAGAGCGTGATTATGTCATTCATATGTGTGTATTTGCCGAAGCACAAGCACTCGAAATAAGTTTTTTGAAAATATGGGGCGAAGGGGGCGTGGCATCTAAAATATAACAAAAATCAAAATTGTATAAGCTTCACATTATACTAAATACAAAATTTTGAGGCTCTAGCTCTAAAGATGTGGGAGATATAAATTTATAACTGCATTTCGATAACGTTTTAAATCGATAACATTAAAACGATAAGTGTTATCGAATTTTTGAAACAAACTCGATCTGCGCGTGCTATACACGGACCTACAACAAATTTCAAGTCTCTAGCTCTTATAGATTGTGAGATCGACGCGTTCAAACATATGGACAGACGGACAGATGGACAGACGGTCATGGCTATATCGACTCAGTTCGTCGAGCTGATCAAGAATATATATATGTCGGAGCGTCAGAGGTTCGAGAGGGCTGGCGCTGTGTCGGGGCGTAACAACAGTGGGCGTTGCTGCGTCTTTGAGTACTGCGCAATATGATGGCATTGGGAAGTCCCAACACACGTGTGTGTTGGTGCGTCTTTAGATATTTGACAGTTACCGTTTTAGCGGGGCGACAGCGTTGCGTCGCTGTCGCCGAGTGTGGTTCGGGGGTAGGCTTGAGAGAAATAAGAGACACAAGAGTTAGTTGTGTTTGAGTTCTCAGAGCGACCGAAACTCGCTGCGCTAAGTAATGGAAACGAATCTTAATGCTACAACATCAGAAGTGGGATCTGGCTCGCTACCTAATATGACAAATGATCCTTGGCAAGTGCCGTACGTGTTAGCAGGAGCGCGTCAGAAATTTGCTTCGTATCAATTTATCGTGCGTGCTACAGTAAATATAATTCTGGCGGAAAATAACATAAAAGGCAGTGCGTTGGTGATGGCTTTGAGAGCAGCGTTAAAAAGGCAGTGCGTCGCAGAGGCTCTCACAAATATGTTATCCTGACATAAATTGGACCGAGTTTAAGGAAATTTTTGTGCAGCGCTTCACCAGTAGAAACACCAGCAGCTATGTTTTTGACAATGTTTGACTCTGGAGCGGAATGTTCGTTGATTAAACAAAAGATAAGTACTCAGTTAGCCGGTAAAAGAATTTACAACGTACTCATGTTAAAGGGTATTGGGAATGACAGCATTTGTAGTACATTGCAAGTACTTGGCAACGTAAAAATTAATTAATAATTATCATTATATTGAGATGCTGTTCCACGTTTTGGGCGATCAGTATTTGGAGAGCGACATTGTGATTGGTCGAGAAATACTGTGGCAGTGTTTTCATGTCATTGTGTCACCGGGAAAATTTGAAATTGTTAGGCCAAAATCTGTAAACTGTTGTTCAAGTGATGATATATTTTCTAAATTGGATGCTGGTCTTGTCGGCGAAGATAGGGATAAATTAAACGATTTATTAGAAAATTATTCAAAATCTTTTATAAAGGGAATTCCTTCTTCTAGAGTCAGTACAGGTGAGATGAAAATTAAGTTAGTAGACCTCAGAAAAATTGTTCAAAGAATACCATACAGACTTAGTCCAAATGAAAGAGAGTTGGTACTCGAGAAGATTAATGAACTAGTAGAATGCAATGTCAAAGGGCTAAGTTGCTCACCTTATGCAAGTCCTATGATGTTAGTGAACAAAAAGGACGGGTCTCATTGCTTGTGTGTCGATTACCGTGAATTAAATACGAATACAGTCTCAGATAAATATCCGTTGCCTCTAATAGCAGATCAGATAGCCAGACTTCAGGGAGCGAAATATTTCACTTTCCCTTTATTGCAATTTATTGGTGGTGGCTACAACAAAAGCTGAAGCTTTAGAAAGATTACAGATTACCCTTGATATTCTCACGAAAGCTCGATTTATGTTCAATATTAAAAAGTGTTCGTTTCTCAAGTCGACAGTTCAACATTTGGGATACGAAGTGAGCGCAGGCCAATTTCGTCCAAATTCACTTAAAGTTTAAGCGTTAACTGCTCCACCGCCTCCTCAGTCAGTCCCTGCTTTAAGACAATTTATTGGATTAGCGTCTTACTTTCGGCAATTTATGCAATGTTGTGTTTCATGAAGCCTTTGTATCTTTTGACATCGGAAAAGAACGAGTTTGTTTGGAAGCCAGAACATAAACAAATAAGACAATAAGTTATTTCTGTACTTACACATAAGCCAGTTTTAGTTATTGTTTACCCTAAATATCCAATCGAAATGCATACTGATGCAAGTGCTCGTGGATATGGAGCCATCTTGCTACACAAAATTGATAACAAGCCGCATGTTGTTGTATTTATCAGTAAGGCTACTTCACCTGCAGATGCACGATACCATTCTTATGAGTTGGAGACCCTTGCCGTTGTCATGGCTATAACGCATTTTCGTCATTATGTGATGGGTAGAGATTTTGTGTTTTTTTTATCGATTGCAACTCACTTAAAAGCAACAAGAACTAAACGTGACCTATCTCCCAGAGCACAAAGATGGTGGGCTTATTTACAGTCGTTCTTATTTGATTTGCAGTATAGAGAGGGTAAACGAGTGGCTCATGCTGATTTCTTTTCCAGAAATCTCTCATCCGCTGAGGTGATTGATATTTCTAAAGTTCCAGAAAAACGAGTTAATTTGGCAGATATATCTAGTGATTGGCTTATGGCTGAACAGCGGAAGGATTTCGATATTATCAATATTGTGAAAAAATTGAAGGACAATTCTCTTGCCGAGGACATTGCAAAAACTTATGAGTTGAGAGCAGGATTACTTTATCGAAAAATTCAGAGAAATGGTAGAACTCGATCTTTGCCAATTGTTCCAAGGGCATTCAGATGGTCTGTAATAAATCAGATTCACGAGACAATCATGCACTTAGGTTGGGAGAAAACTTTAGATAAGGCCTATGATTATTATTGGTTCGATAGCATGTCTAAGTATATACGAAAGTTTGTTGAAAACTGTATTACTTGTCATCCTCGGGTAAAATTCAAGCTAGACTTCATCCAATACCAAAGGTCAGCACACCTTGGCATATGATACACATAGAAATAACAGGAAAGTTAAGTGGCAAGTCTGATCAGAAGGGATATGTTAATGTCCAAGTAAACGCTTTTACCAAGTTTGTTTATTTAACACACACACTTAAGATTGATGCTGACAATTGCATAGGTGCTGTGACATCGTCGGTATCTTTGTTTGGCTGTATCTTTGTTTGGAGTACTAAACCGCATAATAGCAGACCAGGGTAGGTGTTTTGCTAGCTCTAAATTTAGTGAGTTTTGTTCCCAACAGAAAATAAGTTTGCATTTGGTTGCGACAGGCGCAAGTAGAGCTAACGGACAGGTGAAACACATTTTGAGCACTTCGAAGAAAACTTACTAACGGCAGTTGAGACTAGCAGCCGATCTTGGCAAAACGCATTAGGTGAGGTACAGTTGGCCTTAAATTGTACAGTTCGCCTTAAATTGTACAGTAAGTCGAGTAACAAAGGCAAGCCCTTTAGAATTGTTTATTGGCATTGTGAATTGTGATTTGGCAGAATCAAGAGCGGGAGCAGTGCAAAATATATCAGCGGCAGCAATATATAGCAAGAAACGGTTTGATAAAACTAAGGTTAAGGTTGTTGGATACGAAGTAGAAGATTTTGTGTTGTTAAAGAATGAAGCAAGGCATCAAACGAAGTTAAGTCCAAAGTTTAGGGCACCGGTACAAGTAGCTGAAATGTGGACGGAGATAGATATATCCTAAGATCATTGACAAATAATAGAAAATACAAGTATGCTCATGACGATATAAGAAAATTGCCAGAAGGGTATGTTCCAGTTGAGTTAGAAAGTAGTAATAAGGATTTGAATAATTTTGGTAATGAAACTGTTGAAAGAGACAGTATGGATGCCTGAAGGGGCTAATAAGAAAAGTTTTGATCATGGCGTGTGACGCTTAAATTATGTAATGTAAAACCAGTTGAGTCTATGATGATAAAAAGGATAGTGAAGAAATATGAATTAAGCTAAAGATTAATTTTATAGCAGTTTAAGAACGAAACTAAAAGTTGAAGATAAAATTTTGTATGAAGCCCTGAAGCAAAAATAGTTGTAATCAAAAAGGAAAATTTTAATCTTAAATAACTTGCGAAAATTTATAGATAAAATGAATTATGCAGTAAGGCATTTTTGTAAAACTACACGAGGTCGTGTTATGGTCAGGATGGCCGTGTCGGAGCGTCAGAGGTTCGAGAGGGCTGGCGTTGGTGTGCGTTGCTGCGTCTTTGAGTACTGCGCACTATGATGGCATTGGGAAGTCCCGTTTTAGCGGGTCGACAGCGTGTTGATGCGTAATAAGAACACGTGTGCGTTGGTGCGTCTTTAGATATTTGACAGTTACCGTTTTAGCGGGGCGACAGCGTTGCGTCGCTGTCGCCGAGTGTGGTTCGAGGGTAGGCTTGAGAGAAATAAGAGACACAAGAGTTAGTTGTGTTTGAATTCTCAAAACAAATCTTAATGCTACAACATATACTTTATGGGGTCTGCCACGCCTTCTTCTGCCAGTTACATACATTTCCACAAAAAACAATTTACCCTGATTTCCTATTTTCAATGGGTTCAGGGTATAAAAATAAATAAATAAAAATAAAATAACTTGTCTTGCCGGGGCGTCGAACCTAGAGCCTCTCAACTAACGATTCTTTGAATATTCCAGAATGCATGCATATTAATGTACATACGTATGTATGTATTTGTTCACATGCATAGGAAAACTGCGTAAACAGTGGCGCTGCTGACACGTGCTTTTGGTAATTAGCCAAACGTTTTGTTCAATAACTTCTGCGTTACTTAATAGATTTTAATGAAATTTTCCGCATATAATCTAAATATTCTACTGAATATTTCTCACTATATAAAAAATACAAACTCATTCACATATTGCCTATAATTGCAACTAATCTTAAATTTTAAGAATTTTGTAAAATTTGGAGCCGGTATCTAAAATTTAAGAAAAACCAAAATTGTTTAAAATACACATTAAGCTAAATGAAAGATTTGGAGACTCTACCTCTAAAGGCGTACGAGATATAATTTAATAACTGAATTACGATAACGTTTTAAATCGATAACTTTAAAACGATCGAATTTATCGTTTTTTTTTTAAACAAACTCGATCTGCGCGTGCTATGTACATAAAAAATTTCAATTCTCAAGCTCTTATAGATTCTGAGATCGACGCGTTCAAACATACGGACAGACGGACGGACGGACGGACAGCGTGACGGACATTGCACAAAACCAATATACTCATTTCACTTTGTGAATGAGTATAACAAGTAAGAAAGCTCTAGTCGGTGGTACCCGACTAGGATATCCCCTGAACCCTGCGATGAGCCGATATTCCAAACATTTTATACATATTTAACATATATATATACAAGCAACACATGCACACACACATACATACATACACACACACAAGCACGCACGCACGAATAAGCGAGCGCTCTGCTGACTGCGCAGTTTACGCAGCGACTGCGCTTGGGCTGCAGTAAGAGCTATATTATGGGAACTTAATTGTTGAATAAGTTTTTTTGTAGATGGACGTTCTTAATCAAACTTTCAGAGCGTGATTATGTCATTCATATGTGTGTATTTGCCGAAGCACAAGCACTCGAAATAAGTTTTTTGAAAATATGGGGCGAAGGGGGCGTGGCATCTAAAATATAACAAAAATAAACGATAAGTGTTATCGAATTTTTGAAACAAACTCGATCTGCGCGTGCTATACACGGACCTACAACAAATTTCAAGTCTCTAGCTCTTATAGATTGTGAGATCGACGCGTTCAAACATATGGACAGACGGACAGACGGACAGACGGACGGACGGACAGACGGACAGACGGTCATGGCTATATCGACTCAGTTCGTCGAGCTGATCAAGAATATATATATGTCGGAGCGTCAGAGGTTCGAGAGGGCTGGCGCTGTGTCGGGGCGTAACAACAGTGGGCGTTGCTGCGTCTTTGAGTACTGCGCAATATGATGGCATTGGGAAGTCCCAACACACGTGTGTGTTGGTGCGTCTTTAGATATTTGACAGTTACCGTTTTAGCGGGGCGACAGCGTTGCGTCGCTGTCGCCGAGTGTGGTTCGGGGGTAGGCTTGAGAGAAATAAGAGACACAAGAGTTAGTTGTGTTTGAGTTCTCAGAGCGACCGAAACTCGCTGCGCTAAGTAATGGAAACGAATCTTAATGCTACAACATCAGAAGTGGGATCTGGCTCGCTACCTAATATGACAAATGATCCTTGGCAAGTGCCGTACGTGTTAGCAGGAGCGCGTCAGAAATTTGCTTCGTATCAATTTATCGTGCGTTTCCGTCGTTGTGTGAACATAAAGTGTGGCAATAATATTGAAAAGATCTTGTTGGCGCAGACACATCCGCGTGGCGTGCTACAGTAAATATAATTCTGGCGGAAAATAACATAAAAGGCAGTGCGTTGGTGATGGCTTTGAGAGCAGCGTTAAAAAGGCAGTGCGTCGCAGAGGCTCTCACAAATATGTTATCCTGACATAAATTGGACCGAGTTTAAGGAAATTTTTGTGCAGCGCTTCACCAGTAGAAACACCAGCAGCTATGTTTTTGACAATGTTTGACTCTGGAGCGGAATGTTCGTTGATTAAACAAAAGATAAGTACTCAGTTAGCCGGTAAAAGAATTTACAACGTACTCATGTTAAAGGGTATTGGGAATGACAGCATTTGTAGTACATTGCAAGTACTTGGCAACGTAAAAATTAATTAATAATTATCATTATATTGAGATGCTGTTCCACGTTTTGGGCGATCAGTATTTGGAGAGCGACATTGTGATTGGTCGAGAAATACTGTGGCAGTGTTTTCATGTCATTGTGTCACCGGGAAAATTTGAAATTGTTAGGCCAAAATCTGTAAACTGTTGTTCAAGTGATGATATATTTTCTAAATTGGATGCTGGTCTTGTCGGCGAAGATAGGGATAAATTAAACGATTTATTAGAAAATTATTCAAAATCTTTTATAAAGGGAATTCCTTCTTCTAGAGTCAGTACAGGTGAGATGAAAATTAAGTTAGTAGACCTCAGAAAAATTGTTCAAAGAATACCATACAGACTTAGTCCAAATGAAAGAGAGTTGGTACTCGAGAAGATTAATGAACTAGTAGAATGCAATGTCAAAGGGCTAAGTTGCTCACCTTATGCAAGTCCTATGATGTTAGTGAACAAAAAGGACGGGTCTCATTGCTTGTGTGTCGATTACCGTGAATTAAATACGAATACAGTCTCAGATAAATATCCGTTGCCTCTAATAGCAGATCAGATAGCCAGACTTCAGGGAGCGAAATATTTCACTTTCCCTTTATTGCAATTTATTGGTGGTGGCTACAACAAAAGCTGAAGCTTTAGAAAGATTACAGATTACCCTTGATATTCTCACGAAAGCTCGATTTATGTTCAATATTAAAAAGTGTTCGTTTCTCAAGTCGACAGTTCAACATTTGGGATACGAAGTGAGCGCAGGCCAATTTCGTCCAAATTCACTTAAAGTTTAAGCGTTAACTGCTCCACCGCCTCCTCAGTCAGTCCCTGCTTTAAGACAATTTATTGGATTAGCGTCTTACTTTCGGCAATTTATGCAATGTTGTGTTTCATGAAGCCTTTGTATCTTTTGACATCGGAAAAGAACGAGTTTGTTTGGAAGCCAGAACATAAACAAATAAGACAAAAAGTTATTTCTGTACTTACACATAAGCCAGTTTTAGTTATTCTTTAACCTTAATTACCAATCGAAATGCATACTGATGCAAGTGCTCGTGGATATGGAGCCATCTTGCTACACAAAATTGATAACAAGCCGCATGTTGTTGTATTTATCAGTAAGGCTACTTCACCTGCAGATGCACGATACCATTCTTATGAGTTGGAGACCCTTGCCGTTGTCATGGCTATAACGCATTTTCGTCATTATGTGATGGGTAGAGATTTTGTGTTTTTTTTATCGATTGCAACTCACTTAAAAGCAACAAGAACTAAACGTGACCTATCTCCCAGAGCACAAAGATGGTGGGCTTATTTACAGTCGTTCTTATTTGATTTGCAGTATAGAGAGGGTAAACGAGTGGCTCATGCTGATTTCTTTTCCAGAAATCTCTCATCCGCTGAGGTGATTGATATTTCTAAAGTTCCAGAAAAACGAGTTAATTTGGCAGATATATCTAGTGATTGGCTTATGGCTGAACAGCGGAAGGATTTCGATATTATCAATATTGTGAACAAACTGAAAGACAATTCTCTTGCCGAGGACATTGCAAAAACTTATGAGTTGAGAGCAGGATTACTTTATCGAAAAATTCAGAGAAATGGTAGAACTCGATCTTTGCCAATTGTTCCAAGGGCATTCAGATGGTCTGTAATAAATCAGATTCACGAGACAATCATGCACTTAGGTTGGGAGAAAACTTTAGATAAGGCCTATGATTATTATTGGTTCGATAGCATGTCTAAGTATATACGAAAGTTTGTTGAAAACTGTATTACTTGTCATCCTCGGGTAAAATTCAAGCTAGACTTCATCCAATACCAAAGGTCAGCACACCTTGGCATATGATACACATAGAAATAACAGGAAAGTTAAGTGGCAAGTCTGATCAGAAGGGATATGTTAATGTCCAAGTAAACGCTTTTACCAAGTTTGTTTATTTAACACACACACTTAAGATTGATGCTGACAATTGCATAGGTGCTGTGACATCGTCGGTATCTTTGTTTGGCTGTATCTTTGTTTGGAGTACTAAACCGCATAATAGCAGACCAGGGTAGGTGTTTTGCTAGCTCTAAATTTAGTGAGTTTTGTTCCCAACAGAAAATAATAATATATATAATAAAATAATAATAATAATAAGTCGAGTAACAAAGGCAAGCCCTTTAGAATTGTTTATTGGCATTGTGAATTGTGATTTGGCAGAATCAAGAGCGGGAGCAGTGCAAAATATATCAGCGGCAGCAATATATAGCAAGAAACGGTTTGATAAAACTAAGGTTAAGGTTGTTGGATACGAAGTAGAAGATTTTGTGTTGTTAAAGAATGAAGCAAGGCATCAAACGAAGTTAAGTCCAAAGTTTAGGGCACCGGTACAAGTAGCTGAAATGTGGACGGAGATAGATATATCCTAAGATCATTGACAAATAATAGAAAATACAAGTATGCTCATGACGATATAAGAAAATTGCCAGAAGGGTATGTACCAGTTGAGTTAGAAAGTAGTAATAAGGATTTGAATAATTTTGGTAATGAAACTGTTGAAAGAGACAGTATTGGAGTGATTAAGAGTGAAACTGTTGAAAGAGACAGTATTGAAATGATTGAGAATGAAACAGTTGAAAGCGACAGTATTGAAATGATTGAGAGTGAAAACTGCTAAAAGAGACAGTATTGAAACGATTGCGAGTGAAACTGCTGAAAGAGACAGTATGGATGCCTGAAGGGGCTAATAAGAAAAGTTTTGATCATGGCGTGTGACGCTTAAATTATGTAATGTAAAACCAGTTGAGTCTATGATGATAAAAAGGATAGTGAAGAAATATGAATTAAGCTAAAGATTAATTTTATAGCAGTTTAAGAACGAAACTAAAAGTTGAAGATAAAATTTTGTATGAAGCCCTGAAGCAAAAATAGTTGTAATCAAAAAGGAAAATTTTAATCTTAAATAACTTGCGAAAATTTATAGATAAAATGAATTATGCAGTAAGGCATTTTTGTAAAACTACACGAGGTCGTGTTATGGTCAGGATGGCCGTGTCGGAGCGTCAGAGGTTCGAGAGGGCTGGCGCTCTGTAGGGGCGTAACAACAGTGTGCGTTGCTGCGTCTTTGAGTACTGCGCACTATGATGGCATTGGGAAGTCCCGTTTTAGCGGGTCGACAGCGTGTTGATGCGTAATAAGAACACGTGTGCGTTGGTGCGTCTTTAGATATTTGACAGTTACCGTTTTAGCGGGGCGACAGCGTTGCGTCGCTGTCGCCGAGTGTGGTTCGGGGGTAGGCTTGAGAGAAATAAGAGACACAAGAGTTAGTTGTGTTTGAATTCTCAAAACAAATCTTAATGCTACAACATATACTTTATGGGGTCTGCCACGCCTTCTTCTGCCAGTTACATACATTTCCACAAAAAACAATTTACCCTGATTTCCTATTTTCAATGGGTTCAGGGTATAAAAATAAATAAATAAAAATAAAATAACTTGTCTTGCCGGGGCGTCGAACCTAGAGCCTCTCAACTAACGATTCTTTGAATATTCCAGAATGCATGCATATTAATGTACATACGTATGTATGTATTTGTTCACATGCATAGGAAAACTGCGTAAACAGTGGCGCTGCTGACACGTGCTTTTGGTAATTAGCCAAACGTTTTGTTCAATAACTTCTGCGTTACTTAATAGATTTTAATGAAATTTTCCGCATATAATCTAAATATTCTACTGAATATTTCTCACTATATAAAAAATACAAACTCATTCACATATTGCCTATAATTGCAACTAATCTTAAATTTTAAGAATTTTGTAAAATTTGGAGCCGGTATCTAAAATTTAAGAAAAACCAAAATTGTTTAAAATACACATTAAGCTAAATGAAAGATTTGGAGACTCTACCTCTAAAGGCGTACGAGATATAATTTAATAACTGAATTACGATAACGTTTTAAATCGATAACTTTAAAACGATCGAATTTATCGTTTTTTTTTTAAACAAACTCGATCTGCGCGTGCTATGTACATAAAAAATTTCAATTCTCAAGCTCTTATAGATTCTGAGATCGACGCGTTCAAACATACGGACAGACGGACGGACGGACGGACAGCGTGACGGACATTGCACAAAACCAATATACTCATTTCACTTTGTGAATGAGTATAACAAGTAAGAAAGCTCTAGTCGGTGGTACCCGACTAGGAGATCCCCTGAACCCTGCGATGAGCCGATATTCCAAACATTTTATACATATTTAACATATATATATACAAGCAACACATGCACACACACATACATACATACACACACACAAGCACGCACGCACGAATAAGCGAGCGCTCTGCTGACTGCGCAGTTTACGCAGCGACTGCGCTTGGGCTGCAGTAAGAGCTATATTATGGGAACTTAATTGTTGAATAAGTTTTTTTGTAGATGGACGTTCTTAATCAAACTTTCAGAGCGTGATTATGTCATTCATATGTGTGTATTTGCCGAAGCACAAGCACTCGAAATAAGTTTTTTGAAAATATGGGGCGAAGGGGGCGTGGCATCTAAAATATAACAAAAATAAACGATAAGTGTTATCGAATTTTTGAAACAAACTCGATCTGCGCGTGCTATACACGGACCTACAACAAATTTCAAGTCTCTAGCTCTTATAGATTGTGAGATCGACGCGTTCAAACATATGGACAGACGGACAGACGGACAGACGGACGGACGGACAGACGGACAGACGGTCATGGCTATATCGACTCAGTTCGTCGAGCTGATCAAGAATATATATATGTCGGAGCGTCAGAGGTTCGAGAGGGCTGGCGCTGTGTCGGGGCGTAACAACAGTGGGCGTTGCTGCGTCTTTGAGTACTGCGCAATATGATGGCATTGGGAAGTCCCAACACACGTGTGTGTTGGTGCGTCTTTAGATATTTGACAGTTACCGTTTTAGCGGGGCGACAGCGTTGCGTCGCTGTCGCCGAGTGTGGTTCGGGGGTAGGCTTGAGAGAAATAAGAGACACAAGAGTTAGTTGTGTTTGAGTTCTCAGAGCGACCGAAACTCGCTGCGCTAAGTAATGGAAACGAATCTTAATGCTACAACATCAGAAGTGGGATCTGGCTCGCTACCTAATATGACAAATGATCCTTGGCAAGTGCCGTACGTGTTAGCAGGAGCGCGTCAGAAATTTGCTTCGTATCAATTTATCGTGCGTTTCCGTCGTTGTGTGAACATAAAGTGTGGCAATAATATTGAAAAGATCTTGTTGGCGCAGACACATCCGCGTGGCGTGCTACAGTAAATATAATTCTGGCGGAAAATAACATAAAAGGCAGTGCGTTGGTGATGGCTTTGAGAGCAGCGTTAAAAAGGCAGTGCGTCGCAGAGGCTCTCACAAATATGTTATCCTGACATAAATTGGACCGAGTTTAAGGAAATTTTTGTGCAGCGCTTCACCAGTAGAAACACCAGCAGCTATGTTTTTGACAATGTTTGACTCTGGAGCGGAATGTTCGTTGATTAAACAAAAGATAAGTACTCAGTTAGCCGGTAAAAGAATTTACAACGTACTCATGCTAAAGGGTATTGGGAATGACAGCATTTGTAGTACATTGCAAGTACTTGGCAACGTAAAAATTAATTAATAATTATCATTATATTGAGATGCTGTTCCACGTTTTGGGCGATCAGTATTTGGAGAGCGACATTGTGATTGGTCGAGAAATACTGTGGCAGTGTTTTCATGTCATTGTGTCACCGGGAAAATTTGAAATTGTTAGGCCAAAATCTGTAAACTGTTGTTCAAGTGATGATATATTTTCTAAATTGGATGCTGGTCTTGTCGGCGAAGATAGGGATAAATTAAACGATTTATTAGAAAATTATTCAAAATCTTTTATAAAGGGAATTCCTTCTTCTAGAGTCAGTACAGGTGAGATGAAAATTAAGTTAGTAGACCTCAGAAAAATTGTTCAAAGAATACCATACAGACTTAGTCCAAATGAAAGAGAGTTGGTACTCGAGAAGATTAATGAACTAGTAGAATGCAATGTCAAAGGGCTAAGTTGCTCACCTTATGCAAGTCCTATGATGTTAGTGAACAAAAAGGACGGGTCTCATTGCTTGTGTGTCGATTACCGTGAATTAAATACGAATACAGTCTCAGATAAATATCCGTTGCCTCTAATAGCAGATCAGATAGCCAGACTTCAGGGAGCGAAATATTTCACTTTCCCTTTATTGCAATTTATTGGTGGTGGCTACAACAAAAGCTGAAGCTTTAGAAAGATTACAGATTACCCTTGATATTCTCACGAAAGCTCGATTTATGTTCAATATTAAAAAGTGTTCGTTTCTCAAGTCGACAGTTCAACATTTGGGATACGAAGTGAGCGCAGGCCAATTTCGTCCAAATTCACTTAAAGTTTAAGCGTTAACTGCTCCACCGCCTCCTCAGTCAGTCCCTGCTTTAAGACAATTTATTGGATTAGCGTCTTACTTTCGGCAATTTATGCAATGTTGTGTTTCATGAAGCCTTTGTATCTTTTGACATCGGAAAAGAACGAGTTTGTTTGGAAGCCAGAACATAAACAAATAAGACAAAAAGTTATTTCTGTACTTACACATAAGCCAGTTTTAGTTATTTTTTACCCTAAATATCCAATCGAAATGCATACTGATGCAAGTGCTCGTGGATATGGAGCCATCTTGCTACACAAAATTGATAACAAGCCGCATGTTGTTGTATTTATCAGTAAGGCTACTTCACCTGCAGATGCACGATACCATTCTTATGAGTTGGAGACCCTTGCCGTTGTCATGGCTATAACGCATTTTCGTCATTATGTGATGGGTAGAGATTTTGTGTTTTTTTTTATCGATTGCAACTCACTTAAAAGCAACAAGAACTAAACGTGACCTATCTCCCAGAGCACAAAGATGGTGGGCTTATTTACAGTCGTTCTTATTTGATTTGCAGTATAGAGAGGGTAAACGAGTGGCTCATGCTGATTTCTTTTCCAGAAATCTCTCATCCGCTGAGGTGATTGATATTTCTAAAGTTCCAGAAAAACGAGTTAATTTGGCAGATATATCTAGTGATTGGCTTATGGCTGAACAGCGGAAGGATTTCGATATTATCAATATTGTGAACAAACTGAAAGACGTAAACGCAAACGTAAAGTAAACGCTTTTACCAAGTTTGTTTATTTAACACACACACTTAAGATTGATGCTGACAATTGCATAGGTGCTGTGACATCGTCGGTATCTTTGTTTGGCTGTATCTTTGTTTGGAGTACTAAACCGCATAATAGCAGACCAGGGTAGGTGTTTTGCTAGCTCTAAATTTAGTGAGTTTTGTTCCCAACAGAAAATAAGTTTGCATTTGGTTGCGACAGGCGCAAGTAGAGCTAACGGACAGGTGAAACACATTTTGAGCACTTCGAAGAAAACTTACTAACGGCAGTTGAGACTAGCAGCCGATCTTGGCAAAACGCATTAGGTGAGGTACAGTTGGCCTTAAATTGTACAGTTCGCCTTAAATTGTACAGTAAGTCGAGTAACAAAGGCAAGCCCTTTAGAATTGTTTATTGGCATTGTGAATTGTGATTTGGCAGAATCAAGAGCGGGAGCAGTGCAAAATATATCAGCGGCAGCAATATATAGCAAGAAACGGTTTGATAAAACTAAGGTTAAGGTTGTTGGATACGAAGTAGAAGATTTTGTGTTGTTAAAGAATGAAGCAAGGCATCAAACGAAGTTAAGTCCAAAGTTTAGGGCACCGGTACAAGTAGCTGAAATGTGGACGGAGATAGATATATCCTAAGATCATTGACAAATAATAGAAAATACAAGTATGCTCATGACGATATAAGAAAATTGCCAGAAGGGTATGTACCAGTTGAGTTAGAAAGTAGTAATAAGGATTTGAATAATTTTGGTAATGAAACTGTTGAAAGAGACAGTATTGGAGTGATTAAGAGTGAAACTGTTGAAAGAGACAGTATTGAAATGATTGAGAATGAAACAGTTGAAAGCGACAGTATTGAAATGATTGAGAGTGAAAACTGCTAAAAGAGACAGTATTGAAACGATTGCGAGTGAAACTGCTGAAAGAGACAGTATGGATGCCTGAAGGGGCTAATAAGAAAAGTTTTGATCATGGCGTGTGACGCTTAAATTATGTAATGTAAAACCAGTTGAGTCTATGATGATAAAAAGGATAGTGAAGAAATATGAATTAAGCTAAAGATTAATTTTATAGCAGTTTAAGAACGAAACTAAAAGTTGAAGATAAAATTTTGTATGAAGCCCTGAAGCAAAAATAGTTGTAATCAAAAAGGAAAATTTTAATCTTAAATAACTTGCGAAAATTTATAGATAAAATGAATTATGCAGTAAGGCATTTTTGTAAAACTACACGAGGTCGTGTTATGGTCAGGATGGCCGTGTCGGAGCGTCAGAGGTTCGAGAGGGCTGGCGCTCTGTAGGGGCGTAACAACAGTGTGCGTTGCTGCGTCTTTGAGTACTGCGCACTATGATGGCATTGGGAAGTCCCGTTTTAGCGGGTCGACAGCGTGTTGATGCGTAATAAGAACACGTGTGCGTTGGTGCGTCTTTAGATATTTGACAGTTACCGTTTTAGCGGGGCGACAGCGTTGCGTCGCTGTCGCCGAGTGTGGTTCGGGGGTAGGCTTGAGAGAAATAAGAGACACAAGAGTTAGTTGTGTTTGAATTCTCAAAACAAATCTTAATGCTACAACATATACTTTATGGGGTCTGCCACGCCTTCTTCTGCCAGTTACATACATTTCCACAAAAAACATTATACCCTGATTTCCTATTTTCAATGGGTTCAGGGTATAAAAATAAATAAATAAAAATAAAATAACTTGTCTTGCCGGGGCGTCGAACCTAGAGCCTCTCAACTAACGATTCTTTGAATATTCCAGAATGCATGCATATTAATGTACATACGTATGTATGTATTTGTTCACATGCATAGGAAAACTGCGTAAACAGTGGCGCTGCTGACACGTGCTTTTGGTAATTAGCCAAACGTTTTGTTCAATAACTTCTGCGTTACTTAATAGACTTTAATGAAATTTTCCGCATATAATCTAAATATTCTACTGAATATTTCTCACTATATAAAAAATACAAACTCATTCACATATTGCCTATAATTGCAACTAATCTTAAATTTTAAGAATTTTGTAAAATTTGGAGCCGGTATCTAAAATTTAAGAAAAACCAAAATTGTTTAAAATACACATTAAGCTAAATGAAAGATTTGGAGACTCTACCTCTAAAGGCGTACGAGATATAATTTAATAACTGAATTACGATAACGTTTTAAATCGATAACTTTAAAACGATCGAATTTATCGTTTTTTTTTTTAAACAAACTCGATCTGCGCGTGCTATGTACATAAAAAATTTCAATTCTCAAGCTCTTATAGATTCTGAGATCGACGCGTTCAAACATACGGACAGACGGACGGACGGACAGCGTGACGGACATTGCACAAAACCAATATACTCATTTCACTTTGTGAATGAGTATAACAAGTAAGAAAGCTCTAGTCGGTGGTACCCGACTAGGAGATCCCCTGAACCCTGCGATGAGCCGATATTCCAAACATTTTATACATATTTAACATATATATATACAAGCAACACATGCACACACACATACATACATACACACACACAAGCACGCACGCACGAATAAGCGAGCGCTCTGCTGACTGCGCAGTTTACGCAGCGACTGCGCTTGGGCTGCAGTAAGAGCTATATTATGGGAACTTAATTGTTGAATAAGTTTTTTTGTAGATGGACGTTCTTAATCAAACTTTCAGAGCGTGATTATGTCATTCATATGTGTGTATTTGCCGAAGCACAAGCACTCGAAATAAGTTTTTTGAAAATATGGGGCGAAGGGGGCGTGGCATCTAAAATATAACAAAAATAAACGATAAGTGTTATCGAATTTTTGAAACAAACTCGATCTGCGCGTGCTATACACGGACCTACAACAAATTTCAAGTCTCTAGCTCTTATAGATTGTGAGATCGACGCGTTCAAACATATGGACAGACGGACAGACGGACAGACGGACGGACGGACAGACGGACAGACGGTCATGGCTATATCGACTCAGTTCGTCGAGCTGATCAAGAATATATATATGTCGGAGCGTCAGAGGTTCGAGAGGGCTGGCGCTGTGTCGGGGCGTAACAACAGTGGGCGTTGCTGCGTCTTTGAGTACTGCGCAATATGATGGCATTGGGAAGTCCCAACACACGTGTGTGTTGGTGCGTCTTTAGATATTTGACAGTTACCGTTTTAGCGGGGCGACAGCGTTGCGTCGCTGTCGCCGAGTGTGGTTCGGGGGTAGGCTTGAGAGAAATAAGAGACACAAGAGTTAGTTGTGTTTGAGTTCTCAGAGCGACCGAAACTCGCTGCGCTAAGTAATGGAAACGAATCTTAATGCTACAACATCAGAAGTGGGATCTGGCTCGCTACCTAATATGACAAATGATCCTTGGCAAGTGCCGTACGTGTTAGCAGGAGCGCGTCAGAAATTTGCTTCGTATCAATTTATCGTGCGTTTCCGTCGTTGTGTGAACATAAAGTGTGGCAATAATATTGAAAAGATCTTGTTGGCGCAGACACATCCGCGTGGCGTGCTACAGTAAATATAATTCTGGCGGAAAATAACATAAAAGGCAGTGCGTTGGTGATGGCTTTGAGAGCAGCGTTAAAAAGGCAGTGCGTCGCAGAGGCTCTCACAAATATGTTATCCTGACATAAATTGGACCGAGTTTAAGGAAATTTTTGTGCAGCGCTTCACCAGTAGAAACACCAGCAGCTATGTTTTTGACAATGTTTGACTCTGGAGCGGAATGTTCGTTGATTAAACAAAAGATAAGTACTCAGTTAGCCGGTAAAAGAATTTACAACGTACTCATGCTAAAGGGTATTGGGAATGACAGCATTTGTAGTACATTGCAAGTACTTGGCAACGTAAAAATTAATTAATAATTATCATTATATTGAGATGCTGTTCCACGTTTTGGGCGATCAGTATTTGGAGAGCGACATTGTGATTGGTCGAGAAATACTGTGGCAGTGTTTTCATGTCATTGTGTCACCGGGAAAATTTGAAATTGTTAGGCCAAAATCTGTAAACTGTTGTTCAAGTGATGATATATTTTCTAAATTGGATGCTGGTCTTGTCGGCGAAGATAGGGATAAATTAAACGATTTATTAGAAAATTATTCAAAATCTTTTATAAAGGGAATTCCTTCTTCTAGAGTCAGTACAGGTGAGATGAAAATTAAGTTAGTAGACCTCAGAAAAATTGTTCAAAGAATACCATACAGACTTAGTCCAAATGAAAGAGAGTTGGTACTCGAGAAGATTAATGAACTAGTAGAATGCAATGTCAAAGGGCTAAGTTGCTCACCTTATGCAAGTCCTATGATGTTAGTGAACAAAAAGGACGGGTCTCATTGCTTGTGTGTCGATTACCGTGAATTAAATACGAATACAGTCTCAGATAAATATCCGTTGCCTCTAATAGCAGATCAGATAGCCAGACTTCAGGGAGCGAAATATTTCACTTTCCCTTTATTGCAATTTATTGGTGGTGGCTACAACAAAAGCTGAAGCTTTAGAAAGATTACAGATTACCCTTGATATTCTCACGAAAGCTCGATTTATGTTCAATATTAAAAAGTGTTCGTTTCTCAAGTCGACAGTTCAACATTTGGGATACGAAGTGAGCGCAGGCCAATTTCGTCCAAATTCACTTAAAGTTTAAGCGTTAACTGCTCCACCGCCTCCTCAGTCAGTCCCTGCTTTAAGACAATTTATTGGATTAGCGTCTTACTTTCGGCAATTTATGCAATGTTGTGTTTCATGAAGCCTTTGTATCTTTTGACATCGGAAAAGAACGAGTTTGTTTGGAAGCCAGAACATAAACAAATAAGACAAAAAGTTATTTCTGTACTTACACATAAGCCAGTTTTAGTTATTTTTTACCCTAAATATCCAATCGAAATGCATACTGATGCAAGTGCTCGTGGATATGGAGCCATCTTGCTACACAAAATTGATAACAAGCCGCATGTTGTTGTATTTATCAGTAAGGCTACTTCACCTGCAGATGCACGATACCATTCTTATGAGTTGGAGACCCTTGCCGTTGTCATGGCTATAACGCATTTTCGTCATTATGTGATGGGTAGAGATTTTGTGTTTTTTTTTATCGATTGCAACTCACTTAAAAGCAACAAGAACTAAACGTGACCTATCTCCCAGAGCACAAAGATGGTGGGCTTATTTACAGTCGTTCTTATTTGATTTGCAGTATAGAGAGGGTAAACGAGTGGCTCATGCTGATTTCTTTTCCAGAAATCTCTCATCCGCTGAGGTGATTGATATTTCTAAAGTTCCAGAAAAACGAGTTAATTTGGCAGATATATCTAGTGATTGGCTTATGGCTGAACAGCGGAAGGATTTCGATATTATCAATATTGTGAACAAACTGAAAGACGTAAACGCAAACGTAAAGTAAACGCTTTTACCAAGTTTGTTTATTTAACACACACACTTAAGATTGATGCTGACAATTGCATAGGTGCTGTGACATCGTCGGTATCTTTGTTTGGCTGTATCTTTGTTTGGAGTACTAAACCGCATAATAGCAGACCAGGGTAGGTGTTTTGCTAGCTCTAAATTTAGTGAGTTTTGTTCC
The DNA here is from genome assembly GCA_037075265.1 of Drosophila nigricruria. NCBI lineage: Eukaryota > Metazoa > Arthropoda > Insecta > Diptera > Drosophilidae > Drosophila > Drosophila nigricruria. The sequence goes on from JBAMCI010000195.1 coordinate 78,878, forward strand.
CAACAGAAAATAAGTTTGCATTTGGTTGCGACAGGCGCAAGTAGAGCTAACGGACAGGTGAAACACATTTTGAGCACTTCGAAGAAAACTTACTAACGGCAGTTGAGACTAGCAGCCGATCTTGGCAAAACGCATTAGGTGAGGTACAGTTGGCCTTAAATTGTACAGTTCGCCTTAAATTGTACAGTAAGTCGAGTAACAAAGGCAAGCCCTTTAGAATTGTTTATTGGCATTGTGAATTGTGATTTGGCAGAATCAAGAGCGGGAGCAGTGCAAAATATATCAGCGGCAGCAATATATAGCAAGAAACGGTTTGATAAAACTAAGGTTAAGGTTGTTGGATACGAAGTAGAAGATTTTGTGTTGTTAAAGAATGAAGCAAGGCATCAAACGAAGTTAAGTCCAAAGTTTAGGGCACCGGTACAAGTAGCTGAAATGTGGACGGAGATAGATATATCCTAAGATCATTGACAAATAATAGAAAATACAAGTATGCTCATGACGATATAAGAAAATTGCCAGAAGGGTATGTACCAGTTGAGTTAGAAAGTAGTAATAAGGATTTGAATAATTTTGGTAATGAAACTGTTGAAAGAGACAGTATTGGAGTGATTAAGAGTGAAACTGTTGAAAGAGACAGTATTGAAATGATTGAGAATGAAACAGTTGAAAGCGACAGTATTGAAATGATTGAGAGTGAAAACTGCTAAAAGAGACAGTATTGAAACGATTGCGAGTGAAACTGCTGAAAGAGACAGTATGGATGCCTGAAGGGGCTAATAAGAAAAGTTTTGATCATGGCGTGTGACACTTAAATTATGTAATGTAAAACCAGTTGAGTCTATGATGATAAAAAGGATAGTGAAGAAATATGAATTAAGCTAAAGATTAATTTTATAGCAGTTTAAGAACGAAACTAAAAGTTGAAGATAAAATTTTGTATGAAGCCCTGAAGCAAAAATAGTTGTAATCAAAAAGGAAAATTTTAATCTTAAATAACTTGCGAAAATTTATAGATAAAATGAATTATGCAGTAAGGCATTTTTGTAAAACTACACGAGGTCGTGTTATGGTCAGGATGGCCGTGTCGGAGCGTCAGAGGTTCGAGAGGGCTGGCGCTCTGTAGGGGCGTAACAACAGTGTGCGTTGCTGCGTCTTTGAGTACTGCGCACTATGATGGCATTGGGAAGTCCCGTTTTAGCGGGTCGACAGCGTGTTGATGCGTAATAAGAACACGTGTGCGTTGGTGCGTCTTTAGATATTTGACAGTTACCGTTTTAGCGGGGCGACAGCGTTGCGTCGCTGTCGCCGAGTGTGGTTCGGGGGTAGGCTTGAGAGAAATAAGAGACACAAGAGTTAGTTGTGTTTGAATTCTCAAAACAAATCTTAATGCTACAACATATACTTTATGGGGTCTGCCACGCCTTCTTCTGCCAGTTACATACATTTCCACAAAAAACATTATACCCTGATTTCCTATTTTCAATGGGTTCAGGGTATAAAAATAAATAAATAAAAATAAAATAACTTGTCTTGCCGGGGCGTCGAACCTAGAGCCTCTCAACTAACGATTCTTTGAATATTCCAGAATGCATGCATATTAATGTACATACGTATGTATGTATTTGTTCACATGCATAGGAAAACTGCGTAAACAGTGGCGCTGCTGACACGTGCTTTTGGTAATTAGCCAAACGTTTTGTTCAATAACTTCTGCGTTACTTAATAGATTTTAATGAAATTTTCCGCATATAATCTAAATATTCTACTGAATATTTCTCACTATATAAAAAATACAAACTCATTCACATATTGCCTATAATTGCAACTAATCTTAAATTTTAAGAATTTTGTAAAATTTGGAGCCGGTATCTAAAATTTAAGAAAAACCAAAATTGTTTAAAATACACATTAAGCTAAATGAAAGATTTGGAGACTCTACCTCTAAAGGCGTACGAGATATAATTTAATAACTGAATTACGATAACGTTTTAAATCGATAACTTTAAAACGATCGAATTTATCGTTTTTTTTTTAAACAAACTCGATCTGCGCGTGCTATGTAGGGACCTACATAAAAATTTTAAATTCTCAAGCTCTTATAGATTCTAAGATCGACGCGTTCAAACATACGGACAGACGGACGGACGGACGGACAGCGTGACGGACATTGCACAAAACCAATATACTCATTTCACTTTGTGAATGAGTATAACAAGTAAGAAAGCTCTAGTCGGTGGTACCCGACTAGGAGATCCCCTGAACCCTGCGATGAGCCGATATTCCAAACATTTTATACATATTTAACATATATATATACAAGCAACACATGCACACACACATACATACATACACACACACAAGCACGCACGCACGAATAAGCGAGCGCTCTGCTGACTGCGCAGTTTACGCAGCGACTGCGCTTGGGCTGCAGTAAGAGCTATATTATGGGAACTTAATTGTTGAATAAGTTTTTTTGTAGATGGACGTTCTTAATCAAACTTTCAGAGCGTGATTATGTCATTCATATGTGTGTATTTGCCGAAGCACAAGCACTCGAAATAAGTTTTTTGAAAATATGGGGCGAAGGGGGCGTGGCATCTAAAATATAACAAAAATCAAAATTGTATAAGCTTCACATTATACTAAATACAAAATTTTGAGGCTCTAGCTCTAAAGATGTGGGAGATATAAATTTATAACTGCATTTCGATAACGTTTTAAATCGATAACATTAAAACGATAAGTGTTATCGAATTTTTGAAACAAACTCGATCTGCGCGTGCTATACACGGACCTACAAAAAATTTCAAGTCTCTAGCTCTTATAGATTCTGAGATCGACGCGTTCAAACATACGGACAGACGGACGGACAGACAGACAGGGCTAAATCAACTCAGCTCGTCGCCCTGATCAAGAATATAAATACTTTATGGGGTCTGCCACGCCTCCTTCTGCCTGTTACATACATTTTAACATAACCATTATACCCTGTTTTCCCATTTTCAATGGGTTCAGGGTATAAAAAAGAAAATGAAAGAAACAAACAAAAAGAAATAAAGAAATAGAAAGAAAAAGAAAGAAAGAGAAAGAAAGAAAGAAAGAGAAAGAAGGTAAGAGAAAGATCGAAAGAGAAAAAGAGAAAGAGAAATAAAGAGAGATAATTATTTTAATTAATGAATTAAAAAATAATTATATTAAAAACTTGCTGTTCGTGGTCCAGAACAGAAAAACACGCGTCAATCACAATCGCGGTAAAGTCTCTTCTCTAAAAGCAGACAAACCGAAACACACGCACACAAAGCACATATGTACATACTTATGAATATGTATATAGTGACAAAATCATATTGATTACGTCCACAATATCCAAAAGCTGTTCCCATTCCCAAGCTCGCAACATGCATCACCCACAAGTAAACATTTGTTCCTAGCAACATGCATCATCCGAAAGTTGCAAACATTCTAATAGAGCTCACTCAATTGTACTGCGAAACAATACACACACACTTTGACTCCAATCCAGAATAAACCGGATAGCCAAATCATAAACAAACGGACTGGCGCAGAATTGGGAAAGTGCCGTTGCACGTTGCTGCCGCACAACAACAAAAAATAGCAAAAGAACAAATTCTGAGAATAACGCGTCCGACGGTCACCAAGAGTAACGGTTGCATCGACGCGTCATGTTGCTGCTGCGTAATTTCAACAGCATATAAAATAAGCCTATGATGAAATTGTCTTTAGTCTTAAGCTACTATTCAATAAAGCAAGTTGTCATAATCGAACTTTAACTCCGTCTTTTAAACAAAAGGAAGTTGTTATAATCCAACTTTGACTTCGTCTTTTAAATTATATTAGCGTTGCCGTAGCTTGTGTCGCGGCATTAGTTCGACTAATGCCACAGTAAATATTTAACTAAATATTTAATTGGCGCAGCCGGTAGGATAGCAATAAATTGTGGATCCTGATGCAATAACTAAGTTATTAATTCTTGTGCCCCGTTTACTGCTATCCGCTAAACAACTAACGCGAAGGCAACCCACGCGACGGTCAATATCGCGTCAAGTTTTTTAAATAAAACCTCGACAGTGACGTGGATACCAAATTGCGCATATTGCCAAAGCCGCAGATTGTGCAAAAAAGACAAAAAAGAAAAAAAGACGCGATAGAATTCGAAGAGAACATAATTCCAGAAGCTTCTGGTTATCTCACGAAAATTCGAAAGAGTTTAAAATTAAGTGAATACAATTAAACAAATAAGAATTTACAATAAAAACAAACTGAACTTAAAATTAAGTGAATACAATTAAACAAATAATAATTTACAATAAAAGGAAACTGAACTTAAAATTAAGTGAATACAATTAAATAAATAATAATTTACAATAAAAACAAACTGAACTTAAAATTAAGTGAATACAATTAACAAATAATAATTTACAATAAAAGGAAACTGAACTTAAAACTAAGTGAATACAATTAAACAAATAATAATTTACAATAAAAAGAAGTTGAACTTAAAATTAAGTGAAAAAAAACTAATATAAATAAATAAAAAAAAAAAAATTAAAAATAAATAAATAAAAAATATTATAATTAATTAAATAAACAAAATGGAAGGAGACGCAACAACACCCCTTTCCGATGCCAGCATGACGCAAGTGATCAACCAACTTAAAAATGTTGAGAAATTTGCTGGAAATAAGAACGGTTTATACACGTTCGTTAACCGGATCGACTACATATTGGCACTTTACACCACCAATGATGCGAGGCAGAGGTCAATACTTTTTGGACTCGTGGAAATCTGCATCAGCAGTGAAGTTATGCTATCTCTTGGCATAAACAATCTAACAACATGGACGGATCTTCGAAAGTAACTGATCCTGAACTACAAGACGCAAACCAAAGAACCACGTCTTATTGGAGGAATTCAGGAGCACCCCATTCAAAGGCAACGTACGAGCTTTACTGGAAGAAGCAGAACACCGTAGGCAGACATTGATGAGTAAGCTAGAATTAGAAAATAATTTAGATGAAAAAACATTGTATGCGCGGCTAATTAAAACTAGTATTGACGACCTAATCCAAAAACTACCTACAAATATTTGCATTAGAATTATAAATTGCGAAATTACCGATTTAAGATCTTTAATAAACATATTACAAGAAAAAAACCTTTATAAAGAATCCTGTATAAATTTAAATCAAAACAAGTAAGAACGTTGCAGTCGGGCGTTACCGACTGCGGGATACTCATTCACACCCGCACAGATCACGCCCACAATTGGTTTGTACATATATATTTTTTTGGAAATCAATAGAGGAGATCAGCAGTAATATCGTCATAAAATTTAGATTTTCTTACTGAGAATCGGAAAAGCATACAGTTTTTCCCGATTTGCCACGCCCCCAGTGGGCGTAGACATATAATTTTTGGCCAGCTTTTAGAAGTAGTGAAGGGTAACGTATGTGCGAAATTTGGATGCTTACACTCAAAACATTTCAAAATTACAGGGTATTTTTTAGCCGGGCATGCCCCATAAGGGGCGTAAAAATTATTTTCGGGGCATCGATAGAGGAGCTCACCAGTAACTTACCATCCAATTTTGAAGCTTCTAGCTCTAAAACTGTAGGAGCTATAAGCTTTTGCGGTTTGCCACTCCCCCTATGGGCGTAGATATATCCGCCATATCTTTTTCATCTTGGGTTGTCAACCCGAGTATATATTCCAAGTTTCAAGTCTCTAGCATCAAAAGTGCTCAAAATATTACAGAATTTTAAAAATCACTATATAGTCAGATCCGATTTGCCACGCCCCTAGTAGGCGTGGATATATAGTTTTTTAGTCGATCTTCATAGAATCATAGCAGTAACATACGTGCCAAATTTGGGCGTTCTAGCTTTAAAACTGTAGAAGATACAGTTTTACCCGATTTGCCACGCCCCCAATGGGCGTAGATATTTCCGCCATAGCTTTTTCAACTTGAGTTGTCAACACAAGTCTACAATTCAAATTGCAACTCTCTAGCACTTCTAGAAGTAGTGTTTCTGAGATATGGGCAAATGCATTTTCCGATTTGCCACGCCCCTAGTGGGCGTATCGGGAAAATCTTGACACTTTATAATTCGAGGGTATACACGAGTATATATTCCAAATTTCAACTCTCTAGCTTCAAAACTGTGCAAATGGTTTGCGTTCATACGGACAGACGGACAGACGGACAGACGGACGGACGGACAGACGGACAGACGGACGGACAGCGTGACGGACATTGCACAAAACCAATATACTCATTTCACTTTGTGAATGAGTATAACAAGTAAGAACGTTGCAGTCGGGCGCTACCGACTGCGGGATACTCATTCACACCCCCACAGATCACGCCCATTGCCACGCCCACAATTGGTTTGTACATATATAATTTTTTGGAAATCAATAGAGGAGATCAGCAGTAATATCTGTATATAATTCTGATTTTCTCACTGAGAATCGGAAAAACGTATAGTTTTTCCCGATTTGCCACGCCCCCAGTAGGCGTAGACATATAATTTTTGGCCAGTTCTTAGAAGTAGTGAAGGGTAACGTAAGTGTGAAATTTGGATGCTTACACTCAAAAAATGCGAAAATTACAGGGTATTTTTTAGCCGGGCATACCCCATAAGGGGCGTAAAAATTATTTTTTGCGCATCGATAGAGGAGCTCACCAGTAACTTACCATCCAATTTTGAAGCTTCTAGCTCTAAAACTGTAGGAGCTACAAACTTTTGCGGTTTGCCACGCCCCCTATGGGCGTAGATATATCGGCCATATATTTTTCATCTTGGGTTGTCAACCCGAGTATATATACCAAGTTTCAAGTCTCTAGCAGCAATAGTCCACAAAATATTACAGAATTTGAAAAATCACTATATAGTCAGATCCGATTTGCCACGCCCCTAGTAGGCGTGGATATATAGATTTTTGGTCGATCTTCATAGGATCGTATCAGTAACCTACGTGCCAAATTTGGGCGTTTTAGCTTTAAAACTGTAGAAGATACAGTTTTACCCGATTTGCCACGCCCCCAATGGGCGTAGATATATCCGCCATAGCTTTTTCAACTTGAGTTGTCAACACAAGTCTACATTCCAAATTGCAACTCTCTAGCACTTCTAGAAGTAGTGTTTCTGAGGTATGGGCAAATGCATTTTCCGATTTGCCACGCCCCTAGTGGGCGTATCGGGAAAATCTTGACACTTTATAATTCGAGGGTATACACGAGTATATATTCCAAATTTCAACTCTCTAGCTTCAAAACTGTGCAAATGGTTTGCGTTCATACGGACAGACGGACAGACGGACAGACGGACGGACAGCGTGACGGACATTGCACAAAACCAATATACTCATTTCACTTTGTGAATGAGTATAACAAAGTAAAACAAGATAAAAATTTCAAGCCGTTACAGCCAAATCCCAATATTCAAAAGTTTCCCACATTTCTTCAACCAAACCATTCCTATGTCCCATATCGACCTTATTTTCAACAACCATATTTTCCACCAACACCTAATTATACTAACAATAACATTTTTTCACCTAATCATTATTCACCTCGACCAATGCAACCAACACCTAATCCGGTCAGACCATCATACTCTGCATTCAGACCAAATTTTAGACAGAACCAATTTGACAACAAGTAAGAACGTTGCAGTCGGGCGCTACCGACTGCGGAATACTCATTCACACCCGCACAGATCACGCCTATTGCCACGTCCACAATTCGTTTGTACACATATAATTTTTTGGAACTCAATTGAGGAGATCAGCAGTAATATCGTCATAAAACTTTGATTTTCTCACTGAGAATCGGAAAAGCATACAGTTTTTCCCGATTTGCCAAGCCCCCAGTGGGCGTAGACATACAATTTTTGGCCAGTTCTTAGAAGTAGTGAAGGGTAAAGCAAGTGTGTAATTTGGATGCTTACACTCAAAAAATGCGAAAATTACAGGGTATTATTTAGCCGGGCATGCCCCATAAGGGGCGTAAAAATTATTTTTCGGTTATCGATAGAGGAGCTCACTAGTAACTCAACCATTCAATTTTGAAGCTTCTAGCTCTAAAACTGTAGGAGCTATAAACTTTTGCGGTTTGCCACGCCCCCTATAGGCGTAGATATATCCGTCATATCTTTTTATACTCATTCACAAAGTGAAATGAGTATATTGGTTTTGTGCAATGTCCGTCACGCTGTCCGTCCGTCTGTCCGTCTGTCCGTCCGTCCGTCTGTCCGTCTGTCCGTCTGTCCGTATGAACGCAAACCATTTGCACAGTTTTGAAGCTAGAGGGTTGAAATTTGGAATATATACTCGTGTATACCCTCGAATTATAAAGTGTCAAGATTTTCCCGATACGCCCACTAGGGGCGTGGCAAAACGGAAAATGCATTTTTCGATATCTCAGAAACACTACTTCTAGAAGTGCTAGAGAGTTGCAATTTGGAATATATACTAATTTGGCACGTATGCTACTGCTTTGATCCTATGAATAAAAAACTATTTGTTTACGCCTACTAGGGGCGTGGCAAATCGGATCTGACTATATAGTGATTTTTCAAATTCTGTAATATTTTGTGGACTATTGCTGCTAGAGACTTGAAACTTGGTATATATACTCGGGTTGACAACCCAAGATGAAAAATATATGGCCGATATATCTACGCCCATAGGGGGAGTGGCAAACCGCAAAAGCTTTTAGCTCCTACAGTTTTAGAGCTAGAAGCTTCAAAATTAGATGGTTGAGTTACTGGTGAGCTCTTGTATCGACCGAAAATAATTTTTACGCCCCTTATGGGGCATGCCCGGCTAAATAATACCCTGTAATTTTTTTTTGAATGTAAGCATCCAAATTTCACACTTACGTTACCCTTTACTACTTCTAAGAACTGGCAAAAAATTATATGTCTACGCCCAGAGGGGGCGTGGCAAACGGCAAAAGTTTATAGCTCCTACAGTTTTAGAGCTAGAAGCTTCAAAATTGAATGGTTGAGTTACTGTTGAGCTCCTATATCGATGACCCAAAAATAATTTTTAAGCCCCTTATGGGGCATGCCCGGCTAAATAATACCCTGTAATTTTCGCATTTTTTGAGTGTAAGCATCCAAATTTCACACTTGCGTTACCCTTCACTACTTCTAAGAACTGGCCAAAAATTATATGTCTACGCCTACTGGGGGCGTGGCAAATCGGAAAAAACTGTACGATTTTCCGATTCTCAGTGAGAAAATCAAAATTTTATGACGATATTACTGCTGATCTCCTCTATTGAGTTCCAAAAAATTATATATGTACAAACGAATTGTGGGCGTGGCAATGGGCGTGATCTGTGCGGGTGTGAATGAGTATCCCGCAGTCGGTAGCGCCCGACTGCAACGTTCTTACTTGTTTAATTTACCAATTCGTGATACCGATTGTGCTATTCAAACCAGCAATGGACCTCTAACTATCACAAAAATAGTGAATGTCCTTTCCAACAACTTGTTCAAGAGTAATAATGAATTTCTTCTACATCAATTTTCACCAGATTATGATCTATTAATTGGTAGAAAACTGCTTTCAGAATCTCAAGCCGTTATAGATTATAAATCCCAAACTGTAAATTTATACAATAGAAAGTATAAATTAATCAACAATATTATGATCACAAACCAAAATCATTTCATAGCTCAACCAAATCTTGAAACTAATCAGTACTTCAACAATCCAATCAAAGATAATTCTAAAAATCAAGAATCAATAAACTCAAGCCTTTACCGACTAGAACATTTAAATGAAAAAGAAAAATTTAATTTAATAAGCTTGTTGAAACAATATCAACACATTCAATTCAAAGAAGGCGACCAACTTAGTTTCAGTAATCAAGAAAAGCATGTTATTAACACTACTTACAATTCACCTTTGCATACAAAACCATACAGTTATCCATAAGCATACGAACAAGAAGTTGAACACCAAATACAGGACATGTTATATCAAGGCATTATACGCCCCAGCAACTCTCCTTATTGTAGTCCGATATGGATCGTACCGAAAAAACAAGACGCTTCAGGTAAACAAAAACTTTGAGTCGTAATTGACTACAGGAAATTAACGTCATTTAATTAAAAACTATAAATGACAGACACCCAATACCAAATATGGATGAGATTTTAGGAAAACTAGGTAGATGTAACTATTTCACAACAATCGACCTTGCTAAAGGCTTCCATCAACTTGAAATGCATCCAGATTCCATTCAAAAAACAGCTTTTTCCACTAAACATGGCCACTATGAATATCTTCGTATGCCATTTGGATTAAAGAATGCACCTGGAACCTTTCAACGTTGCATGAATAATGTTTTGCGACCATTACTAAATAAACACTGTTTAGTGTATCTTGACGATATAATTGTATATTCAACATCTTTAAAAGAACACCTACACTCACTGCAATTAGTTTTCGAGAAACTTTCTGAAGCAAATCTCAAATTACAACTTGACAAATGCGAGTTTCTAAAACATGAAACTACCTTCCTAGGACACGTCATAACTAAGGATGGAATAAAACCCAATCCTGATAAAATCAAGGCAATTCTAAAATATCCCATTCCCACAAAAACTAAAGAAATAAAAGGTTTTCTTGGATTAACCGGTTATTATAGAAAGTTTATTCCAAATTTTGCAGACATAGCCAAACCAATGACAACAGTACTTCGAAAAGACTCAAAAATAGATATTAAAAACCCAGAATATATTAGAGCTTTTGAAAAACTAAAACAACTTATTTCCAATGACCCAATTTTAAAAATTCCAGACTTCAAAAATAAATTCATTTTAACAACTGACGCAAGTAATGTAGCTCTTGGAGCTGTACTTTCTCAAGACGGACATCCCATCAGTTTTATTAGCAGAACCCTCAATGACCACGAAACTAACTACACCGCCATAGAAAAAGAACTTTTAGCTATTGTATGGGCAACAAAAACCTTTCAACACTACCTTCTAGGTCGACATTTCGAAATCAATAGTGACCATCAACCATTATGTTGGTTGTATAAAATGAAAGAACCAAATTAAAAATTAACCCAATGGAGAGTAAAATTATCAGAATACGATTTTGATATAAAATACATAAAAGGTAAGGAAAACCACATAGCTGACGCTCTATAGCGAGTAAAAATAGAACAGACTTATTTCGGAGAAGAAACACAACATAGCGCTGACGAAGACAATAGTAATTTAATTTGCATTACAGAGAAACCCATTAACACATTCAAAAGACAAATTATATTTTCTAAAGGCACATATTTAACAAGTAAGAAAGCTCTAGTCGGGAGTACCCGACTAGGAGATCCCCTGAACCCTTCGAAGAGCCGATATTCCAAACGTTCTACACTTCTCTTAATATGTATAGACTACGAGCAACACATACACACACACACACATAAGCACGCACGCATAAGCGAGCACTCTGCTGACTGCGCAGTTTGCGCAGCGACTGCGCTCGAGCTGCAGAAAGGCTATATTATGAAAACTTAATTGTTGAATAAGTTTCTTTGTAGATGGACTTTTTTAATGAGAGTGTGATTATGTCAATCATATGTGTGTATTTGCCGAAGCACAAGTCTCTAGTATGTGAAATACGTTTTTTGAGAATTGGGGGCGAAGGGGGCGTGGCATCCAAAATATAACAAAAATCAAAATTGTATAAAATACACATGCAACTATATGCAAAATAAAGAGTCTCTAGCTTGAAAGATGTGCAAGCCATAATTTTATAACTGGATTTCGATTTCGTTTTTAATCGATAACATTAAAACGATAAAAGTTATCGAATTTTTGAAACAAACTCGATCTGCGCGTGCTATACACGAACTTACATAAAAAATTTCAAGTCTTTAGCTTTTATAGATTCTGAGATCGACGCGTTCAAACATACGGACAGACGGACGGACTCAGCTCGTCGCCCTGATCAAGAATATATATACTTTATGGGGTCTGCCACGCCTCCTTCTGCCTGTTACATACATTTTAACAAAACCATTATACCCTGTTTTCCCATTTTCAATGGGTTCAGGGTTTAAAAACATAATTACTTCAAAAAATTAATAATTCACATTACATACGATAACATGACTAAAGACAAAGCCGAAAAATATTTGATTGACTACTTTTGTACAAAGAAATCATTCAAAACGCACACAAAGAAATAATCAACACTAACTGTTGAGCTACCGAGATTTTTCGAATAGCTTTTTTATATATTTATAATTTATTTATTTCAATGTTCACAGTTTATTTTATTGTTCTATGTTTACAGTTTATTTTATTGTTCTATGCGTATATATGTTTGTATGTATGTAGAGCAGAGCTGCTGCGTACGAGCATCTGCCCAAAAACGATTAGCTAAGTATGACTTCCCAAATTGCACTGCCCCCTTGATCTACGAGCGCCGGCTTGAGCCGGCTGCGTCGTGAGAACGAATGTGCGTGTAAAGGGCGGAGAGCAAAACGGCACAAGTTGCCGAAATCTCTTAATGATATGCAAAGTTCTCTTAAATAGTAAAACTAGGTGTTGCTGCGCCCAACATCCTCCCCTCGTTGAAGCCTAGGCTTTAAAGAAAGGAAGAAAGGAGGCAGATTCTCGTCCTTTACGAGAACCACATCACCAACCGATAAGCCAGGTTGAGATACTCTCCATTTTGCTCGCTGCTGCAAAAGGTTCAAGTACTCCTCTCGCCAGCGTGTCCAGAATACCTGCTGAAGATAGGATAATAGGATAGATAACGATTAAATTTGAGCCCTGTAAGGTTAGGCTCACTGAAGGATGAAGGAGGGCCGCCAATAAGGAAATGCGCAGGCGTCAATACGTCTAAATCTGCTGGATGCTCTGAAATCGAAACTAAAGGTCGAGAATTAATAACAGCCGCGATGTTGCAGACCAACGTGAGAAGCTCATCATAGGCCAGGATAGCAGGACCAGCAGCTCGGTAAAAATTATGTTTCGCTGTCTTCACTGCAGCCTCCCACAAACCACCAAAGTGAGGAGATCGTGGAGGGATGAAATGCCATTCTATTGAGTCAGCTAGACAGAAGTCCTTCACTGCATTCTGATGAGCATCTGACAGAAACAGACGTTTCAACTCCTGAAGCTGGTTGCGGGCACCAAGAAAATTGATGGCATTGTCAGACCAAATTTGACTTGGCTTTCCTCGAGTGCATATGAACCGCTGTAGAGCATGCAGAAATGCAGTAGTGGTTAAGTCCTTGACCAGTTCCAACCATATAGCCTTCGTAGCAAAACAGATAAAAACACAGACGTAACATTTTACAGGAGCCTTATTTCGTGCCTCAGGCTTGTAAAAGAAAGGTCCGCAAAAATCGATTCCAGTCACCCAAAACGCACGACAGCCTTCGACGCGATCCTTGGGAAGATCTGTCATTATGTGCTCTACTAGTCGCGGTTTGGCCCGAAAGCATATCACGCATTTATGAATCACGCTAGTTACAGTTTTTCTGCCACCAATTGGCTAATACTGGGATCGAACCAACGCTAGCACTGCTCGGGGCCCTGCGTGGAGGTTCCTCTGATGGTAATGCATGATAATGGCCCGAGTTACTGGATGACTTCTGGGTAAGATGATTGGATGGCGACTATCGAAGTTCAATGTAGAGTTTTTGAGACGACCATCCACACGTAGCAGCCCAAATTCGTCAAAGAATAGCGACAAGGAGGCAAGACTGCTGGATGATGAAACAGTTCCTTTAGTTTGAAGTGTGTTTATTTCTTCCCAAAGATGAGCTCGTTGAATCACCCGCGACAGTATATGGCTCCCCTTTCGGATGTCTCTGATAGTGAGTCCTGGACCACGAACTTTATGAATAAACTTCGCTACATATGCAAAGATACGCTGCAGACGACTAAAAGAGTTCGCATACTTGCAATCCATAGAGGCGTCGCAGACTGCCCGCCCTACGAGAAGAGCAGTCTTCCGACGCTCCACTGAAGTTTTCTCTGGAAGCACCGAGACTGGCCACTGCGATCTAGGCTTAGAAATGAATTCAGGACCGCTAAACCAATGAGATGATGCGTTCAACTCAATGGGCAGTGAACCTCGAGATAATATGTCAGCGTAATTTAACTCAGTAGGTACGTAGTGCCACTCCATTGTAGGTGTGAGATCCTGTATCGTGGCGATGCGATTTGCAACAAATACATTGAAGCGTCCGGGTTCGTCATTGATCCAGGATAATGCGACAGTAGAGTCACACCAGCAGTGAAACTGACCTGTGAAAATGCCCAAGCCAGCTACTTCATCCATCAGACGTGCTAGTAACTCTGCTCCACATAATTCCAGCTTCGGAACCGTAAGCGTCTTTAAGGGAGAGACTCGAGACTTTGAGCAAAGTAACCTGCTAAAGCCAGGTTGCTGGCATCACAGAATCCATGGACCTCTACCTTCTCTTCTGGAACTATCACCAGCCTGGGGAATGCAGTCCTAAGGCCGCTGCCAAAGTTACTGCAAATGTCAAGCCATGCAGTATGAAGTGCCGAAGGAAGACTCTCGTCCCAATTAAGCTTATGCCTCCACAGCTGCTGTAAGAATATTTTTGCCTTTGTTTTTACTGGGCCGACCAGTCCAAGGGGGTCGTAGAACCGAGCAATGGACGAAAGAACAGAACGTCTACAGGGCTTGCAGCTCGAGTCCAGAGCCAAGCATGAAAACAAAAGTTGATGAGATGCTGGATCCCATGCAAGGCCAAGTGTCTTTGTAATGTCGCTGCCATCATTGAACTTTATAAGAGATTCCTTGTCGCAATCTGTCACGCCGTCCAGCACCATGGGATGGCTTGAACACCACTTCCTTAATTTGAATCCTCCACATGCCAAAATTCCAGCGGTCTCCTGCATGACACGCCTTGCTTCTTCGACTGATTTTCCTCCAGAGATCAAATCGTCGACATACAAATCGCGAAGCAACACCTCTGAGCCGAGTGGGAACGCATCTCGTTCATCTATGGCGAGTTGGTGCATGGCACGCACCGATAAGAATGAAGCCGGTTTCGTTCCATAAGTTACAGTGTCCAACTTAAACACTTCTAACTCATCGTCAGGTGAATTTCTCCAAAGAATACATTGTAGATAGCTGTCCGGTTCAGGTACCTTCACGCA
Source organism: Drosophila nigricruria (assembly GCA_037075265.1). Classification (NCBI taxonomy): domain Eukaryota; kingdom Metazoa; phylum Arthropoda; class Insecta; order Diptera; family Drosophilidae; genus Drosophila; species Drosophila nigricruria. The sequence continues at coordinate 94,079 of JBAMCI010000195.1, forward strand.
GCGATACATCTTGCAGATATCTCCGGTGAGTGCAACTGGATAGGCTCGGAAACCCAATAATATGTTGATCATCTTCGGCTGAATGACAGGACCTGACATTATAACTTCATTTAGTGAATAGCCACTTGATGTAGCAGCTGACCCATCAAAAACGACACGAAGCTGAGTCTTCCTTCAGGACGCAGTGATGCAGAAGAAAATATCTGCAGTGTTGAAACAATTCGCGCGGAACACGCGACATGTGACCCAGCTCAGAGTACTCTTTCATGAATGCTGAGTATTGAGTCTTTATATGAGGCAAGCGACTTAATTTCCTCTCCAAATTGAGAAATCTGCGCCGCGCCTGCTGATAAGACTCACCGAGAAGCTCACAATTAAGCTTGACAGGCAAGCGCACTGAGTATTGGCCATTGGCTACTCGAGTATAATGCCTTACAAAGTGTGCCTCGCAGTCCAAGTCGTCTTTGCTGATCCTTACGACGGAGTTATTGCAGCTCTCAACCTCCCAGAAACGCCGAACGAGACTGCCCAACTGAGCGTCAGAACCAGAGTCTGTATCTGGCTCTGAAGGTACCTTCGAAGTCACGAGCACGGTGTTAGGGCTGCGAGTTCCGCCTCCAGACACAATCCAACCAAGACGAGTCTTCTGTAAAAGTGGCAGTCCAGGCAGCAACTTGATTTGACCCACACAGAGCAACTCATAGAAAAGGCTAGCTCCGATAAGCAAATCTATTCGCTGCGGAATATGAAAAGCTGGATCAGCCAGAGTTATGTTTGGCGGTATGTTCCATGTGCCTATGTTCACATCAGAACAGGGCTGTCTGCCAGTTACATTCGAGACTATCGTGGCTGTGAAGCTATTTGCATACATGGAGTCGTGAGACCGAAGAGTGACGCAAACCGTACTTCCATCGGTGGCCACCTTGCAGTCGCCTAAACCATAGACAGCTGAGGATGACTTTGTCCTTTTGAGCTGCAATTGATGGGCGCATCTAGCTGTAATAAGATGCAGTTGTGAGCCTGAATCCAAAAGTGCACGACAAGGAACTAATTCGCCAAACCGATTTTTTAACAGGACCACTGCGGTCCCCAGGAGCACAACATCGCTGATCAGATCTTGGGCTAGGAGAGTAGTAGATGGGCCCGGGGGTTGCGTAGGAATGCCCTGCATCATTGATGATGATGAATGTTGCTTTGACAGAGCTACTGCTTGTGATGTGCTGGAGTTGCCGAGGTGGAGAAGCGTGTGATGCTTGACTCCACAGACTCGGCAGCCGCCCGAGCCACATTGTCGCGACTGATGGCCGACTTACAAGCAGTTCAAACATAGTCCAGCCCTTATGACCTCATTCAGGCGTAGACTAGGTGACAAGTTTGCAAATCTTGAGCATTTGTAGATAGTATGCTCTGGCGTATTGCAAAAGACACAACTCTGTGCGCTGTGGTCCGTTACATGGAATGCTGACCTGTTGGTGACAAATTTGCTACTACTATTCACAGGCTTGCTGGATGAATAGTTCGTCATAGCAAACTCCATCGATTCCAAGGTCCGGCAACGGAGCTCAAGAAATGAAGAAACTTCTTCGCATGTAGGTATACGAGATGCCGTCTCTGAATCCTCCAACTTCTCTTCCCACTTAGCTTGTGTGGCCGCATCGAACTTCTGTAGCAGCACCTGAGCTATCATGGCGCTGGCTATCTGCTCTGTTGTGCCCAGGCTGCTGAGTGCACGCATATGCACATTGAAGCTGTCCGATAGTTCTCGCAACTTGCTGGTAGATCCGTTCTCTACCCTCTTCAGCCCCAAGATCTTTACGATGTGTGCCTGGAAAATTAAACGTCGGTTATCATATCTTTTTTTCAATAAGGTTATGGCCTCCGTATAGTTATCGTTTGAAATCTCCAGAGAGCGAACTGTGTCCAACGCTGCACCGTCTAGACAGGATCGTAAATATTGAAGCTTTTCCATGTTGTTGACTTCGGGTCGACTATCAATGTTTGTTGAAAACATTGAGTAGAAATCGGCCCATTTTTCATATCCACCGCTGAACGTAGGTAATTTTAATGGCGGCAGCGCAGGTGCGGAATGTAGTTTAGAAGCGGAAGCCTGCATATGCGTCATTGGTCTACTAAGCGTGGAACTATGAGGCACTTGACTGCTGCGGCTCTGAATTTCCGACAATATTGAAGACTGCATGACCAATATTAAGTCATCGAAATCCATGCGCAAGTCACTGTGCATCTCATCAAAATCAAGCTCCTCTAGGTGGTCGTGGGCTTCACCAAAGTAACTGCTTAACTTGCCAATATGCTCCAATAAAACTGTTAAGGTGCTGTCACTGTGATCGGTAAGCGCCTCCGCTTCAACTTTAATTTGCAACCTTTTTAAACGCTCATATACCGATTTAACCTTGAGCTTATAAAAACTCACTCGCTCTTCAGGCGCAACTGTACTAGCTTCGAAATTCGCCATGACGAGTAGACGTCGCACACAAGAAGTAACGGTATGGCTTGAAAGTGTTGGTATGCAAATGACTGCAGAAGTATGAGTTGATAGCTGTACGTGTTTGTCTGTAAATGCACGTGTATGAATTAACGCGCACCGACACGGTTTTTATGGAAGCGACTGTACTGCTGGCGAACGGAACGAGTGCAATGGCAACGAGAGAACAGTAACGGCACAAGCGTAATTACACAGAGCTTATGCGCGCTGTAATCGAAGAATGAGTGCGAGCTAAGGCGAGAATCGCAGTTCAGAAATGAATTTAAATTGTTTTATTAATTAGTTTATTACAAATTCTTTATTAAATCACCACTATTGAATGCCTGTATGCATTACAACTAATGCACGCACAATAGCTGGTACTGTTTTTATGGACGGCACTGTATTGCAAGTCGAAACGAATGTGTGTCTAACGACTATGCAATAAGTAGCGGCACAAAGCAATTGACATAAAACGGTTTATGCGCAAACGGAACTTGCAAGAACTTATATATATATTTATATATATATATATATAGAAGAATCACGTCGGGTCACCAAATGTTGAGCTACCGAGCTAAGTATGACTTCCCAAATTGCACTGCCCCTTGATCTACGAGCGCCGGCTTGAGCCGGCTGCGTCGTGAGAACGAATGTGCGTGTAAAGGGCGGAGAGCAAAACGGCACAAGTTGCCGAAATCTCTTAATGATATGCAAAGTTCTCTTAAATAGTAAAACTAGGTGTTGCTGCGGCCAACACTAACCATACTAAAATTCTTCGAAGTCTCATTCAATTAAAAAATATAAGCTCATACGCCGAATTTAAAGAACTTATTTTGAAAACCCATGAAAAACTCTTACACCCCGGAATTAAAAAAACAAATAAACTCTTCTGTGAAACTTACTATTTCCAAAACATAATAAACGAATGTAACACTTGCAACTTAGCAAAAACCGAACACAGAAACACAAACATGCCGATGAAAATTACCCCCAGGCCCGAACATTGTCGCGATAAATTTGTAACACATTTATTCCTCTGAAGGCAAACATTATCTTAGTTGCATAGACATTTATTCAAAATTTGCTACTCTTGAAAATATTAAAACAAAAGATTGGATAGAATGCGAGAATGCATATTTAATCAGTTAGGGAAACCAATATTATTAAAAGCTGACCAAGACGGCGCATTTTCCAGCTTAGCACTCAAAAAATGGCTTGAAAATGAAGGAGTAGAAATACAATTAAATACTACAAAAACAGGAATAGCAGACATCGAACGACTACACAAAACAATAAACGAAAAAATTAGAATAATAAACACTTTAAATGACGAAGAAAATAAACTCAGTAAAATAGAAACCATTCTTTACATTTACAATCACAAAACAAAACATGACACAACTGGACAAACTCCTGCACACATATTTTTGTATGCTGGACAACCAAAGTTAGACATTCAAGAAAAAAAAGAAAAAGTAATAAATAAAATCAACAGTGACCGACAAGAATACGAAGTCGATACCAGATATCGAAAAGGACCGTTACAAAAAGGAAAATTAGAAAATCCCTTTAAAGCCAATAAAAATGTTGAAAAAGTATATCAAGATCATTACCAAATTACTAACAAAAATAGAATTACGCGTTACTATAAAACACAATTTAAAAAATTAAAGAAAATTAACCAAATTCAAATCCCACAGGTTTCTACTTCATAACTATTTTAATTCATACTCAAAATTATCCCATATCCTGATCAAATGGCTATCAACTTGATTTCTTATTATGAAAAAGATAATAAAATTTTTAATCGAAACAATAAACCAATAATTGATGAATGATAACAAAAATTCTGTTACACACAAAACCAATCCGTATTTATGAACATATAAATGGCAAAGAAATTATAAAATATATCGAGCAAATAAATTGTAATAATCAAATAATCATATTTATAATTGTAATCTTATATTTAATATACGTATCTGTAACCCCATAATATTAATCCGTAAAATCATTCAACGCCATCAGTTCAACCAGAAGAAAACACAACTATCGAAATGACACAATCAACTTTATCAAAACTTTACCCTTCTGTGTCACCTTGACTCGCAGGCTCGCCTCTTAAAGAGAGGGAAGTGACATAATCATACTGATTACGTCCACAATATCCAAAAGCTGTTCCCATTCCCAAGCTCGCAACATGCATCACCCACAAGTAAACATTTGTTCCTAGAACATGCATATCCGAAAGTTGCAAGCATTCTAATAGAGCTACTAATTGTGTGCGAAACAATACACACACACTTGACTCCAATCCAGAATAAACCGGATAGAGATCATAAACAAACGAAAACACAGAAAACAGAAAAATTTAGTTGCAATAACAGGCGAGACGAGTAATATTACCAATAATCAATTATGTAGAAAAACAATCCCCAGGATAGTTCTACGATTGATTAATGATGGGAGATCAATAAGAAGAAGCCTACTATCATAAGACGGTAAACGAAGATTGGGGTCCCAGTTTAGATCTCGTAAGGCAAAGAGTAAAAACTGTTTCTGGACCGATTCAATTCGATCCTGATACAATTTATGCTGTGGAGACCATATAATTGAACAGTATTTAAAATAGGTGGACAGGAATATAAAGAAGTTTGGTAATGAATGGATCCTTGAATTTTTGCCCAACGTTTAATAAAGCCAAGAACATTGGCTTCATATATAGTTGAGATATGAGATTGAAATTAAGTTTGAGTCAAAAAGACACAAGATTGACTGAAAAATACGTTGAAGGGATAATTATTAATTGAATAATTAGAATATAGGAAAGTACGACAGAAGGTATGTCATAATAGTAAATTTAATGTAACGATGTACACACCAAAGTTGGAGGATTAAGAAATTTTGAAGGCGTAGATGATCAAGTGAATTAGATACGAAAGACAAAGTTTAACGTATTGCATACATAAATATCTGAATTCAATATACAGTTTGGAAGGTCATTTATAAATAGGGAAAAAAGTAGCGGACCCAAATGACTACCCTGAGGTACACCCGATGAAACGAAAACAAGTTTCGAAAAAGCTGTTCTCAACACAACTCTTGGGTTCTACCTTTTAAATAGGATGAATCCAAGAAACAAGTTTAGGGGAAAATCTAAGTGATCAAGTAATATTGTGGTGTATGAGTAAATGCTTTATGAAATCAGTATATATAACTCAGTTTGCATTTTATTTAAAAAACTGTCATTGACTAGGGAAGTAAATTTAATAGATTAGTGGAAGTAGATCGATTTGAACAAAACCATGCTGCGATGGTGAAGTTATCGATTAAGATCTAGCTGTAATAAGATGAGTTGTGAGTGAATCCAAAAGGAGACAAGGAACTAATTCGCCAAACCGATTTTTTAACAGGACCACTGCGGTCCCCAGGAGACAACATCGCTGATCAGATCTTGGGCTAGGAGAGTAGTAGATGGGCCCGGGGGTTGCGTAGGAATGCCCTGCATCATTGATGATGATGAATGTTGCTTTGACAGAGCTACTGCTTGTGATGTGCTGGAGTTGCCGAGGTGGAGAAGCGTGTGATGCTTGACTCCACAGACTCGGCAGCCGCCCGAGCCACATTGTCGCGACTGATGGCCGACTTACAAGCAGTTCAAACATAGTCCAGCCCTTATGACCTCATTCAGGCGTAGACTAGGTGAAAGTTTGCAAATCTTGAGCATTTGTAGATAGTATGCTCTGGCGTATTGCAAAAGACACAACTCTGTGCGCTGTGGTCCGTTACATGGAATGTGACCTGTTGGTGACAAATTTGCACTACTATTCACAGGCTTGCTGGATGAATAGTTCGTATAGAAACTCCATCGATTCAAGGTCCGGCAACGGAGTCAAGAAATGAAGAAACTTCTTCGCATGTAGGTATACGAGATGCCGTCTCTGAATCCTCCAACTTCTCTTCCCACTTAGCTTGTGTGGCCGCATCGAACTTCTGTAGCAGCACCTGAGCTATCATGGCGCTGGCTATCTGCTCTGTTGTGCCCAGGCTGCTGAGTGCACGCATATGCACATTGAAGCTGTCCGATAGTTCTCGCAACTTGCTGGTAGATCCGTTCTCTACCCTCTTCAGCCCCAAGATCTTTACGATGTGTGCCTGGAAAATTAAACGTCGGTTATCATATCTTTTTTTCAATAAGGTTATGGCCTCCGTATAGTTATCGTTTGAAATCTCCAGAGAGCGAACTGTGTCCAACGCTGCACCGTCTAGACAGGATCGTAAATATTGAAGCTTTTCCATGTTGTTGACTTCGGGTCGACTATCAATGTTTGTTGAAAACATTGAGTAGAAATCGGCCCATTTTTCATATCCACCGCTGAACGTAGGTAATTTTAATGGCGGCAGCGCAGGTGCGGAATGTAGTTTAGAAGCGGAAGCCTGCATATGCGTCATTGGTCTACTAAGCGTGGAACTATGAGGCACTTGACTGCTGCGGCTCTGAATTTCCGACAATATTGAAACTGCATGACCAATATTAAGTCATCGAAATCCATGCGCAAGTCACTGTGCATCTCATCAAAATCAAGCTCCTCTAGGTGGTCGTGGGCTTCACCAAAGTAACTGCTTAACTTGCCAATATGCTCCAATAAAACTGTTAAGGTGCTGTCACTGTGATCGGTAAGCGCCTCCGCTTCAACTTTAATTTGCAACCTTTTTAAACGCTCATATACCGATTTAACCTTGAGCTTATAAAACTCATCGCTCTTCAGGCGCAACTGTATAGTTGAAATTGCATGACGAGTAGAGTGCACACAAGAAGTAACGGTATGGCTTGAAAGTGTTGGTATGCAAATGACTGCAGAAGTATGAGTTGATAGCTGTACGTGTTTGTCTGTAAATGCACGTGTATGAATTAACGCGCACCGACACGGTTTTTATGGAAGCGACTGTACTGCTGGCGAACGGAACGAGTGAATGGCAACGAGAGAACAGTAACGGACAAGCGTAATTACAGAGCTTTGGCGTGTAATCGAAGAATGAGTGGAGCTAAGGCGAGAATAGTTCAGAAATAATTTAAATTTTTTATTAATTAGTTTATTACAAATTCTTTATTAAATCACCATATTGAATGCCTGTATGCATTAAACTAATGCACGCACAATAGCTGGTACTGTTTTTATGGACGGCACTGTATTGCAAGTCGAAACGAATGTGTGTCTAACGACTATGCAATAAGTAGCGGCACAAAGCAATTGACATAAAACGGTTTATGAAACGGAACTTGCAAGAACTTATATATATATTTATATATATATATATATAGAAGAATCACGTCGGGTCACCAAATGTTAGCTACGAGCTAAGTATGACTTCCCAAATTGCACTGCCCCTTGATCTACGAGCGCCGGCTTGAGCCGGCTGCGTCGTGAGAACGAATGTGCGTGTAAAGGGCGGAGAGCAAAACGGCACAAGTTGCCGAAATCTCTTAATGATATGCAAAGTTCTCTTAAATAGTAAAACTAGGTGTTGCTGCGGCCAACACTAACCATACTAAAATTCTTCGAAGTCTCATTCAATTAAAAAATATAAGCTCATACGCCGAATTTAAAGAACTTATTTTGAAAACCCATGAAAAACTCTTACACCCCGGAATTAAAAAAACAAATAAACTCTTCTGTGAAACTTACTATTTCCAAAACATAATAAACGAATGTAACACTTGCAACTTAGCAAAAACCGAACACAGAAACACAAACATGCCGATGAAAATTACCCCCAGGCCCGAACATTGTCGCGATAAATTTGTAACAGACATTTATTCCTCTGAAGGCAAACATTATCTTAGTTGCATAGACATTTATTCAAAATTTGCTACTCTTGAAAATATTAAAACAAAAGATTGGATAGAATGCGAGAATGCATATTTAATCAGTTAGGGAAACCAATATTATTAAAAGCTGACCAAGACGGCGCATTTTCCAGCTTAGCACTCAAAAAATGGCTTGAAAATGAAGGAGTAGAAATACAATTAAATACTACAAAAACAGGAATAGCAGACATCGAACGACTACACAAAACAATAAACGAAAAAATTAGAATAATAAACACTTTAAATGACGAAGAAAATAAACTCAGTAAAATAGAAACCATTCTTTACATTTACAATCACAAAACAAAACATGACACAACTGGACAAACTCCTGCACACATATTTTTGTATGCTGGACAACCAAAGTTAGACATTCAAGAAAAAAAAGAAAAAGTAATAAATAAAATCAACAGTGACCGACAAGAATACGAAGTCGATACCAGATATCGAAAAGGACCGTTACAAAAAGGAAAATTAGAAAATCCCTTTAAAGCCAATAAAAATGTTGAAAAAGTATATCAAGATCATTACCAAATTACTAACAAAAATAGAATTACGCGTTACTATAAAACACAATTTAAAAAATTAAAGAAAATTAACCAAATTCAAATCCCACAGGTTTCTACTTCATAACTATTTTACATTCATACTCAAAATTATCCCATATCCTGATCACAATGGCTATCAACTTGATTTCTTATTATGAAAAAGATAATAAAATTTTTAATCGAAACAATAAACCAATAATTGATGAATGCATAACAAAAATTCTGTTACACACAAAACCAATCCGTATTTATGAACATATAAATGGCAAAGAAATTATAAAATATATCGAGCCAAATACAATTGTAATAATCACAATAATCATATTTATAATTGTAATCTTATATTTAATATACGTATCTTGTAACCCCATAATATTAATCCGTAAAATCATTCAACGCCATCAGTTCAACCAGAAGAAAACACAACTATCGAAATGACACAATCAACTTTATCAAAACTTTACCCTTCTGTGTCACCTTGACTCGCAGGCTGTTCCCATTCCCAAGCTCGCAACATGCATCACCCACAAGTAAACATTTGTTCCTAGCAACATGCATCATCCGAAAGTTGCAAGCATTCTAATAGAGCTCACTCAATTGTGCTGCGAAACAATACACACACACTTTGACTCCAATCCAGAATAAACCGGATAGCCAGATCATAAACAAACGAAAACACAGAAAACAGAAAAATTTAGTTGCAATAACAGGCGAGACGAGTCAATATTACCAATAATCAAATTATGTAGAAAAACAATACCCAGGATAGTTCTACGATTGATTAATGATGGGAGATCAATAAGAAGAAGCCTACTATCATAAGACGGTAAACGAAGATTGGGGTCCCAGTTTAGATCTCGTAAGGCAAAGAGTAAAAACTGTTTCTGGACCGATTCAATTCGATCCTGATACAATTTATGCTGTGGAGACCATATAATTGAACAGTATTCTAAAATAGGTCGGACCAGCGCAATATAAAGAAGTTTGGTAATGAATGGATCCTTGAATTCTTTTGCCCAACGTTTAATAAAGCCAAGAACACTTTTGGCTTCATTTATGATAGTTGAGATATGAGAATTGAAATTAAGTTTCGAGTCAAAAAGTACACCAAGATCTTTGACTGAAAAAATACGTTGCAAGGGATAATTATTAATTGAATAATTAGCAATATATGGAATAGTACGACAGAAGGTCATTGTCATACATTTAGAACAATTTAAATGTAACCGATTAGCTACACACCAAAGTTGGAAGGAATTAAGATCATTTTGAAGGCGTAGATGATCAAGTGAATTAGCATACGAAAGACAAAGTTTAACGTCATCTGCATACATAAATATCTTTGAATTCAATATACAGTTTGGAAGGTCATTTATAAATAGGGAAAAAAGTAGCGGACCCAAATGACTACCCTGAGGTACACCCGATGAAACGAAAACAAGTTTCGAAAAAGCTGTTCTCAACACAACTCTTTGGGTTCTACCTTTTAAATAGGATGAAATCCAAGAAAGAAGTTTAGGGGAAAATCCTAAGTGATCAAGCTTTTGAAGTAGTATATCGTGGTGTACTGAGTCAAATGCTTTACTGAAATCAGTATATATAACATCAGTTTGCATTTTATTTAAAAAACTGTCATTGACTAGGGAAGTAAATTCTAATAGATTAGTGGAAGTAGATCGATTTCGAACAAAACCATGCTGCGATGGTGAAATAATCGATTTACAAAAATGTTATAAGGTAGATGTTAATATTTTTTCAAATAATTTTGGAATAGCAGATAGTTTTGCAATACCTCTAAAATTAGAAATGTCAGACCTCCAACCTTTTTTATAAAGAGGGATGATGAAAGACTCTTTCCAAAAAGACGGAAAAACAGAGGTTTCCAGCGGCAAATTAAATAGTTTTAGTAATGGTGTCTGAAGCGAACCACTACATTCTTTAATTACACAACTGGGAATATTATCAGCTCCAGGAGAAAAAGATGATTTCAATGACCGAATGGTTGAAATCAGAGAAGCTGGGGAAACTTTAGAAGCATTAATAATATAGATTGTAAAAATTAAGTAAGGGTATGAAGTGGTATAGGGATCTAACGAGGAGTAAGTGGATTGGAAAAAATCTGCAAATAGATTAGAGGAATCATGATCATTACAAGTTTTGTCCAATCCAAAGAAAAATGAGGAAGGTAAACTAGAAGACTTACGCTTCATGTTTACGAATGAGTAGAATTTCTTAGGATCACGAACAAACTGCCTTTTGCAACAGAAAAGATAATTCTCATAACACCGAGAATTTAAAATATTAAAATTCGACTTGGCTATGGAATATTTAGATCAGTCTACATTCGAACCAGACTTTTTAAATTTTTTAAAATATTTAGACTTAATATTTTTAAAATTAGAAAGAGTCTGAGTAAACCAGGGGGCTTTATTAGAAACGGGCATAGGGAGACACATAGGAACACACTCATCTAAAAGAAAATTTAAAGTGTTATAGAAGAAAGTAGTTGCCAAATTAATGTCAATTGACTTATATAAGGGAGACCAATCTGTTGCATTAATAAGTTGATTAAGCAAAACAAAATTGCACTTATTATAACAACGACGTCGTTGTTTTAAAATACTAGGTGTGAAAACTGGAGGAGGACTTATGGATAATTGTAGCTCCAAAGTGGGATGATGTATATCCTCAGGTATACAAAAAGGTGATGATCTAGAGACAGTAATGCTAGAGTCATCATTAATAAAAACTAGATCAAGTGAACGATTCAGATGATTAGAAATAGAGTTCATCTGAAACATAGAATAATTCATTGAAAAGCTAATGTTCTAATGTAGGAGTAAGAAAACTAGAGTTGGGACTGGAGGACCAAGAAGTGTTAGGTATATTAAAGTCACCCAACACAAGAAACATATCGTTATCATTAACATGTCCATAAATTTCTTTAATGCAAGTTATATGTTGAGCATAAACTTGAACATCAGAAGAGGGAGGGATATATGAACAAGTAATAAATAGGGAACACGATGGAAGAGTTATTTTAACTCCAATAATATAAGCATCATGAGATAAATAATAATAATAAATAAAAGATTCTGAGAGGATATTGGTTTTAACACCAATCAAGACACCACCACCTCTACGTAGCAGTCAATCGTGTCTATAAATGGTGAAATCATTAGAGAGAATCTGACTATTATAAACATTCGGACTTTGCCACGTTTCAGTGAGAGCAATAATTTCAGAATTTATACAAAAACTACTCAAAAATACTCTTCTGAGCTTAGAATTTAGCCCGCGAACGTTTTGATATATCAAAGACAGTTGCGGAGAAGATTGAGAAAAATTTAGTTTTTTGATCCAATATTAGATGAGGATTGAACCGAAGTAGGATTTAACGATATTGGAGACAACCTATTCCGATTCTTGTGTTTGAATTCATGCACAACTACATTAGGTGGCCAAAAGTTGGAGTCACATATAGTTGTGAAAAATTCAGCGGGCACATTGATTTTGAATGAAGCAATTTCACGAGGAGTCGCGAAATTAAACTTCGAAATAAAAACATTGGCTGCAGATTTACTAGCAATAAAAGCAGATATAGATTCACATGTCGTGTCAGAAGAAAGCCTAGATAGGAAAACTTGCTTTCGAGGAGAAACGACAGATAAAGTAGGTATAGAAAGAGTGGAAGAAGAGGTCGGAATATTTTTCGTTGCTTGAGCAATATTCGGGGAGGCTTTTAGTTTTTTGATTGGAACCTGTATAGGCTCTTGAGTGTCTATTATAACACTAGCAACAGGTGTGTCCGACAAGTCATTAGCAATTCCAACTAATAACGAATCAGGGCAAGGTGAGGAAGGCACTAATAAATTAGGAGACAGTATTGGTACGGAATGGGGTACCAACTGAGAAGGAGTCATAATTTCAGAATCCGAAGTATCAAAATTGTACTGATTTAGTAAATTTTCACCAGCTTCTAGGTCACTAGATAACTGTTTAGATATACTACTCAGTTTTAAAAATTTAACTCGCACTGAATTATACATCCTGGAAAAATTTAATTGTTTTTCCAAGCAAATTGGACACGACCAGCGTAAACCACCACAACCAATTTTGGCAGTGGACATGATTTTGTCATAGTCCCGTCCGGTGAGGCCAGCACATTTTGTGTGCATCATATTCTCACATAACCAGCAACTAACAAATTGCAATTGTGCAGAATCAGCTACTTGCCGAATATTGCATGATTTTTTGCAGCATGTCATATTGGCAATTGGGTTTAAGCAACCGAAACGTAAAAACTGATCAAAAGGAAATAATAGAAAAAAACAAAGAGAGGATTAGTGAGTCGTGAGAGCGGGTCCAACAACAAACAACTGATAAAGAGCGGGTGAGCAGCAAGCAGTGAGAGAGTTTCTTGCACAAGACGAATTTGAGAAACACAATCAACTCAAGTATGAGTGTGAGTGATAACACTAACATATATGCACTGTGAGGAACAATATAGGCGGGCACGTAGTGTATGTATAAGTGCATGTATTTGCTGTGCACTTATGCATATATGCGTGCCTGCATGTATTGTTCCACACAGCGACGCGAGTACGATAGTAGCGACCCTCGCTACTGGAAAGGGCGCAGAGAGCGACGTAGTCTGTCTCTGTCGCTCGTATGTGTTCAGCGCATTGCTCGCGTCGCTCTCACGGCGCTCATCGGCGACCGTTGGCCGAAGTACCGTTTGTGGCTGCGAGAAAGTAGTGTACACTTTATCTCGTATGCCAATAACGGTGCTTTGGCCAATGAGAGGCTGCCACGCAGATTTCGGCGATTTGGCATCGCGCTAAATCACGTGATACTGCCGTGTTCGCGGACACGAGCGGCAGACAGGCCCCGCTCCAGAGCCGAGCCGGCGCCGTCATAGCGCGAAGCAGGGCCTGCGTCGCTGCTATAAAAAGGCGCCCGCAACTCGGCACCGGGACAGTCAAGTAAAAGTGAAAGTATTGAGTGCCGACGTAACAAGAACGCGAGTGGAAAAGTGACCAGCAAGGACTTCGAGAGGAAGGACATCGCTGCCAAGGACTTCGAGAGGAAGAACATCACTGCCAAGGACTTCGAGAGGAAGGACATCGCTGGAAGGATATCTACGAGGGATATCCTGGACGCCTATTGAGGACATAGGCTTGAGACGCGGACACCAGAAGGACATCAGCTGCCACCAACCAGGACATTGGTGCAGCACGGCCAAATCTACAGCATTAGTGGCGAATCCTGGAGCAGGAGCAAAGGTAACGTTTGCGTAGCTGTGCGTAAGAGTGGTGACGGTAGCTTGAGAAGATCTCAAGGTGTGCTTGTGAGCGTATCCAGCCGTAGGAGTCACTGCAATAGCCGAGCGAACCGCCGGAGTGTTCAGTGTGGATCCTGGCGTCACCTGGAGTGCTCAAGCGTATCCTTGGAGAACCAGAGTGCGTTAAACGTTTGCCTGCGAGCCTGTGCAAAGGTGTCCTTACTAAGCGCTAGATTTGATAAATAAATATCAAATAGACAAACTTGTAAATTGAGAAAATATACCCAACGCAAACATAAACACACTGCATTGTAATTTATCGCAAGGCGCTGCATATAAATTTGTTGGCACGAACGCACAGTCGGCTGAGTCCGGCCCGGCTTAAACTCGGGATAAACCGAGGTTCGTTACAGCACAAGTGTAAAAAGAAACACAAACGAAAGAGGAGAGCGCCAAAGAAGTAAATGCAAATGTAACAAAACAAATTACCGACGCTGACAAAACTTTCAAAATAGAAACACTTTTATAATAGCACAAAGCACCGTGGATTATTTCTTGCACAGTAAAAAACAAAGCCTGATGGCTGAATTAAACAAATTACAAAAAAGTGTAAGTTTAAAGCCAAGAAATATTCAAAAGTGAATAAAAGTTAAGGAGCACAAACAAAGCACCTCAAACACTTTCAACTGAGAACTCTCTCTCTCTGCTCCATGGCTTTGAGAAATCTGGGCACGCCAAGACCGGTGGCTCCGTCAGCTTGGCATTAACTGTCTCAAAAGCCATCTGACGCTCTCTGTGCACTCACATTTTGTGCCCTCCTACACATTGCCGCAACTCCTTCACGTTGGAGAGCGGCATCAGCTCCGCAATTGCGGCCACCTTCGCCGGGCCCGTGCGGATGCCATGTTCTGTTACCTTTTACTCCTTCTTGAAGAAATCGCACTTATCGATGTTGATCGTCAAGTTGGCCGCTCGTAGCCGCCGGAACACCTTCCGGAAGTTGTTCATGTGTTCCTGGCGTGTCTTCCCGATGACGATAATATCTCCTGAGTAGGCAAAAGCGTGCGGCATTCTTTCTGGGCCAATAACCTGGTCCACCGCTCGCTAAAGTGTTGCTGGTGCAGAGTGGACCCCGAACGGCATCACTTTCTACTGAAACAGTCTCATTCCTGGGACTGTGAATGCAGTCAGTGGCCGGCTGGATTTCTCCATTGGTATCTGCCAATACCCATCCTTCAGATCGAGACTGGTAATGTAGCAAGCTTCTCGTAGCTGATCCAAAATTTGATGTACCGGTGGCAATGGATACACATCATGGAGTGGCTTTTGACGCTCCGAGCTCGCCTCCATTGGCGTCTGGAGACTCACCTCTATACTGGTGACAGCCTCTGACATCTTCTCCTCTAGCTGACCGCTTGGCTGCGGATTTCTCGACCCGATCTTCAGCTTCAAGCCGCCGCACTCCAGCGCGATGCCCATGCTTTTTAAGGAATCCCAGTCCAGCACCAGATCGTCGATCACATCTGCCAGAACCAGCAACGGTATGAGGATCTGCCCATTTCCCAGACTGATCCTTGTTTTCCGTGTAGCGCGCATCATGTCCACTCCTCGGAGCCTGTCAGACAGTTTTTCGCTCACAAAACTGCTTGTAGCACCCTTATCTATCGTGGCCTTGTGCTGATCAGCTCCAATGACCACAATCGCCGACAGCTGGGCGTCTTCGTCTAGAAGACTGGCTACTAATGTCTGGGGGCTCCGCGACTCTGCTACCGCTCACCCCTGGTCGTTTCCCGACTGGCAACAGGTCGCTGTTCGCACGCCGATGCACCCACATTGCCTGCAAAACTCCAATCTTTCGTTGTGAAACTCGATAGCATAGTGGCCCTCTTGGCTACACATCCGGCATGCCCTGGCTGGGTCTGGACATGTGTCCTTGGCCCTGCCATGCATATCCTTGGCGCCACTGGTGGTAGGTTTTTTCCATGGCCATCAGCCGCATTCTATTGGACCGCTGCTCTTCCGCAACTTGTCTCGATAATTTGCCAGATCCTCGAACTCGGCCGCCAGCAACATCAGATCGGGCAAGCTATTATTATAAATTATTTTCAGCTCGCACTCCTCCGGATAGCGTAGTTGCCACATCAGGGTTTGCGTCCTTGTAAAAAACCTTGAATGCCTCACCCACTATCTGCCTCCGTCGCGTGACTTTCTCCTTTATGTTCTCCATGTAGACTCTGGGCAGAAAAAACTCCAAGAAGCTGCTTACAAACGTCTCCCACGCTGTCCAATGCCTGTTGTTTGAGTAGCTCTGTCAACGCCCTCTGGATCAGATCCAGACCGTATCGCAGCACGTCATCTTTCTCGAGGTTATATACCTATGCTCACATCATTTTCACGCTTATTAACTCTTTTCTTATCGTCGAGCTCCAAGTTGGGCGCCAGTTGTAACGAATCTTCGGTTTATTCATAGCTTAAGCCGGGCCGAATTCAGCCGACTATGTGTTCGTGCTAACAAATTTATATGTAAGCACCTGCGATAAATTATAAGTCAATGTGTTTATGTTTTGATCTGGTATATATTCTATTTTTTTTATTGTAGTTTACAATTAACTTTGGTTACAATGAAATTTAATGCCCTGCCTGAGGTACTTCCGCTATATGCAAGGACTCGCCTCATCTATGCACACATGTATACAGAATCGCAGAATCGAGCGGATATATTTCTTTGCATTATCCAAGGATTTGCTTGAGTACTCCAGATGATGCCAGGATCAGCAATGTATTCCCCAGCGGTTCGCTTGAATCAACTACAGTACACTCCTACTGCTGGATTCGCTTACGAGCACACCTGTGATTTACTCAAGATACAGCCTCGTAATCTTTTCGCACGGTTACGTAAGCGTTACCTCACTACTGTCCCAGAAAATCAACTAACGCTCTACTCAGCCGTGTCGCACCAACGTCCTTATTGGTGGCAGCTGCTGATCCTGTATCCTTCCTGGGTTTTTTATTTATTTGAAAAAAGACATTGACAAAACGGGAGTCAGCATAAAGATTAACTAACCAAATAAGTTTTATGGCCTCAAAAAAAAAAACACACCAACCCGATGTGGGTATTTTGTTCGCCAGTCCCGCCAGCTATGCCCCAATTCATAGCCATGTGTGGACAGTGATATTATTGAACTATGAAAGATGGAAAGTTTTAATAGAAATTTATAAAATATTTATTAAAGAGTCTTAAGTAAAATTATTATATAATAATGTAAAAGTAAAGATTAAAAGAAAATATTAATATAAGCAAACAGAATTAGAAGAAGAGGGAGAAAACAAAGAATAGATAGGATTGGGAAATCACTGTTAGCACCCGACTGCAACGTTCTTACTTGTTTTATATAATACTCTGAGAGTGCCCTTCCATCTGTAGCATTGCAAGTCTTCCTTGTTTTTGAGTGGTGGCTTTATGGGTATTACGCAATGACAGAGCCGTTTAATGGCATAGACGTCCTTGTTGTTGTGTTGGCGTTTTTAACTTCGTTGCCTCATAGCGTATGTCCTTGAGGCCAAGGTTGTCTCGATTACCATGATTTCAGTGCAGTGATGCAGACGCTTAATGACAAGGCGATACGCTCTTTCGTCCTTGGTTAGGAATGTCTAATATCCGATTTCGTTGTCGTTGAGATATGTTTTCAGTGTCCAGAAGCTCTCCTTATAAGAGTTCTTGACAGATTTGTAGGCAAAGTTTAGTTGTTTTTATGGCTAAAGCAACATCGGTAATCCTTTGATGTCGCCAACAACTGGGATAAAGGCTGGAGTAGGCTTTATCTTCCTCACTGCTGCATCATCATTCACTCGTGTAGCAGTCTTGCAGCTGTTTTAGCAAAGCCTTTGACACCTTTGCCAGCTTCACAGTTGGGGATCCTTTAGGCAATAATGTCTACTAACGGCTTTAGTGGCACTAATTGCAACTTATTTATTTATGCGATTACACCAACGCCTAAAAAAAGCTACATATGCAGATTATATTGGACTGCTCTATAGCTTTAAATGCCGCTCTGAGGCAGCCAGTATACGGGAGTATCTTAATACTCCAACTGCTTGGTGCATGAGATGGATTATGAAGATTAACCCACAAAAGACAACTAATTCCTGCTTCACCCTGAAAACACTCATTGACCACAGCCCACCTATACAGTTAGAAGACGTCATTCTGGATCAACGCTTTCATGCTACATATCTCGGAATCATCCTTGATAAGCGTCAAACTTTTGGGCGGTGATCATCAGAAAAACACCACTCCTTTTAGAGCCGAAAGAGCAGTATATGTTTACTGTATGGCGCTGATCTTTCCTTCTGCGTGTTACATACATTCTAACAAAACCATTACTCCCTCATTTCCCATTTTCAATAGATTCAAGGCTTATAAAAAAATGTTGAATTGACATCCTTGCACATGTCCCATCTGCTTGACTGTCACAATGCAACTGTAAAATTAGTACATGACAATATAAAGGTCGATAGCCTTTGGAAAAAATGTCGGCGTATTAGCAGTGGTTGATTATAAGTTATATTATATAATTATAAGTTATTATTGAGCTCTATTGTTCTGTCCCACTTCGTCATTGCGTTGCCTTTGTATACTTTGTTGCGATAACCATAATGATAACTAGCGGAATCTTGATAAGGTTTATTATTATAATTGTAAATATAAACTAAATTTGTCTCCAACTATCGTTAATCCTCAGTTAGATCTCGGTGGGAATCTCTAAAACGTATTTATGAAGGTTAAAAGTACCATCGCCAAAATTAAGTAAATTTGTTATATGTGTTTTTAAAACATACAGAGTTGCTCAAAAGTATTTACACATCTAGTTTTTTTTGAACATTCAACTGAAACAGGTTTTTATACTCATTCACGAAGTGAAATGAGTATATTGGTTTTGTCCATCTGTCCGTCTGTCCGTATGACCGTAAACCCATTCCACACTATTAAAGCTCGAATTATAAAGTAATACCCGATATACGCCGAAACGCCAACAAGGGACGTGGTAAATCTGATAATGCATTTTTCGATATCTCAGAAACACTACTTCTTAAAGTGCTAGAGAGTTGCAATTTGGAATGTATACTCGTGTTGACAACCCATGATCAAAAGGGAATCAGGTGAAGCTGTATCTTCTACAGTTTTCAAGCTAGAACGCCCAAATTTTGCACGTAGGTTACTGTTGCGATCCTATAAAGATCGATTTAAAAATTATATACCCACGCCAACTAGGGGCGTGGCGAATATAATGATTTTGATGATATGTATGATTTTTCAAATTCTGTTATATTTTGAGCACTATTGATGCTAGCGACTTGAAATTTGGTATATAAGTTAACACATAAGAATTGCTTATAAACAATTATATAAAAATCAAACATAACATTAATTCTTGGTCATTTGCTACAAACACATTTCGCTGACACATGAGTTCAGCGCCCCGATCACAACGATCGGCAGCGGTTACTTGACTATGCTGCAAGTGCCCGCGTTATCGCTTATTCTGAGTTGGCTTGCCGACTGTAGCTTTATAGTTTTGTAGCCTATGAAGTCAACCTTTAGCTTTAGCTTTAATCTGATTTATGTCATTATTTAGTTTTGTTGACGACGTAAAGAAATAAAGTCACACTACTTTGGTGATGAGCCGTTAAATCATTTCTTATTAATCACATAGATTGCTGAGCCACAAGGCCAGTAATCTGAGAGTAAAGTTAACTCTCTAACTTAAAAATCGCAAGAAGACAGCCGAGCGGAGTAGCCAAACCAGAAGCCTACTCCGCCGGAGCACATTGCAGCATCGTGGGATCATCACTTAAATCGAGGATCGCCACGATTACATAATTAATATACTCGTGTTGACAACCCAAGATAAAAAAAAATATGGTGGATATATCTACGCTCATTGGGGGCGTGGCAAATCGGGTAAAACTGTATTTTCTACAGTTTTCAAGCTAGAATGCCCAAATTTGACACGTAGGTTACTGCTACGATTTGACTATACACTGATTTTTGAAATTCTGTTATATTTTGAGCATTTTTAATGCTAGAGACAATTGAAATTTGGTATATATACTCTGGTTGACAACCCAAGATGAAAAAGATATGGCGGATATATCTACGCCCATAGGGGGCGTGGCAAACCGCAAAAGTTTATAGCTTTTAGAGCTAGAAGCTTCAAAATTGAATGGTTGAGTTACTAGTGAGCTCCTCTAACGATGACTCAAAAATAATTTTTACGCCACTTTTGGGGCATGCCCGGCTAAATACCCTGTAATTTTCGCATATTTTGAGTGTAAGCATCAAAATTTCACATTTAAGTTATCCTTGACTACTTTTAAAAATTATATGTCTACGCCCACTGGGGGCGTGGCAAATCGGGAAAAACTGCACTTATACATACAATACGTGCCCGCCTATATTATTCCTCACGCTCCCTTCTTCCTTCGGGAAACACGAAGCCTTCGTGTTTGGCGCTCCCTTTTGTTTGAACTGCTTGCCTCTCCTCAGCAAGCAGTTCGCCACGCTCCTCCAGCAGCAAGCAGTGCTGCGCACAGGGCCGCTGTTAACACTCTGTTGTTAATAGCGACTCGCTGCTATGCGACCCTGCCTACAGCTGATCGCTTCAGCCTCCAGTAAGTGGCTGAAACGTGTTAGTAAATTTTATCAACAATTTACTTATTATTCTTCCAATTCCAGATAGCGCGATCTTCTTCATGTAGTCCTTCCAATGGACCGGGTTGGGTTTTTTCTCTGACCACGCCGCCGCTGCAGAAAAACACCCGTTTCATATTGCTTTGCCAGCTTCCGTGGCTGCGCTGCGGCTGCGTGAGTGCTGCTGTCCCGATAGTCGCCGACTTTCCCTTTTTAACCTTGTTGCTGGGGTGGTGGTAGCGAAAACGATCCTTCGTTGCTGATGCCGTTCACGACTGACCCGTGCCCGGACATCTAGTATCGGCGGGGTTCTCGGCTCACTCCTCATTCGCGCACAGCTCCATCGAAGTCTCTGGCCAATGCGCGCGGATCGGCCGGTCCACCCTCCCGATACCTTTGCCGGACGGCCGCTGCTGACCTCCCTGTACCCCACCCCGTTGTCGCAGTAAGTACGCAGCGGTGAGCAAATCATTTGTATTAACGTATATTATAACCATTTTTAAATTTCACAGGGCGGCGAACACCCGGCAACCCGTATGCGGCCGACGCACCCTGTACCGGACCCCACCGGTCCACACGATCCGTGCCGTCCGGCCCGCACCTGTGCTCTCCAGCCTCACGGACTGCGCGGCCACCTCAGGTGGCCACTCCTCTCTACTCACCTCCCCCCATTGGCTTGCGGTTTCGCCTTCAGGGCACGATGCCTGCCGTTGCCAACTGGGTCGTGGTTGGGCTGGTGGTGTCGGTTCTGACTGCTGACGCTGAAGATCAGGTCTGAGGGGCAGCCAGATTGGCCGCCACTCCGCCTCGGGCACTCCGGGCGACTGCTCTCTCTCTCCCGGCGCATATCCTCTCCTCTCTCACGGCGATTTCGACGGTGACTACACCTGCTGTGGCGACTGCGGCTGCTGTGGCGACCTCGTCACTCGTTGGCACCGCTCTGTGTGGTGTCGGTGACCCCCACCCGTTCCGCACGTATTCGGAACACAGCCCCTCGTCCCACCGTTCGGCCTCCGATGCCATCTCTGCAGACTCGTCCGTTGTGTTCCTGACCGGCGGCGACCATCGTCCTCCTTCGCTGAAAGAATTGGCCGGGGACCAAGTTCCCGCTCCGGACGCACCTTCCAGTTCACTGGATGACGCCTCCAGCTCCAGATGCACCTGTCTTCGGCGCGCCCGACGCTTAAGCGCCGGTGGGCTACCACGGCTTCTCTGCTCCGCAGCTCCAGCGTAGTCGCTGGCCAACAGGCGAGGATCAGCCGGGTGCACCCGACCGACGCCCAAGTCCGAGCGGCCGATGGCGTGAGTGTTGCGTGTGTTCTCCATTTCCTTTTTTCAATCAAATAGGCCGGCCGCATGCCCACACGGCTTTTTATACCCTACGCCGCCGCGCAGTCAGCGGCGCAGGTGGCGACATCTAACGGGTCCTGCCGCATCTCACCTACTCTTCCCACACGCGGGTCTTATTGCTGAATGTGTGGCCTTGTTGTTGCACTTCCACTGCATTTCGCACACACTTTCTTGGTCCCACACGCATATATGTATGAGTGCACAGCAACTACATGCACTCATACATACACTGCGTGCCCTATTTTGTTGTTGCCCATTTTGCATGCTGCCCTAGATTTGTTGTTGGCTGTTTTGCATGTCGCTCGCATTGACACCTTCGTGTCATCTCGTGCGCTAACGATCGTGCGTAGCCGAGAGAGCTCAATAGCTTTTCGCAGCGGCTCTTGAACTTTCGGCGCTCTGCGTTGTTGTTGCATACCACAAGCATCGTGTTTTTTTTCGTCCCGTTTTGTGCATGCGCTGACCACTGTGCGCATTTCATGCTGTCGCTGTTTTCGTTTTGCATGTGTATGCGTTCTTTTTCGGTTCGGGTGCGTGATGTTTTTGTTGTTCTTGCGGTTAGGTGAGTGTTGTTGTTACGCATGCTCCCCCGTTTCGTGTGCGCGCAAATTCAAATAGCTTTGTTGTTGCGCTCGCAACATTTTGACTGTTTTCGTTGTAATTTTGCTATTCAGAAATTTCCTTCTAGAAATTTCTGCGCTTTGTGCGGCCGATTGTAAGAGCTTGTTTTTTCTTTTTTTTGTTTTAAAAAAACTTGGTTTGACAATACACATAACTATGTGTAAGTTAACAAATAATACCATAGCAATTAAGTATGATTATTTAAGCAATGCTGGCGCGCCAAATTGTGGTTCAGTGCCCTGCACTAGCAACAACAAGCAGCGTAACACGACGCTTCCTATATCGAAGTGCTGTGTCGCTGAGAATCCGCTGACTCGGCGTGCCGACTGTAGCTCGATGGCGTGATGCATTTGGGTTCTTAGGGTAGATCTATGCTTAGCCTTTGTATTTAGCTTTAGTTTGATTTTCAATAGAGCAAACAAGAGTCTCTGAAATATACTCCGACAACAGCCGTAACACTTATTCATTTATCTGAACATTACTGAGCCACAAGGCCAGTACTCAACAAAGGGGACGACGTCAAGTCCTCCATCATAATCTTCCTAAATTGATAACCGCATCCAGAGAGACCAACGTCTCGCCGAACCTCCACTGGACCTGCTGACCATAAGCCTGACTACCGGATTTAGATACCTGGCGCCCAACGTGGGGCTTTAGAACCAAAAAAGATAGCTAAACCAAAAACATTCAAGTTTGACAAATAAACTCAAGTAAAAAACATGTAAGAACGTTGCAGTCGGGCGCTACCGACTGCGGGATACTCATTCACACCCGCACAGATCACGCCCATTGACACGCCCACAATTCATTTGTACACATATAATTTTTTGGAACTCAATAGATCAGCAGTAACATCGTCATAAAACTTTGATTTTCTCACTGAGAATCGGAAAAACATACAGTATTTAACGATTTACCACGCCCCCAGTGGGCGTAGACATATGATTTTTGACCAGTTCTTAGAAGTAGTGAAGAGTAATGTAAGTGTGAAATTTGGATGCTTACACTCAAAAAATGCGAAAATTACAGGGTATTTTTTAGCCGGGCATGCCCCAAAAGGGGCGTAAAAATTATTTTTGGGTCATCGATAGAGGAGCTCACCAGTAACTCAACCATCAATTTTGAAGCTTCTAGCTCTAAAACTGTAGGAGCTATAAGCTTTTGCGGTTTGCCACGCCCCCTATGGGCGTAGATATATCCGCTATATCTTTTTCAACTTGGATTGTCAACCCGAGTATATATACAAAGTTTCAAGTCTCTAGCATCAACAGTTCTCAAAATATTACAGAATTTGAAACATCACTATATAGTCAGATCCGATTTGCCACGCCCCTAGTAGGCGTGGATATATAATTTTTTAGTCGATCTTCATAGGATTGTAACAGTTACCTACGTGCCAAATTTGGGCGTTCTAGCTTTAAAACTGTAGAAGATGCAGTTTTACCCGATTTGCCACGTCCCAATGGGCGTAGATATATCCGCCATAGCTTATTCATCTTGGGTTATCAACACGAGTCTACATTCCAAATTGTAACTCTCTAGCACTTCTAGAAGTAGTGTTTCTGAGATATCGGAAAATGCATTTTCCGATTTGCCACGCCCCTAGTGAGCGTATCGGGAAGAACTTGACACTTTATAATTCGAGGGTATACACGAGTATATATTCCAAATTTTAACTCTCTAGCTTCAAACTGTGCAAATGGTTTGCGTTCATACGGACAGACGGACACTTCATATGGGGCGAAGGGGGCGTGGCATCCAAAATATAACAAAAACACATTATACTAAATACAAAATTTGGAGGCTCTAGCTCTAAAGATGTGGAAGATATAAATTTATAACCGCATTTCGATAACGTTTTAAATCAATAACTTTAAAACAATCACCTTACTTAATTTCTACAACTCATATTATTAATGCTTCTAAAGTTTCCCCAGCTTCTCTGATTTCAGCCATTCGGTCATTGAAATCATCTTTTTCTCCTGGAGCTGATAATATTCCCAGTTGTGTAATTAAAGAATGTAGTGGTTCCCTTCAGACACCATTACTAAAACTATTTAATTTATCGCTGGAAACCTCTGTTTTTCCGTCTATTTGGAAAGAGTCTTTCATCATCCCTCTATATAAAAAAGGTGGGAGGTCTGACATTTCTAATTATAGAGGTATTGCAAAACTATCTGCTATTCCAAAATTATTTGAAAAAATAATAACATCTACCTTACAACATTCTTGCAAATCGATTATTTCACCATCGCAGCATGGTTTTGTTCGAAATCGATCTACTTCCACTAATCTATTAGAATTTACTTCCCTAGTCAATGACAGTTTTTTAAATAAAATGCAAACTGATGTTATATATACTGATTTCAGTAAAGCATTTGACTCAGTACACCACGATATACTACTTCAAAAGCTTGATCACTTAGGATTTTCCCCTAAGCTTCTTTCTTGGATTTCATCCTATTTAAAAGGTAGAACCCAAAGAGTTGTGTTGAGAACAGCTTTTTCGAAACTTGTTTTCGTTTCGTCGGGTGTACCTCAGGGTAGTCATTTGGGTCCGCTACTTTTTTCCCTATTTATAAATGATCTTCCAAATCGCATATCGAATTCAAAGATATTTATGTATGCAGATGACGTAAAACTTTGTCTTTCGTATGCTAATTCACTTGATCATCTACGCCTTCAAGATGATCTTAATTCCTTCCAACTTTGGTGTGTAGCTAATCGGTTGCATTTAAATTGTTCTAAATGTATGACAATGACCTTCTGTCGTACTATTCCATATATTGCTAATTATTCAATTAATAATTATCCCTTGCAACGTATTTTTTCAGTCAAAGATCTTGGTGTACTTTTTGACTCGAAACTTAACTTCAATTCTCATATCTCAACTATTATAAATGAAGCCAAAAGTGTTCTTGGCTTTATTAAACGTTGGGCAAAAGAATTCAAGGATCCATTCATTACCAAACTTCTTTATGTTTCGCTGGTACGACCTATTTTAGAATACTGTTCAATTATATGGTCTCCTCAGCATAAATTGTATCAGGATCGAATTGAATCGGTCCAGAAACAGTTTTTACTTTTTGCCTTACGAGATCTAAACTGGGACCCCAACCTTCGTTTACCGTCTTATGTTAGTAGGCTTCTTCTTATTGATCTCCCATCATTAATCAATCGTAGAACTATCCTGGGGATTGTTTTTCTACATAATTTGATTAATGGTAATATTGACTCGTCTCGCCTGTTATTGCAACTAAATTTTTCTGTTCCTTCCAGAACAACCAGACACTTTCGTCCGTTGTGTTTACCATTGTGCACTTCGGATTATTCCTTGCATAGCGCGTTTCATGTTTTATGTGTCAATTATAATAAATTTTATCACGTATTTTCCTCTGAACTCTCTCTACCTTTAATTAAATCCTTGCTTTCAGATCATCTTAGGGAAATCACACACAGTGCCCAGGAGTGAGCAGGTGCACAAATTTGACGACTGGCAAAATCTTCAACATTGTGGTGTGATTTCCCAATCCTTTTTTTTTTCTATAATATATTATAAATATTTTTAAGTTTCTATTAACACTCTCTATCTTTTGTAGTTCATTAATATCACTGACCATATATGGCTATGAATCGGGGCATAGCTGGCCGGACTGGCAAATAAAATACCTCCAACGGGTTGGTGGTATTATTGTAATATTTTTTGTGTTCTTTTAGGCTATATAACTTATTTTGTTTAGTTTATCTTTAAGTTGACACTCGATTTGTCAATTTTCCTTTTTTTTTTTTTTTTTTTTTTTTAAATAAATAAATGAACCGATTTGTTGAAACAAACGTGCTATACACGGATCTACATAAAAAATTTCAAGTCTCTAGCTCTTATAGATTCTGAGATCGACGCGTTCACACATACGGACGGACGGACAGACGGACATGGCTATATCGACTCAGTTCGTCGAGCTGATCAAGAATATATATACTTTATGGGGTCTGCCACGCCTCCTTCTGCCTGTTACATACATTTTAACAAAACCATTATACCCTGTTTTCCCATTTTCAATGGGTTCAGGGTATAATTAGGGCCGACGCCTTGCACACCTTTATTTCTGGCCTGAGAAATCAACTCAGAGCTATTGTATTGCCGGCGCAACCCAGAGACTTGCCTTCGGCACTAGCTCTTGCCAAAAAGGCAAAGTCGTTGAAGAACGAAATCAAACCGCTGAAAACAGCAAAAACACACCCTTTAGCAAAACAGACAAAAACAACAGGGAAAACCATGGCCAGGAAAGAAACCCCATTTCAAGCGCAAGAAGGACGCTCCACAGGAGCAACCTAGCAAAGATAGCCAAGCACAAGCTTCGCAACCGATGGAGGTAGACTCCTCGTCCAGGTCAAGACAGCGTACAGATCATAATCAGTACCAACAGAATGGGTCAAACGCTTCCAAAAGGAGAAACTCCTCAGAGCGCCAAACTGGCCCAAGGCGGTAACGTCTTAACAACATAGTTCAGGAAGACACTGAAGAACAAAAGGCAGCGTACGAAAAGGCAGCAAAGACCGTAGTCGAAGAAATCGACAGCGAGGACGAGTACTCTCAATCCGACTCTGTCCATTTTTTAGGGAATGTTCCCGGTTGCCGTAGATTAAACGACAGCTGGCTGGGAGAACATTAAAAAAGCTAATTGACACTGGCGCGGCAAAAAATTATGTTAAGCCCGTAAAGGAGATAAAAACATAAAGCCGGTCGCCACACCATTCTCAGTGAACTCGATCCACGGTTCCCCTGAAATTAAGCAAAAATGGTTAATGAACATCTTCAAGCACACTTCCCCATTCTTCGTTCTAGACACTCTCTGTTCGTTCGATGCCATTATAGGATTCGACTTGTTAACACAAGCCGGAGTAAAGTTTAACCTAGCAGAAAACTCACTAGAATATCACGGCATATCTGAGGAAATTAAGTACCAGAGATGCGCTGACGTAAATTTCACTGATGTTAATGACATCGTGGTTCCTGAATCCATTTAAAAGGATTTCAGAAAAATTATTCTTAAAAGGAAAAAGGCCTTCTCAACAGCAGAAGAAGCCTTTCCTTTTAACACCGCGTCCCCGCCACAATTCGCACGGTAGACAACGAACCAGTATATGTCAGGTCTTACCCTAATTTAATGGGCGTTACTGACTTTCTAAACAGTGAAGTCAAAAAATTTTTGAAAGACGGCATCATCAGGCCATCAAGATCGCCCTACAACAGCCCAATATGGGTTGTTGACAAAAAAGGCACAGACGCCTATGGTAACACTAAAAAAAGGTTGGTCATTGACTTCAGGAAGCTGAACGAAAAAACCATACCAGACCGTTACCCAATGCCTAGTATTCCCATGATTCTAGCGAACCTGGGAAACGCTAAGTTTTTCACTACCCTCGACTTAAAGTCACAATATCACCAAATATACCTTGCGAAACACGACCGCGAAAAGACCTCATTTTCCGTTTGCGGCGGCAATTACGAGTTCTGCCGACTGCCCTTTGGCCTAAAGAATGCTTGTAGCATTTTCCAAAGGGCAATCGATGATGTCCTAAGGGAACATATTGGCAAGATATGTTACGTCTACGTAGATGACGTCATAGTCTTCTCAAAAAATGAGTCAGACCATGTTAACCATATCGATACGATACTGAAATGCCTTATCGAAGCCAATATGAGAGTAAGCCAAGAGAAAAATAGTTTTTTTAAGGAAAGCGTAGAGTACCTGGGCTTCATCGTAAGTAAGGACGGGACAAAGTCCGACCCCAAAAAAGTTAAGGACATTCAAGAATACCCCGAACCTAAAAGCGTCTACAGTGTTAGATCCTTCCTGGGCCTGGCAAGCTACTACAGAGTCTTCATAAAAGACTTTGCAACAATAGCTAGACCAATAACTGATATCCTAAAGGGAGAAAATGGCTCGATGAGTAAGCATAGGTCCAAAAAGATTTCGGTCGATTTCAATGAAACCCAGAGCAACGCATTTAAACGCCTACGCAACATCTTGGCGTCAGAAGACGGTATCCTCATGTAGCCCGACTTTAAGAAACCTTTTGACCTGACCACCGATGCCTCGGCCAACGGAATTGGTGCGGTATTATCTCAAGAAGGTAGATCAATAACCATGATTTCACGTACCCTAAAAAATGCCGAGTTGAACTACGCCACCAGCGAAAGAGAGTTGCTGGCCATTGTGTGGGCTTTAGGTAAGTTGCAGAACTTTCTGTATGGCTCCAGAGAAATTAATATTTTCACGGACCACCAGCCGCTTACTTTGGCAGTAGCAGACAAAAACACTATTGCAAAAATAAAGAGGTGGAAAGCTTACATTGACCAACACAATGCCAAAGTTCGCTATAAACCGGGTAAAGAAAATTTAGTAGCTGATGCCCTATCCAGGCAAAATCTAAATGCCCTACAAAACGAGCCTCAATCAGACGCTGCAAATATTCACAGCGAACTTTCAACGACCTACACGGTCGAGGCTACGGACAAACAATTGAATTGCTTCAGAAACCAAATCATTTTGGAAGAAGCTAGTTTCCCATCGAAACGCAACTTCATCTTGTTCCGAAACAAAACCCGTCACTTGATCAACTTCACGGATAAGAGAACCCTATTAAAGACACTCAAAGAGTTCATAAATGCTGAAGTCGTAAACGCCATCCATTGCAACCTCCCCACACTAGCAAGCTTCCAACACGAGCTAATTTCCCACTTTCCTGCTACTCAGTTTTGGTTCTGCAAAAATGTTGTGCAGGATATATCCGATAAAAATGAACAAAGGGAAGTCACTACCGAACACAATAGGGCGCACAGAGCAGCTCAAGACAATGTCAAGCAAGTCCTTCGTGACTACTATTTTCCGAGCATGAGCAGCCTAGCCAAAGAGTGGTCGTAAACTGCAGGGTTTGCACCCAAGCAAAGTATGACAGGCATCCCAAAAGGCAAAAACTCTGTGAAACGCCCATTCCATGCCACACTGGCGAGATGCTTCACATAGACATTTTCACAACCGATAAGAAAAAATTCCTAACTTGCATAGACAAGTTCTCCAAGTTCGCCTTGGTACAACCAGTTATGTCCAGAACAATTGTCGATATAAAAGGACCCTTGTTGCAAATTGTAAATATGTTTCCTAACATTAAAACAATATACTGCGACAATGAACCCGCATTCAACTCAGAGACCATCACGTCCATGTTGAAAAACCAGTACGACATTAAAATTTTAAACGCACCTCCTCTTCATAGCTCATCCAACGGCCAAGTAGAACGCTTTCACAGTATTTTAGCCGAGATCGCTAGGTGTCTGAAAATAGACAAAAAGATGAAGATACAATCGAATTAATCCTGAGAGCAACGGTAGAATACAACATAACTCTACATTCGGTCACTCGCGAAAAGCCAATCGAGATCCTCCACTCAAGGTCAGACGAGCGCCGTTCAGGTAATAGGGCCAGACTAACCAAAGCCCAAAGACACACCATGGAAAGATGTAACGCAACCAGACAGAACCGCATCTTCGAAGTAGGAGAGAAAGTATTCCTCAAAAACAACAAGGGAATAAGTTAGCCCCTCTCTGCACTGAGCAGAAAATACAAGCAGACCTAGGAACGTCTGTCTTAATTAAGGGGAGGGTGGTCCACAAGGACAACCTAAAATAGTTAAGACAAAGCACCATAGTCATAGTCTCACCCCACATTTAAAGTTCCAGGTTGACCCTCGTGATGCTTACCATCCTAGCAGTAGCAAATGCTCGGATCACCGACTTTTCGCATGCCAGCTACATCCCAGTAATAGATGGCGAAGTACTGGTATTCGAACAACGCGACTGTTTGAGGCATACCAGCAATCTCTCAGAATTCATTAGCATGATAGAAGAAACAGAAAAATTGTCCGATTCCTTCCCACACTCACATATGCGTAAGCTGCTAGATGTTGATTCAAACCATATAAGAACACTACTGTCCGTCCTTAAAGTACACCATAGAATGGCGAGGAGTTTAGACTTTCTAGGATCCGCGTTGAAGGTAGTGGCAGGCACCCCAGATGCCTCCGATTTTCTAAGAATCAGAGTAACAGAAGCCCAACTAGTCGAATCAAATTCCAGGCAGATAGCTATAAACTCCGAAACTCAGAAACAAATAAATAAATTAACTGATACCATAAGCCAGATAATAAAATCCAAAAAGAAAAATTTGGCTGATACACCGCACTTATACGAAGCGCTTTTAGAAAGGAACAGAATCCTAACCACTGAAATTCGAAACTTAATCCTCACAATAACCTTGGCAAGATCTAATATAGTAAACCCCATAATCCTAAATCACGCAGACTTGAGTGCACTTGTCAAACAAAATACTCCAATAGTTAGTTTAATAGAAGCCTCAAAAGTTAGAGTCCTACAGTCCGATGATGTAATCCACATTCTAATAGCCTTTCCAAAGGTCGAGTCCAGATGTAAGAATGTCACCATTGTATCCCACAATCATACCATCCTCCGCCTCGACGAAAAAACACTAGCCGAATGCGAAAAGAACACCTTCGCAGTCACTGAGTGCATCCAGACCACGCACAATACCTTTTGCGAACGATTACAACGCAAATCCTGTGCGAGTTCGCTTCACGCGGGAAACACGGCCCAATGCCATATGCAGCGCAGCCACATGAAGGAAATAATGCCCATCGACGACGGCGTTATCATTATCAACTAAGCAACTGCACGCATCCGCACAGATGACGGCCCAGAGATACTAGTGAAGGGAACCCACCTAGAAACGTTTGAACAACTGGCGTCCATCAACGGTACCGAGTTCATAAACGAACGAAAAACCGTGGAAAAACTGCCTGGCATCGCGAGGTCACCGCTCCTAAACATCATCGGCCATGACCTAACCCCAAGTATTCCATTATTACATCCAGGATGTGAAGAAAGACATTGATGCGGCAGGGTCTCCCAAGCTCTGGTTCACCATAGGAGCAATACTAAACGTGGGTCTTGTTGGCTCACTCATCGTTTTCCAAGGATTAAGGAAGAGACGAGCGTCGATGGAGATACAACGAACAAATAATACAAATAATACCATAGCAACTAAGTATGATTATGTAAACAATGATGACGCGCCAAATTGTGGTTCAGTGCCCTGCAAGTTAACAAATAACACCATAGCAACTAAGTATGATCATGTAAAGAATGCTGACGCGCCAAATTGTGGTTCAGTAACAGTAACACGACGCTTCCTATATCGAAGTGCTGTGTCGCTGAGAATCCGCTGACTCGGCGTGCCGACTGTAGCTCGATGGCGTGATGCATTTGGGTTCTTAGGGTAGATCTATGCTTTGCCTTTGTATTTAGCTTTAGTTTGATTTTCAATAAAGAGCAAACAAGAGTCTCTGAAATATACTCCGGCAACAGCCGTAACACTTATTCATTTATCTGAACATTACTGAGCCACATGAGCCGTCCTACTCCGTTTATCTGCCTCTGAACTGATCCGGCAGATAACCGGGGAGATCAAACTGATCACCGTATATGGTCCTCCATATCGTGGGGCCAATTTCGTTGCGAATCCATCCGCAGCATTGGACAAGTGGAGTTCCTTAGCCCACTCCTTGTCCCATACGGACGGCTTCCACTGCCACCGTCTAAGATTGTAGTGCCGCGCTTGATCCTGAGCAGCTTTCTCCAGACTGCGTCGCACCACCTGGAATACATCGGCCATTTTGGTTGCTCGCTCAACCGGACTCTGTTACTCTTGGCCTGTTCCCACTGTCTGTGCGTCGAACAGTGATTTTGGCAATCTTGGCTCACGCCCTTGCGTGAGGAAGGCTGCTGTATAGCCTGTTGACGCCGAAAACCTGCTGTTGACTGCCAGTGTCAACTCCGGCAACGCCTCATCCCAACACCTCTGATCGCTGCCCGCAAATTGCGCGATCATGGTCTTCACCGTGCGATTTACCCTTTCGGTGGGATTATCCTGGGCGTGTATGGTGCTGTCAGCTGGTGATGTACGCCTAGCTCGTCCAAGAACACCTTGAATGCGCGACTCGTGAATTGAATGCCATTGTCGGTGATGAGTACCTTTGGCACGCCAAATCGTGCCAATATCCTCTCCCAGAACGCCTTTTGGAGCGCCGCCGTGTTCGCGCTTCTCAATGGCATCATCTCCGTCCATTTTGAGAAACGGTCGATGAACACCAACAACATCGTATTGCCATGCTTGGACCTGGGCAGCGGGCCTACAAAATCTGCACACACCGTTGCCCATGGTTCCTCGGGGATCTTGGTCAGCATCTGCCCTGCTGCTTGGAGTTGGTTGGGTTTGTAGCGCCGGTACAGCTCGCACCGCTGCACGTATGTACGCACGTCGCGATACATAACCGGCCAGTAATATCTCGCGGCCACCTGAGCAATTGTTTTCCGGCTCCCGAGGTGACCAGCGGTGGCTGCGCCGTGGTTCTCTTCTAGAACTTGTTTGCGCTGCTCCGTCGGCACACAAAATTTCGACGCAGCCACGTCCTCATGGCCTGCTTGGTGTGGAATGTGTCTATAAAAGCTTCCAGCTTCTTCTCGATAATCCGGGAACTTCTTTTCTGCTTGCCTTTCCGGTATCTGATCTCGAAGTCGTACTGCTGCCCATCTAGCAATCCTCCCTGAACGGCTTTCAATCGATTTGAGCCCCTTCAGTGCCATATGATCTGTTACCACAATGAAATGGTAGCCTTCTAGCTATGGCCTCAGCTTCCGAATGCCCCAGATAATGGCCAGACACTCCTTTTCTGTTGCAGAATGCTCGTTCGCTTGCAGGCAGAAAGGCTTTGAAAAATCTGGGCATACCAAGACCGGTGACTCTGTCAGCTTGGCCTTTACTGTCTCAAAAGCCCTCTGACGTTCCTCTGTCCATTCCCCTTTTTTAGCAGTGCATTGAGCGGATGCATTGTGGTCGCAAAATCTGGCACAAAACGGCGGTACCACGATGGCACTCCCACGTATTGCCGCAACTCTTTCACGTTGGATGGATGTTTCGACTCAGCAATTGCGGCCACTTTCTTCGGGTCCGTGCGGATCCCATGTTCCGTAATCTTATGGCCCAGATATTTCAGCTCCTTCTTAAAGAAATCAAACATGTTGATACTTAAATTGGCCGCTCGTAACCGCCGGAACACCTCCCGCAGGTTGTCCATGTGCTCCTTGCGTGTTTTTCCAATGACGATGATATCATCCAGGTAGGCAAAGACATGCGGCATCATTTCTGGGCCAATAACTTGGTCCAGCGCTCGTTGAAATGTTGCCGGCGCCGAATGGCGACTGTGAATGCAGTCAGTGGCCGGCTGGATTTCTCCATAGGAATCTGCCAATACCCATCCGTCAGATCCAGGCTGGTGATGTATCGAGCCTCTCGCAGCTGATGCAAAATGTGGTGCACCCGCGGCAGCGGATGTGCATCCTTAATAGATCGGCTGTTCAGCTGCCGAAAATCCACACACAGCCGCCATTTCCCGGTCTTCTTCTTGACCATCACGATTGCCGCGCTGTGAGGACTCTTGGAAAGCTCGATGCAGCCTTTGGCCAGCAGCTCATCCACCTGGTGGTTAATCTCCGCCTGCATTTTTGGATTTTTGGGAAAATAGAGTTGTTTTATGGGCCGCTTGTCCTGCATCGTGATCCGATGCTCCATGATCATCGTGGTGCCCGTAGCCTCCTCAAACTTCGCCAGTTCCCTCCACCTGGTTGCGGATTTCTCGGCTAGATCTTCAGCTCCAAGCCACCGCACTCAAATGCGATGCCCATGCTTGCCAAGAAATCCCAGCCCAGCACCAGATCGTCGATCACGTCTGGCAGCACCAGCAACGAAAGGCGCATCTGCTGACTTCCCAGCCTGATCCTTGTTTCCAGTTGCGAGTCCACCTGACTACAACTGTCGTCTGCCAGCCTTACGCGTCTTCGTGTGGCGCGCCTCACGCCCACTTGACACTTATACATACAATACGTGCCCGTCTATATTGTTCCTCTCAATATATTACTTCAAAAGCTTTATCACTTCGAATTTTCCCCTAAACTTCTTTCTTGGATTTCATCCTATTTAAAGGGTAGAACCCAAAGGAGTTTTTTTTGAGGACAGCTTTTTCGAAACTGGCTTTCGTTTCGTCGGGCGTAACTCATGGTAGTCATTTCCCTATTTATAAATGACCTCTCAAACCGTTTATCTAATTCAAAGATATTTATGTACGCAGATGACGTAAAACTTTGTCTTTCGTATTCTACTGCACTTGATCATCTACGCCTACAAGATGATCTTAATTCCTTTCAACTTTGGTGTGTGGCTAATTGGTTGCATTTTAATTGTGCTAATTGTGCCATATATTGCTAATTATTCAATTAATATTTATTCCTTGCAACGCATTTTTTCAGTCAAAGATCCTGGTGTACTTTTTGATCATATCTCAACCATCATAAATGAAGCCAAAAGTGTTGTTGGCTTTATTAAAAGTTGGGCAAAAGAATTCAAGGATCGCTTCATAGCCAAACTTCTTTATGTTTCGCTATTTTAGAGTTTTATTCAATTATATGGTCTCCATTGTATCAGAATCGTATTGAATCGGTCCAGAAACAGTTTCTACTCTTTGCCCTACGAGATCTAAACTGGGACCCCAATCTTCGTTTACCGTTTTATCTTAGTAGAATTCTTCTTATTGATCTATCGTCAGTAATCAATCGTAGAACTATCCTGGGCATTGTTTTTCTACACAATTTGACTATTGGTAATATTGATCCGTCCTGCTTAGTAACGAATCAGGACAAGGTGAGGAAGGCACTAATAAATTAGGAGAAAATTGAACCCGCACTGAATTGTACATCTCGGAGAAATTGATTTGTTTTTCAAGCAAATCGGACAAGACCAGCGTAAACCACCACAACCAATTTTGGTCACGTCCGGGCAGACCTGTGTGTGTCATATATGCTCACACAACCAGCAACCCACAAATTGCACTTGTGCAAAATCAGACACTTGCCGAATGTTACATGATTTTCTGCAGCGTATCACATCGGTAATTGGGATTAAACAACATTATTCGTTGTCTATGTTCGTAACAGGCGTCGGGGATATCCCACTAAGTAAACTTTCCAGCTGCAGTGCTTGATTATAACCGATTAGAAAATCTGCATCTAAGTGATAATTTTCATGAAATCTGTGGCGTTTGATAAAAATATGCACATTATGAAAATGCGTTATAATACTTTAAACATTTATAGTTTTTATCATTTTTTAATTGCTAACTCTTCTGGATTATTATAAATACCTTTATTTATATAACAAGCGGTAGTGCCTGTGTCAATTAATATTTTAAAATTTTTATACCCTGAACCCATTGAAAATGGGAAAACAGGGTATAATGGTTTTATTAAAATGTATGTAATAGGCAAAAGGAGGCGTGGCAGACCCCATAAAGTGTCGGAGCGTCAGAGGTTCGAGCGGGCAACAGCGTGTTGGTGCGTAATAAGAACACGTGTGCGTTGCTGCGCCTCTGAGCGCTGCGCAATATGATGGCATTGGGAAGTCCCGTTTTAACGGGGCGACAGCGTGTTACTGCGTAATAAGAACACGTGTGCGTTGCTGCGCCTCTGAGTGCTGCGCAATATGATGAAATTGGGAAGTCCCGTTTTAGCGGCTCGACAGTGTGTCGGCGCGTATTGAGCGTGTGTTGGTGCGTCTTTAGCAACGCACCGTTTTAGCGCGGCGGCAGCGCTGCGTCGCTGTCGCTGAGTGTGGTTCGGGGGTAGGCTCGAGAGAAATAAGAGACACGAGGGTCAGTTGTGTTTGAGTTCTCAGAGCGACCGAAACTCGCTGCGCTAAACCATGGAAAACAATCTTAATGCTACAACATCAGAAGTGGGATCTGGCTCGCTACCTAATATGCCAAATGATCCTTGGCGAGCGGTAATGGAACTTGTGAAAGCACTACAATCAACGACGTCAAAAACAACAACTAGTAAAACAGTTGTGTTGCCGAAATTTAAAGCAGATCGTGTTGGCACCGACGCATCCGCGTGGTGTGCTACAGTAAATATGATTCTGGAGGAAAATAACATAAAAGGTAGTGAGTTGATAATGGCTTTGAGTGCAGCGTTGGAAGGCAGTGCGGCGCAGTGGCTTTCACAAATATGTTATCCTGACATAAATTGGACCGAGTTTAAGGAACTTTTTGTACAGCGCTTCAGCAGTGTAGAAACACCAGAAGCTATGTATTTGACTACGTTATCAACTTTCCCGGCCGAAGGAGAATGTCTCTCTAATTATGCTAGTCGCATGGTGACAACACTCGTCACTAAATGGCGTGAGATGGATGTGGAAGAGATTGCTGTTTCTGTGACGCTTGCTCACTTGGCTCATATGGATTCCAGATTGCAACGTCTAACTTTTACGTCGAACGTGCGCACTAGGATTGAACTGCAGACTGAGCTTAAAGCCTTCACCTTCAACAAACGAAAGAAATTTGTACTCGACGAAACCACAACATCTGACATAAAACGGCAGAAGTTGTCAACAATAAAATGTCATTATTGTGGAAAGTTGGGTCACAGGATGGTTGAATGCAGAGTTAGACAGCAGCAAAATTTTCTTCCCCGTGTTGCAGAGCGTAGCGGCAAGACCGTGTTTGGTCACCATCAGCAATCAAATGTATCCTGCTTCAAGTGTGGCGAGGTTGGACACATTTCAACCCATTGCAGTAAGCTCAAAAGTGAAAAGGATCCGCATCAGGTGAAACGAGTGCAGCTTTGCAAAGTTGTTGAGCCCAAAGGAGAGATGGTTCATCAAGACGAGACTTTTACGACAATGTTTGACTCTGGAGCGGAATGTTCGTTGATTAAACATAAGATAAGTACTAAGTTAGTCGGTAAGAGAATTAACAACGTAGTAACGTTGAAGGGTATAGGGAATGACAGCGTTTGTAGTACATTGCAAATACTTGGAAACGTAAAAATTAACAATTATTGTATTGAGATGCTGTTCCACGTTTTATTTGGATAGCGACATTGTGATTGGTCGAGAAATACTGTCGCAGGGTTTCCATGTCATTGTGTCACCGGGAAAATTTGAAATTGTTAGACCAAAATCTGTAAACCTTTGTTCAAATGATGATATATTTTCTAAATTGGATACTGATCTTGTCGGCGAAGATAGGGATAAATTAAACGATTTATTAGAAAATTATTCAAAATCTTTTATAAAGGGAATTCCTTCTTCTAGAGTCAGTACAGGCGAGATAAAAATTAAGTTAGTAGACCTCAGAAAAATTGTTCAAAGAAGACCATACAGACTTAGTCCAAATGAAAGAGAGTTGGTACGCGAGAAGATTAAAGAACTAGTAGAATGCAATGTCATAAGGCCAAGTTGCTCACCTTATGCAAGTCCAATGATGATAGTGAACAAAAAGGACGGGTCTCATCGCTTGTGTGTTGATTACCGTGAATTAAATACAAATACAGTCTCAGATAAATATCGGTTGCC
Organism: Drosophila nigricruria; assembly: GCA_037075265.1. Taxonomy (NCBI): domain Eukaryota; kingdom Metazoa; phylum Arthropoda; class Insecta; order Diptera; family Drosophilidae; genus Drosophila; species Drosophila nigricruria. The sequence goes on from JBAMCI010000195.1 coordinate 132,469, forward strand.
TCTAATACCAGATCAGATAGCCAGACTTCAAGGAGCGAAATATTTCACATGTCTAGATATGGCAAGCGGATACTATCAAATCCCTTTGCATGAAGAGTCAATAGAGTGTACGGCTTTTGTCACTCCAGACGGCCAATACGAATTTTTATCAATGCCGTTTGATCTTAAAAATGCACCTTCAGTTTTTCAGCGTACAGTGATGCATACGCTTGGGGAACTTGCAAATACATTTGTAGTTGTCTATATGGATGACGTATTGGTGGTGGCTACAACAAAAACTGAAGCTTTAGAAAGATTACAGATTACCCTTGATATTCTCACAAAAGCTGGATTTATGTTCAATATTAAAAAGTGTTCGTTTCTCAAGTCGACAGTTCAATATTTGGGATACGAAGAGAGCGCAGGCCGAATTCGTCCGAATTCACTTAAAGTTTCAGCGTTAACTGCTCTACCGCCTCCTCAGTCAGTCCCTGCTTTAAGACAATTTATTGGATTAGCGTCTTACTTTCGGCAATTTATGCAAGGATTTTCCTGTTTCAAGAAGCCTTTGTATCTTTTACATCGGGAAAGATCGAGTATGTTTGGAAGCCAGAACATGAACAAATAAGACAAAAAGTTATTTCTGTACTTACAAAGAAGGCAGTTTTAGTTATTTTTGACCCTAAATATCCAATCGAATTGCATACTGAGCCATCTTGCTACACAAAATTGATAACAAGCATCATGTCGTTGAATTTCTCAGTAAGGCTACTTCACCTGCTGAATCACGATACCATTCTTATAAGTTGGAGACTCTTGCTGTTGTCATGGCTATAAAGCATTTTCGTCATTCTTTGATGGGTAGAGATTATGTGGTTTTTACCGATTGCAACTCACTTAAAAGCATCAAGAACTAAACGTGACCTATCTCCCAGAGCACAAAGATGGTGGGCTTATTTACAGTCGTTCTCATTTGATTTGCAGTATAGAGAGGGTAAACGAGTGGCTCATGCTGATTTCTTTTCCAGAAATATCTCATCCGCTGATGTGGTTGATATTTCTAAAGTTCCTGAAAAACGAGTTAATTTGGCAGAGATATCAAGTGATTGGCTTATGGCTGAACAGCGGAAGGACTTAGATATTATCAATATTGTGAACAAATTGAAGGACAATTCTCTTGCCGAGGACATTGCAAAAACTTATGAGTTGAGAGCAGGATTACTTTATCGAAAAATTCAGAGAAATGGTAGAACTCGATCTTTGCCAATTGTTCCAAGGGCATTCAGGTGGTCTGTAATAAATCAGATTCACGAGACAATCATGCACTTAGGTTGGGAGAAGACTTTAGATAAGGCTTATGTTTATTATTGGTTCGATAGCATGTCTAAGTATATACGAAAGTTTGTTGAAAACTGTATTACTTGTAAGATGTCAAAGTCATCTTCGGGTAAAATTCAAGCTAGACTTCATCCAATACCAAAGGTCAGCACACCTTGGCACACGATACACATAGACGTAACAGGAAAGTTGAGTGGCAAGTCTGATCAGAAGGAATATGTTATTGTCCAAGTGGACGCTTTTACCAAGTTTGTTTATTTAACACACACACTTAAGATTGATGCTGACAATTGCATAGGTGCTGTGACATTGGCTGTATCTCTGTTTGGAGTACCAAACCGCATAATAGCAGACCAGGGTAGGTGTTTTGCTAGCTCTAAATTTAGTGAGTTTTGTTCTCAACAGAAAATAAGTTTGCATTTGATTGCGACAGGCGCAAGTAGAGCTAACGGACAGGTGGAACGCATTATGAGCACTTTGAAAAACAGTTGGCCTTAAATTGTACAGTAAGTCGAGTGACAAAGGCAAGCCCTTTAGAATTGTTTATTGGCAAGGTTGCTCATCCGTTAGGATTGCTTCCACCATGTGAAACGACACAAGAAGTTGATTTGGCAGAATCAAGAGCTCGGGCAGTGCAAAATATATCAGCGGCAGCAGTATATAGCAAGAAACGGTTTGATAAAACCAAGGCTAAAGTTGTTGGATACGAAGTAGGAGACTTTGTGTTGTTAAAGAATGAGGCAAGGCATCAAACAAAGTTGAGTCCAAAGTTTAGGGGACCGTTACAAATAGCTGAATTGTTGGACGGAGATAGATATGTCCTAAGGTCATTGACAAATAATAGAAAATACAAGTATGCTCATGACGATATAAGAAAATTGCCAGAAGGGTATGTACCAGTTGAGTTAGAAAGTAGTAATGAGGATTTAAATAATGTTGGTAATGAAACGGTTGAAAGAGACAGTATGGATGCCTGAAGGGGCTGATAAGAAAAGTTGAAAGAATTAGTCATAATGCAAGCACAAGTGCAAAATATAAAGATGATTTAATGTAAAACTAGTTAAGTTTATGATAATAACAAGTAAGAACGTTGCAGTCGGGCGCTACCGACTGCGGGATACTCATTCACACCCCCACAGATCACGCCCATTGCCACGCCCACAATTGGTTTGTACATATATAATTTTTTGGAAATCAATAGAGGAGATCAGCAGTAATATCTGTATATAATTCTGATTTTCTCACTGAGAATCGGAAAACGTATAGTTTTTCCCGGTTTGCCACGCCCCCAGTAGGCGTAGACATATAATTTTTGGCCAGTTCTTAGAAGTAGTGAAGGGTAACGTAAGTGTGAAATTTGGATGCTTACACTCAAAAAATGCGAAAATTACAGGGTATTTTTTAGCCGGGCATACCCCATAAGGGGCGTAAAAATTATTTTTGGGGGATCGATAGAGGAGCTCACCAGTAACTTACCATCCAATTTTGAAGCTTCTAGCTCTAAAACTGTAGGAGCTACAAACTTTTGCGGTTTGCCACGCCCCCTATGGGCGTAGATATATCCACCATATCTTTTCCAACTTGGGTTGTCAACCCGAGTATATATACCAAGTTTCAAGTCTCTAGCATCAATAGTGCTCAAAATATTACAGAATTTGAAAAATCACTATATAGTCAGATCCGATTTGCCACGCCCCTAGTAGGCGTGGATATATAGATTTTTGGTCGATCTTCATAGGATCGTATCAGTAACCTACGTGCCAAATTTGGGCGTTTTAGCTTTAAAACTGTAGAAGATACAGTTTTACCCGATTTGCCACGCCCCCAATGGGCGTAGATATATCCGCCATAGCTTTTTGATCTTGGGTTGTCAACACGAGTATATATTCCAAATTGCAACTCTCTAGCACTTCTAGAAGTAGTGTTTCTGAGATATGGGCAAATGCATTTTCCGATTTGCCACGCCCCTAGTGGGCGTATCGGGAAAATCTTGACACTTTATAATTCGAGGGTATACACGAGTATATATTCCAAATTTCAACTCTCTAGCTTCAAAACTGTGCAAATGGTTTGCGTTCATACGGACAGACGGACAGACGGACGGACAGCGTGACGGACATTGCACAAAACCAATATACTCATTTCACTTTGTGAATGAGTATAAAAAGGATAGTGAAAAAAAAAGTTGAACTAAGTTAAAGATTAATTTTATAGCAGTTTAAGAACGAAACGAAGAAAAGTTGAAGATAAAATTTTAGATGTAACCCTGAAGTAAAAATAGTTGTAATCAAAATGAAAATGTTAATCTTAAGTTACTTTCGAAAATCTATGAATAAAAAAAAAATGAAGTATGCAGTAAAGCATTTTTGTAAAACTACACGAGGTCGTGTTATGGTCGGGATGGCCGTGTCGGAGCGTCAGAGGTTCGAGCGGGCAACAGCGTGTTGGTGCGTAATAAGAACACGTGTGCGTTGCTGCGTCTCTGAGCGCTGCGTAATATGATGGCATTGGGAAGTCCCGTTTTAGCGGGGCGACAGCGTGTTACTGCGTAATAAGAACACGTGTGCGTTGCTGCGTCTCTGAGTGCTGCGCAATATGATGGAATTGAGAAGTCCCGTTTTAGCGGGTCGACAGTGTGTCGGCGCGTATTGAGTGCGCGTCGGCGCGTATTGAGCGTGTGTTGGTGCGTCTTTAGCAACGCACCGTTTTAGCGCGGCGACAGCGCTGCGTCGCTGTCGCTGAGTGTGGTTCGGGGGTAGGCTCCAGAGAAATAAGAGACACGAGAGTCAGTTGTGTTTGAGTTTTCAGAGCGACCGAAACTCGCTGCGCTTAACCATGGAAAACAATCTTAATGCTACAACATATATATATTTTTGATCAGCTCGACGAACTGAGTCGATATAGCCAAGTCCGTCTGTCCGTCCGTATGTGTGAACGCGTCGATCTCAGAATCTATAAGAGCTAGAGACTTGAAATTTTTATGTAGGTCCGTGTATAGCACGCGCAGATCGAGTTTGTTTAAAAAAATCGATAAATTTGATTGATTTAAAGTTATCGATTTAAAACGTTATTAAACGATTTAAAATGCAGTTATAAATTAATTTCTCCCACATCTTTAGAGCTAGAGTCTCTAAATTTTGTATTTAGTATAATGTGGAGCTTATACGTTTTGGATACCATCCCCCCTCTCCTTCCATTTCCACCAAACTTGTAAAAGCCGTATTTCAAATACTAGAGACTTGTGCTTTGGCAAATACTGAAAGTTTGATTAAGAAAGTCCATCTACAAAAGAATTTATAAAGCATTTCATTTCTCATAGTAAAGCCTATGAGCGCAGCCCATGCTCAGTCGCTGCGCTAACTGCGCAGTCAGCAGAGCGCGTGCTTATGTGTATGTGTATGTGTAAGTGTGTGTGCATGTATTGCTTGTATAAATGTATATGTTAAATTAGCATAGAATGTTTGGAGTATGGGCTCTTCGCAGGGTTCAGGGGATCTCCTAGTCGGGTACCGCCGACTAGAGCTTTCTTACTTGTTGATATGAGCGTTGCTTTTTTTATGTTTATAAGGGTATGTGTGTTGCAATTTTGTTTGGGATTGGCTAGGAATTTTATATTATCAAGTTTTTTATTGGTTGGATTTCTTTTATGTGGGTGTCCCATCTGTATTTTCTGTTTAGGGTTAGGCCTAAGATTTTTAGGCTGGAGACTGAGGGATTGGGGGTGTTATTGTATGATATGGCGCAGGTGCAGTTATTCCTTTGGCAAATGTGGAGGTGTTGGGATTTATTTAGTGATAGTGATGCTCCTGAATATGAGCACCATTCGTGGATTTGGGCAAAGAGGCTGTCGAGGTTATAGGAAAGTTTTTTTTTGTTTATTGAGGGGGATAAATAGGAAAAAATCTCGGCATAGGCGCAGAATGTCAGCGCCTTATGTAGGCCGGTGATTTTAGAGAGGTTATTGTAGGCTGAAGAATTTATAGGGGCGGGTTATTAGGTTTTTAATTTTAATTTTAATTTTTCTATTTGTCATGAAGTTTTTGATGAAAGTAATAATTTTTGGGCCAACTTTCCACCTGATTAGTTGGTCCAAAACAGTATGCACTCCAACTCTGTCGAATGCTCTTGAAAAGTCAAGGGCAATGACGAAGGTGTGCTTCTTAGTTTGCAGCGACTTAGTTCTCAGGTGGTCTGCGAGGAGCAGACCGTCTGCAACTGACTTGCCGTGCTTAAAACCTGTCTGGTTTTGGTGTATTAGCCTGTTTTGGGTGACAAACCTCCATATGCGTTTGGCTATTATTTTTTCTAGGGTTTTTTATATGCAGCAGTTGAGGGAGATTGGTCTATAGTTATTTATTATTGTTTTATTTGAATTGGGTTTTAGGATAGGGATGACTAGGCTGGTTTTGAAGGATTGAGGGACGTGGTTGTTGTAAATATTATTTAAGAGATTTGTTATTCTGGTTTTTAGAGCGTAGGAGGTGTTTTTGATTATGGGATAGGATATTCTATTTAGGCCAGGAGTTCTTCTTTTGAGGGTCTGTAATGAGGACTGTAATTCAATTATTTTTTTTTTCGGATTCATATACTAAATTGTAAGGACTTAATTACATCAAATGATTCGTCGCAGCGAAATTAAATTATTAGTCTTTTTTAAACTATTAGTTTTTATTCAAAAGAAACATTGATAAAACGAGAGTCAAACTTAAAGATTAAGTAAAAAACAAGTAAGAACGTTGCAGTCGGGCGCTACCGACTGCGGGATACTCATTCACACCCCCACAGATCACACCCATTGCCACGCCCACAATTGGTTTGTACATATATAATTTTTTGGAAATCAATAGAGGAGATCAGCAGTAATATCTGTATATAATTCTGATTTTCTCACTGAGAATCGGAAAAACGTATAGTTTTTCCCGATTTGCCACGCCCCCAGTAGGCGTAGACATATAATTTTTGGCCAGTTCTTAGAAGTAGTGAAGGGTAACGTAAGTGTGAAATTTGGATGCTTACACTCAAAAAATGCGAAAATTACAGGGTATTTTTTAGCCGGGCATACCCCATAAGGGGCGTAAAATTTATTTTTGGCGCATCGATAGAGGAGCTCACCAGTAACTTACCATCCAATTTTGAAGCTTCTAGCTCTAAAACTGTAGGAGCTAAAAGCTTTTGCGGTTTGCCACGCCCCCTATGGGCGTAGATATATCCGCCATATCTTTTCCAACTTGGGTTGTCAACCCGAGTATATATACCAAGTTTCAAGTCTCTAGCATCAATAGTGCTCAAAATATTACAGAATTTGAAAAATCACTATATAGTCAGATCCGATTTGCCACGCCCCTAGTAGGCGTGGATATATAGATTTTTGGTCGATCTTCATAGGATCGTATCAGTAACCTACGTGCCAAATTTGGGCGTTTTAGCTTTAAAACTGTAGAAGATACAGTTTTACCCGATTTGCCACGCCCCCAATGGGCGTAGATATATCCGCCATAGCTTTTTGATCTTGGGTTGTCAACACGAGTATATATTCCAAATTGCAACTCTCTAGCACTTCTAGAAGTAGTGTTTCTGAGGTATGGGCAAATGCATTTTCCGATTTGCCACGCCCCTAGTGGGCGTATCGGGAAAATCTTGACACTTTATAATTCGAGGGTATACACGAGTATATATTCCAAATTTCAACTCTCTAGCTTCAAAACTGTGCAAATGGTTTGCGTTCATACGGACAGACGGACAGACGGACAGACGGACAGACGGACGGACAGCGTGACGGACATTGCACAAAACCAATATACTCATTTCACTTTGTGAATGAGTATAATAAGTTATACAGCATAAAAGAACAGAAAACAAGTAAGAACGTTGCAGTCGGGCGCTACCGACTGCGGGATACTCATTCACACCCCCACAGATCACGCCCATTGCCACGCCCACAATTGGTTTGTACATATATAATTTTTTGGAAATCAATAGAGGAGATCAGCAGTAATATCTGTATATAATTCTGATTTTCTCACTGAGAATCGGAAAAACGTATAGTTTTTCCCCATTTGCCACGCCCCCAGTAGGCGTAGACATATAATTTTCGGCCAGTTCTTAGAAGTAGTGAAGGGTAACGTAAGTGTGAAATTTGGATGCTTACACTCAAAAAATGCGAAAATTACAGGGTATTTTTTAGCCGGGCATACCCCATAAAGGCCGTAAAAATTATTTTTGGCGCATCGATAGAGGAGCTCACCAGTAACTTACCATCCAATTTTGAAGCTTCTAGCTTTAAAACTGTAGGAGCTTCAAACTTTTGCGGTTTGCCACGCCCCCTATGGGCGTAGATATATCCGCTATATCTTTTCCAACTTGGGTTGTCAACCCGAGTATATATACCAAGTTTCAAGTCTCTAGCATCAATAGTGCTCAAAATATTACAGAATTTGAAAAATCACTATATAGTCAGATCCGATTTGCCACGCCCCTAGTAGGCGTGGATATATAGATTTTTGGTCGATCTTCATAGGATCGTATCAGTAACCTACGTGCCAAATTTGGGCGTTTTAGCTTTAAAACTGTAGAAGATACAGTTTTACCCGATTTGCCACGCCCCCAATGGGCGTAGATATATCCGCCATAGCTTTTTCAACTTGAGTTGTCAACACAAGTCTACATTCCAAATTGCAACTCTCTAGCACTTCTAGAAGTAGTGTTTCTGAGATATGGGCAAATGCATTTTCCGATTTGCCACGCCCCTAGTGGGCGTATCGGGAAAATCTTGACACTTTATAATTCGAGGGTATACACGAGTATATATTCCAAATTTCAACTCTCTAGCTTCAAAACTGTGCAAATGGTTTGCGTTCATACGGACAGACGGACAGACGGACAGACGGACGGACGGACAGACGGACAGACGGACAGACGGACGGACAGCGTGACGGACATTGCACAAAACCAATATACTCATTTCACTTTGTGAATGAGTATAAATATTGCAATAATACCACTAACCCGATGTGGGTCCGGCCAGCTATACCCCAATTCATAGCCACGTATGGTCCGTGATATTATTTAACTATAAACGATAGAAAGTGTTAATAGATATATAAAATATTTTTTAAAGAGTCTTAAGTACAGTTATTAAATAATAACTATAAAAGTAAAGATTAAAAGAAAATTAAAAATGTTAATAAAAGCAAACAGAATAAGAAGAGAGAGAAAAACAAAGAATAGAAAGGATTCGGACGATTTTTTAAGTCATCAAATTTGAGCACCTGCTTACTCCTGGGCACTGTTTGTGATTTCTGTAAGATGACCTGAAAGCAAGGATTTAATTAAAGGTAGAGAGAGTTCAGAGGAAAACACGTGATAAAATTTATTATAATTAACACATAAAACGTGAAACGCGCTATGCAAAGAATAATCCGAAGTGCACAATGGTAAATACAACGAAAGAAATTGTCTGGTTAGGAACAGAAAAATTAAGTTCCAATAACAGGCAGGTCAAATCAATATTACCAATAATCAAATATTTCAACGATTGATTAATGATGGAAAATCAATAAGAAGAAGCCTACCAAGATAAGACGGTAATCAAAGATAGGGTCCCAGTTAAGATCTTGTAAGGTAAAGAGTAGAAAGGCAAAGAATACTTTTGGCTTCATTTATGATGGTTGAGATATGAGAATTGAAATTAAGTTTTGAGTGATCTTGGTGTCTTTGACTGAAAAAATACGTTGCAAGGAATAATTACTAATTGAATAATTAGCAATATATGGAATAGTACGACAGAAGGTCCGATTAGCCACACACCAAAGTTGAAAGGAATTAAAATCATCTTGTAGGCGTAGATGATCAAGTGCATTAGAATACGAAAGACAAAGTTTTACGTCATCTGTGTTCATAAATATCTATGAACTCGATATACGGCATGGAAGGTAATTTATAAATAGGGAAAAAAGTAACGGACTTAAAATATTTTGAAAGTTTCAATTAAAAAATCCAGGTTTAGCGAGTTATTATTATACCCTGAACCCATTGAAAATGGGAAAACAGTTTATAATGGTTTTGTTAAAATGTATGTAACAGGCAGAAGGAGGCGTGGCAGACCCCATAAAGTATATATATTCTTGATCAGAACGATAAGCTGAGTTGAAATAACCCTGTCCGTCTGTCCGTATGAATGCAGCGATCTCGATAACGCATCACGTTTCCTTATTATATACAGTATATATATATATATTATATATGTCGGCGCGTACTAAGTTTGTATGTGTGTGGTTGTAGTTTTCGGTATTTCACAATGATAATTTCATCATAATGCGTCGGCTTCTAGTTATGCGTATTGGTGCGTCTTTCGATATTTCGCAATAATTATCTTCAGCATAAGCCTTTGTAAGGGCTGTGATTGGTTGATTAAGTTGTCGGTTCTAGGAAGTCCCGTTTTAGCGAGGCGACAGCGTTTGACGCTGTTGCTGAGTGTAGTTCGGGCTCGAGAGTCAGTTGTGTTTGAGTTCTCAGAGCGACCGAAACTCGCTGCGCTAAGTAATGAAACATAATTCTTAATGCTACAACATCAGAAGTGGGATCTGGCTCGCTACCTAATATGACAAATGATCCTTGGCGAGTGCCGGACGTGTTAGCGGGAGCGCGTTAGAAATTTGCTTCGAATCAATTTATCGTGTGTTTGCGTCGTTGTGTGAACATAGTGTAACAATAATATTGAAAAGATCTTGTTGGCGCAGACGCATCCGCGTGGTGTGCTACAGTAAATATAAATCTGGCGGAAAACAACATAAAAGATAAAGCGTTGGTGATGGCTTTGAGTGCAGCGTTGGAAGGCAGTGCATCGCAGAGGCTTTCACAAATATGTTATCCTGACATAAATTGGACCGAGTTTAAAGAAACTTTTGTACAGCGCTTCACCAGTGTAGAAACACCAGAAGCTATGTTTTTGACAATGTTTGACTCTTTAGCGGAATGTTCGTTGATTAAACAAAAGATAAGTACTCAGTTAGCCGGTAAAAGAATTTACAACGTAGTCATGTTGAAGGGTATTGGGAATGACAGCATTTGTAGTATATTGCAAATACTTGGCAACGTAAAAATTAATTAATAATTATCATTATATTGAGATGCTGTTCCACGTTTTGGGCGATCAGTATTTGGAGAGCGACATTGTGATTGGTCGAGAAATACTGTCGCAGGGTTTTCATGTCATTGTGTCACCGGGAAAATTTGAAATTGTTAGGCCAAAATCTGTAAACTGTTGTTCAAATGATGATATATTTTTAAAAATTGGATACTGATCTTGTCGGCGAAGATAGGGATAAGATAAACAATTTATTGGAAAATTTTTCAAAATCTTTTATAAATTTTGTCAATGCCGTTTGGTCTTAAAAATGCACCTTCAGTTTTTCAGCGTACAGTGATGCATACGCTTGGGGAACTTGCAAATACATTTGTAGTTGTCTATATGGATGACGTATTGGTGGTGGCTACAACAAAAGGTGAAGCTTTAGAAAGATTACAGATTACTCTTGATATTCTCACGAAAGCTGGATTTATGTTCAATATTAAAAAGTGTTCGTTTCTCAAGTCGACAGTTCAATATTTGGGATACGAAGAGAGCGCAGGCCGAATTCGTCCGAATTCACTTAAAGTTTCAGCGTTAACTGCTCTACCGCCTCCTCAGTCAGTCCCTGCTTTAAGACAATTTATTGGATTAGCGTCTTACTTTCGGCAATTTATGCAATGTTGTGTTTCATGAAGCCTTTATATCTTTTGACATCGGAAAAGAACGAGTTTGTTTGGAAGCCAGAACATGAACAAATAAGACAAAACGTTATTTCTGTACTTACACAGAAGCCAGTTTTAGTTATTTTTGACCCTAAATATCCAATCGAATTGCATACTGATGCAAGTGCTCGTGGATATGGAGCCATCTTGCTACACAAAATTGATAACAAGCATCATGTAAGGCTACTTCACCTGCTGAATCACGATACCATTCTTATGAGTTGGAGACCCTTGCGGTTGTCATGGCTATAACACATTTTCGTCATTATGTGATGGGTAGAGATTTTGTGGTTTTTACCGATTGCAACTCACTTAAAAGCATCAAGAACTAAACGTGACCTATCTCCCAGAGCACAAAGATGGTGGGCTTATTTACAGTCGTTCTCATTTGATTTGCAGTATAGAGAGGGTAAACGAATAGCTCATGCTAATTTCTTTTCCAGAAATCTCCCATCCGCTAATGTGATTGATACTTCTAAAGTTCCTGAAAAACGAGTTAATTTGGCAGAGATATCTAGTGATTGGCTTATGGCTGAACAGCGGAAGGACTTAGATATTATCAATATTGTGAACAAATTGAAGGACAATTCTCTTGCCGAGGACATTGCAAAAACTTATGAGTTGAGAGCAGGATTACTTTATCGAAAAATTCAGAGAAATGGTAGAACTCGATCTTTGCCAATTGTTCCAAGGGCATTCAGGTGGTCTGTAATAAATCAGATTCACGAGACAATCATGCACTTAGGTTGGGAGAAAACTTTAGATAAGGCCTATGATTATTATTGGTTCGATAGCATGTCTAAGTATATACGAAAGTTTGTTGAAAACTGTATTACTTGTAAAATGTCAAAGTCATCCTCGGGTAAAACTCAAGCTAGACTTCATCCAATACCAAAGGTCAGCACACATTGGTACACGATACACGTAGACATAACAGGAAAGTTGAGCGGCAAGTCTGATCAGAAGGAATATGTTATTGTCCAAGTGGACGCTTTTACCAAATTTGTTTATTTAACACACACTGACAATTGCATAGGTGCTGTGACATCGTCGGTATCTTTGTTTGGCTCTATCTTTGTTTGGAGTACTAAACCGCATAATAGCAGACCAGGGTAGGTGGTTTGCTAGCTCTAAATTTAGTGAGTTTTGTTCTCAACAGAAAATAAGTTTGCATTTGGTTGCGACAGGCGCAAGTAGAGCTAACGGAGAGGTGAAGCACATTATGAGCACTTTGAAAAAACTTACTGACGGCAGTTGAGGCTAGCAGCCGATCTTGGCAAAACGCATTAGGTGAGGTACAGTTGGCCTTAAACTGTACAGTAAGTCGAGTAACAAAGGCAAGCCCTTTAGAATTGTTTATTGGCATTGTGAATTGTGATTTGGCAGAATCAAGAGCTCGAGCAGTGCAAAATATATCAGCGGCAGCAGTATATAGCAAGAAACGGTTTGATAAAACCAAGGCTAAGGTTGTTGGATACGAAGTAGGAGATTTTGTGTTGTTAAAGAATGAGGCAAGGCATCAAACGAAGTTGAGTCCAAAGTTTAGGGGACCGTTACAAATAGCTGAGTTGTTGGACGGAGATAGATATGTCCTAAGGTCATTGACAAATAATAGAAAATACAAGTATGCTCATGGCGATATAAGAAAATTGCCAGAAGGGTATGTACCAGTTGAGTTAGAAAGTAGTAATGAGGATTTGAATAATGTTGATAATGAAGCTGTTGAAAGAGTCAGTATTGGAATGATTGAGAGTGAAACTGTTGAAAGAGACAGTATTGAAACGATTGAGAATGAAACGGTTGAAAGAGACAGTATTGAAACGATTGAGAATGAAACGGTTGACAAAGACAGTATTGAAATGATTGAGAATGAAACTGTTAAAAGAGACAGTATTGAAATGATTGAGAATGAAACTGTTGAAAGAGACAGTATGGATGCCTGAAGGGGCTGATAAGAACAAATGTTTTAATCATGGCGTGTGGCGCATAAGATGATGTAATGTAAAACCAGTTGAATTTATGATAATGAAAAGGATAGTGAAGAAAGTTGAATTGAGCTAAAGATTAATTTTATAGCAGTTTAAGAATGAAACTAAAAGTTGAAGATAAAATTTTGTATGAAGCCCTGAAACGGGAATAGTTGTGGTCAAAAGGGAAAATGTTAATCTTAAATTACTTTCGAAGGTTTATAAATGGAATGAATTATGCAGTGAGGCAGTTTTGTAAAAGTACACGAGGTCGTGTTATTGTCAGAATGGCCGTGTCGGCGCGTACTAAGTTTGTATGTGTGTGGTTGTAGTTTTCGGTATTTCACAATGATAATTTCATCATAATGCGTCGGCTTCTAGTTATGCGTATTGGTGCGTCTTTCGATATTTCGCAATAATTATCTTCAGCATAAGCCTTTGTAAGGGCTGTGATTGGTTGATTAAGTTGTCGGTTCTAGGAAGTCCCGTTTTAGCGAGGCGACAGCGTTTGACGCTGTTGCTGAGTGTGGTTCGGGCTCGAGAGTCAGTTGTGTTTGAGTTCTCAGAGCGACCGAAACTCGCTGCGCTAAGTAATGGAACATAATTCTTAATGCTACAATATGATATATATTATACAGTAAGAGCTAGAGACTTCAAATTTACTGTGTAGATCCGTGTAATAAATGAGTAGGGTGACCAGATCGGCCTCAGGCCATTCCGGGACGGTCGACGACTAAAAAGTGTACTAGCTTATCTGCGCTGCTTTCCTCAAAAAAATTCTTCACTTGTCTGGACAAAAACTTCTTCAAGTTTGCAACTTGATCGAACAAGAGTGAATCGTCTATGGATATTTTTTTCTCCAACAAATATTCTACACAATTCGTTACACTTCCTTTATTTTTATCGGAACAGTAGAAAACCAGGACAATTTCGTGTCAGGTCGGGACACCGGGACAATGCCTCCAAATGCGGGACATTCCAGGACGTATGATCACCCTATAAATACGGAGATTTTGTAATATTTGGATTTTGGATGCCACGCCCCCTTCGTCCCATATTTGCAAAAAACGTATTTCAAGTACTAAAGACTTGTGCTTTAACAAATACACACATATGAATGACATTATCAAGCTGTGAAAGTTTGATTAATAAAGTCTATCTACAGAGAAACTTATTCAACAATTAAATTTCAATAATATAACCCTTACTGCAGCCCAGGCACAGTCGCTGCTTAAACTGCGCTTCAGCAGACCGAGTGCTTATGCGTGCGTGCGTATGTGTGTGTGTGTGAATATGTTGCTCGTAATGTATATGTTGTAGTATTAAGATTGTTTTCCATGGTTTAGCGCAGCGAGTTTCGGTCGCTCTGAGAACTCAAACACAACTGACCCTCGTGTCTCTTATTTCTCTCGAGCCTACCCCCGAACCACACTCAGCGACAGCGACGCAGCGCTGCTAAAACGGTGCGTTGCTAAAGACGCACCAACACACGCTCAATACGCGCCGACGCGCACTCAATACGCGCCGACACACTGTCGACCCGCTAAAACGGGACTTCTCAATTCCATCATATTGCGCAGCACTCAGAGACGCAGCAACGCACACGTGTTCTTATTACGCAGTAACACGCTGTCGCCCCGCTAAAACGGGACTTCCCAATGCCATCATATTACGCAGCGCTCAGAGACGCAGCAACGCACACGTGTTCTTATTACGCACCAACACGCTGTTGCCCGCTCGAACCTCTGACGCTCCGACACGGCCATCCCGACCATAACACGACCTCGTGTAGTTTTACAAAAATGCTTTACTGCATACTTCATTTTTTTTTTTATTCATAGATTTTCGAAAGTAACTTAAGATTAACATTTTCATTTTGATTACAACTATTTTTACTTCAGGGTTACATCTAAAATTTTATCTTCAACTTTTCTTCGTTTCGTTCTTAAACTGCTATAAAATTAATCTTTAACTTAATTCAACTTTTTTTTTCACTATCCTTTTTATTATCATAAACTTAACTAGTTTTACATTAAATCATCTTTATATTTTGCACTTGTGCTTGCATTATGACTAATTCTTTCAACTTTTCTTATCAGCCCCTTCAGGCATCCATACTGTCTCTTTCAACCGTTTCATTACCAACATTATTTAAATCCTCATTACTACTTTCTAACTCAACTGGTACATACCCTTCTGGCAATTTTCTTATATCGTCATGAGCATACTTGTATTTTCTATTATTTGTCAATGACCTTAGGACATATCTATCTCCGTCCAACAATTCAGCTATTTGTAACGGTCCCCTAAACTTTGGACTCAACTTTGTTTGATGCCTTGCCTCATTCTTTAACAACACAAAGTCTCCTACTTCGTATCCAACAACTTTAGCCTTGGTTTTATCAAACCGTTTCTTGCTATATACTGCTGCCGCTGATATATTTTGCACTGCCCGAGCTCTTGATTCTGCCAAATCAACTTCTTGTGTCGTTTCACATGGTGGAAGCAATCCTAACGGACGAGCAACCTTGCCAATAAACAATTCTAAAGGGCTTGCCTTTGTCACTCGACTTACTGTACAATTTAAGGCCAACTGTACCTCACCCAATGCGTCTTGCCAAGATCGGCTGCTAGCCTCAACTGCCGTCAGTAAGTTTTTCAAAGTGCTCATAATGCGTTCCACCTGTCCGTTAGCTCTACTTGCGCCTGTCGCAATCAAATGCAAACTTATTTTCTGTTGAGAACAAAACTCACTAAATTTAGAGCTAGCAAAACACCTACCCTGGTCTGCTATTATGCGGTTTGGTACTCCAAACAGAGATACAGCCAATGTCACAGCACCTATGCAATTGTCAGCATCAATCTTAAGTGTGTGTGTTAAATAAACAAACTTGGTAAAAGCGTCCACTTGGACAATAACATATTCCTTCTGATCAGACTTGCCACTCAACTTTCCTGTTACGTCTATGTGTATCGTGTGCCAAGGTGTGCTGACCTTTGGTATTGGATGAAGTCTAGCTTGAATTTTACCCGAAGATGACTTTGACATCTTACAAGTAATACAGTTTTCAACAAACTTTCGTATATACTTAGACATGCTATCGAACCAATAATAAACATAAGCCTTATCTAAAGTCTTCTCCCAACCTAAGTGCATGATTGTCTCGTGAATCTGATTTATTACAGACCACCTGAATGCCCTTGGAACAATTGGCAAAGATCGAGTTCTACCATTTCTCTGAATTTTTCGATAAAGTAATCCTGCTCTCAACTCATAAGTTTTTGCAATGTCCTCGGCAAGAGAATTGTCCTTCAATTTGTTCACAATATTGATAATATCTAAGTCCTTCCGCTGTTCAGCCATAAGCCAATCACTTGATATCTCTGCCAAATTAACTCGTTTTTCAGGAACTTTAGAAATATCAATCACATTAGCGGATGAGAGATTTCTGGAAAAGAAATCAGCATGAGCCATTCATTTACCCTCTCTATACTGCAAATCAAATGAGAACGACTGTAAATAAGCCCACCATCTTTGTGCTCTGGGAGATAGGTCACGTTTAGTTCTTGATGCTTTAAGTGAGTTGCAATCGGTAAAAACCACATAATCTCTACCCATCAAAGAATGACGAAAATGCTTTATAGCCATGACAACAGCAAGAGTCTCCAACTTATAAGAATGGTATCGTGATTCAGCAGGTGAAGTAGCCTTACTGAGAAATTCAACGACATGATGCTTGTTATCAATTTTGTGTAGCAAGATGGCTCAGTATGCAATTCGATTGGATATTTAGGGTCAAAAATAACTAAAACTGCCTTCTTTGTAAGTACAGAAATAACTTTTTGTCTTATTTGTTCATGTTCTGGCTTCCAAACATACTCGATCTTTCCCGATGTAAAAGATACAAAGGCTTCATGAAACAGGAATATCCTTGCATAAATTGCCGAAAGTAAGACGCTAATCCAATAAATTGTCTTAAAGCAGGGACTGACTGAGGAGGCGGTAGAGCAGTTAACGCTGAAACTTTAAGTGAATTCGGACGAATTCGGCCTGCGCTCTCTTCGTATCCCAAATATTGAACTGTCGACTTGAGAAACGAACACTTTTTAATATTGAACATAAATCCAGCTTTTGTGAGAATATCAAGGGTAATCTGTAATCTTTCTAAAGCTTCAGTTTTTGTTGTAGCCACCACCAATACGTCATCCATATAGACAACTACAAATGTATTTGCAAGTTCCCCAAGCGTATGCATCACTGTACGCTGAAAAACTGAAGGTGCATTTTTAAGATCAAACGGCATTGATAAAAATTCGTATTGGCCGTCTGGAGTGACAAAAGCCGTACACTCTATTGACTCTTCATGCAAAGGGATTTGATAGTATCCGCTTGCCATATCTAGACATGTGAAATATTTCGCTCCTTGAAGTCTGGCTATCTGATCTGGTATTAGAGGCAACCGATATTTATCTGAGACTGTATTTGTATTTAATTCACGGTAATCAACACACAAGCGATGAGACCCGTCCTTTTTGTTCACTATCATCATTGGACTTGCATAAGATGAGCAACTTGGCCTTATGACATTGCATTCTACTAGTTCTTTAATCTTCTCGCGTACCAACTCTCTTTCATTTGGACTAAGTCTGTATGGTCTTCTTTGAACAATTTTTCTGAGGTCTACTAACTTAATTTTTATCTCGCCTGTACTGACTCTAGAAGAAGGAATTCCCTTTATAAAAGATTATGAATAATTTTCTAATAAATCGTTTAATTTATCCCTATCTTCGCCGACAAGATCAGTATCCAATTTAGAAAATATATCATCATTTGAACAAAGGTTTACAGATTTTGGTCTAACAATTTCAAATTTTCCCGGTGACACAATGACATGGAAACCCTGCGACAGTATTTCTCGACCAATCACAATGTCGCTATCCAAATAAAACGTGGAACAGCATCTCAATACAATAATTGTTAATTTTTACGTTTCCAAGTATTTGCAATGTACTACAAACGCTGTCATTCCCTATACCCTTCAACGTTACTACGTTGTTAATTCTCTTACCGACTAACTTAGTACTTATCTTATGTTTAATCAACGAACATTCCGCTCCAGAGTCAAACATTGTCGTAAAAGTCTCGTCTTGATGAACCATCTCTCCTTTGGGCTCAACAACTTTGCAAAGCTGCACTCGTTTCACCTGATGCGGATCCTTTTCACTTTTGAGCTTACTGCAATGGGTTGAAATGTGTCCAACCTCGCCACACTTGAAGCAGGATACATTTGATTGCTGATGGTGACCAAACACGGTCTTGCCGCTACGCTCTGCAACACGGGGAAGAAAATTTTGCTGCTGTCTAACTCTGCATTCAACCATCCTGTGACCCAACTTTCCACAATAATGACATTTTATTGTTGACAACTTCTGCCGTTTTATGTCAGATGTTGTGGTTTCGTCGAGTACAAATTTCTTTCGTTTGTTGAAGGTGAAGGCTTTAAGCTCAGTCTGCAGTTCAATCCTAGTGCGCACGTTCGACGTAAAAGTTAGACGTTGCAATCTGGAATCCATATGAGCCAAGTGAGCAAGCGTCACAGAAACAGCAATCTCTTCCACATCCATCTCACGCCATTTAGTGACGAGTGTTGTCACCATGCGACTAGCATAATTAGAGAGACATTCTCCTTCGGCCGGGAAAGTTGATAACGTAGTCAAATACATAGCTTCTGGTGTTTCTACACTGCTGAAGCGCTGTACAAAAAGTTCCTTAAACTCGGTCCAATTTATGTCAGGATAACATATTTGTGAAAGCCACTGCGCCGCACTGCCTTCCAACGCTGCACTCAAAGCCATCATCAACTCACTACCTTTTATGTTATTTTCCTCCAGAATCATATTTACTGTAGCACACCACGCGGATGCGTCGGTGCCAACACGATCTGCGTTAAATTTCGGCAACACAACTGTTTTACTAGTTGTTGTTTTTGACGTCGTTGATTGTAGTGCTTTCACAAGTTCCATTACCGCTCGCCAAGGATCATTTGGCATATTAGGTAGCGAGCCAGATCCCACTTCTGATGTTGTAGCATTAAGATTGTTTTCCATGGTTTAGCGCAGCGAGTTTCGGTCGCTCTGAGAACTCAAACACAACTGACCCTCGTGTCTCTTATTTCTCTCGAGCCTACCCCCGAACCACACTCAGCGACAGCGACGCAGCGCTGCCGCCGCGCTAAAACGGTGCGTTGCTAAAGACGCACCAACACACGCTCAATACGCGCCGACACACTGTCGACCCGCTAAAACGGGACTTCCCAATTCCATCATATTGCGCAGCAACGCACACGTGTTCTTATTACGCAGTAACACGCTGTCGCCCCGCTAAAACGGGACTTCCCAATGCCATCATATTACGCAGCACTCAGAGGAGCAGCAACGCACACTTGTTCTTATTACGCACCAATACGCTGTCGCCCGCTCGAACCTCTGACGCTCCGACATATACATATATTAAGGAAGTGTACAATGTTTTGAGTATCGGCTCTTCGCAGGGTTCAGGGGATCTCCTAGTCGGGTACCCGACTAGAGCTTTCTTACTTGTTTATATTCGTTTCTTTTGGTACACATTTTAGCACCCAACTAACTCGTGATTTTATTTAAAAGTTTTATATTTTCTCTAATTGTGATTTTTAAGCTCGAGCCCTACGTTGGGCGCCAATTAACCAATTAGTAAATACTGATGGAAACAAAAATTTATTTCGTGAGTACTATAAAGTACTTTGCTTTATTTGAGACCAAAATTTGACCTAAAGTGAAAATGTGATCTTATTCTGCAAGTCAGCTATGTTTATGCGATAGCTTCTTTTCTTAAAGCTTAAAAGCTCACGAGGGTGGCTTACGTGATAAAGATCCGAATCGTGCAGTTATGTTTACTTTACGTTAAGTCGTTTAAAAGCGGATATTGTGATTTTAATAAGAGAGAGAGAGAGCAAGCTAAATAATTGGAATAGAATCATATTGAAAACTTTTTATTTTAAATAAGAGTTGCTTTGCAAGCAACTCTGCTGCAGCGCTGACGAAAGCGGAGTGTCCGAAATTAGCGGATCCTGTACCAGCTAGTCCTCTCACTCTCTACAGATCATGCTCTTCCAACACCCTTGCCTTATTGCTGAATGTATATCATTGTTGCATTTCCAATGCATTTCTCATACACTCTCTCTCGTTCCTTTCGCATGCTCTATTTTGTTGTTGCTCGCTTTACATGTTGTCCTATATTTTGCTGTTGACTGTTTTGCATGTCGCTAGAGCCGACACCTTCGTGTAGTCTCGTGAGCAAGCGATCGCTGCGCAGCCGACAAGGGTCACTCGCCTTTCGCAGAGTCTCTTGACCTTTGGGCGCGCTGTGTTGTTGATGCATTTGATGCAGGGTTCTGGGGATCTCTTAGTCGTGTACCCCCGACTAGAGCTTCCTTACTTGTTATACCCTGATCCCATTGAAAATGGGAAATCAGTATATAGTGCTTTTGTGAAAATGTATGTAACAGCCAGAAGGAGGCGTGGCAGATTCCATGAAGTATATATATTCTTGATCAGGACGACAAGCTGAATCGGAAAGTCGGCGGTACCCGACTAGGAGATCCCCTGAACTCTGCGAAGAGCCGATATTCCAAACATTCTATGCTTATTTAACATATACATATATACAAGCAATACATGCACACACATACACATATACACATACATAGGCACGCGCTCTGCTGACTGCGCAGCGACTGAGCGTGGGCTGCCCTCATAGGCTTTATTATGGGAAATGAAATGTTTAATAATCAAACTTTAACAGAGTGATTATATCATTTTATGTCATTATAGTATCCAAAGCACAAGTCTCTAGTACTTGATATACGGGCTTTACAAGTTTGTAGGGAAGGGAAGGAGAGAGGAGATGGTATCCAAAATGTGACAAAAATCAAAATTGTATAAACTACACATTATACTAAAAACTAACTAATTTGGAGACTATAGCTTCAAAGATGTGGGAGGTATAAATTTATAACTGAATTTCGAAAACGTTTAAAATCGATAACTTTAAAACGATCAAATCTATCGATTTTTTGAAACAAACTTGATATGCAATACATCTAACCTATGCTTGTACGTGAGTGCGTTTGTTTGTGTACGAATGTGTATGTGTGTATTTGTTGCTTATAATATATATATATATTGAAGAAGAGTAAAATGATTGAAATATTGGCTATTCGCAAGTTTCAGGGGATCTCCCAGTCGAGAATTCTCGACTAGAGCACTCGTACTTGTTATACCCTGAACCCATTGAAAATGGATAATCAGGGTATAATGTTTTTGTGAAAATGTATGTAACAGGCAGAAGGAGACATGGCAGACCCCATAAAGTATATATATTCTTGATCAGCTCAATGAGCTGAGTTGAAATAGCCCTGTCCGTCTGTCCGTCCGTCCGTCCGTCCGACCCTCCGTGTGAATGCAGCGATCTCTTAAACCACAAAAGCTAGAGATCTGAAATTTTCAGAGTATACTCGCGTGTGGCCTACGCAGTACGAGTTTTTTTTTTAGATTTTCGATAACTCATCCCGTGTCCTTATTATCGATAAAAATCGATACCTTTTCTTCGTTTTTGCGTACCGTAAAACCTAGAGACTTCAAATTTACTTTGTAGATCCGTGTAACGAATGCGGACATTATGTAATTTTTGGATTTTGGATGCCACGCCCCTTCGCCCCCAATTTGTAAAAATCGTATTTCAAATACTAGAGACTTGTGCTTTGGCAAATGCACACATATGACATAATTACGCTGTGTTTGATTATGAAAGTCCATCCACAAAAAAAATTATTAAACATTTAATTTCCCATACAATAGGCATATTATAGCCCAAGCGCAGTCGCTGCGTCAACTGCGCAGTCAGCAGAGCGCGTGCTTATGCATGCGTGCGTATGCATGTGTGTATGTGTGTGCGTTGCTCGCAATATTTGTTTATGTAAAATAAGAATATAATGTTGGGAAGATTGGCTCTTCGCAGGGTTCAGGATATCTCGTAGTCGAGCCGTCTCGACTAAAGCACTTTTACTTGTTTTTCTTTATAAACTGTTAACTCACCCGCTTCTGATCGATATGGCTTGAAGTCTGCCACCTTAAACGTCCTGCTCCGTTTATCTGCCTCTGAGCTGATCCGGCAGATAACCGGGGAGACCAAACTGACTACCGTATATGGTTCTTCATATCGTGGGGCCACTTTCACTGCAAAGCCGTCCGCGGTATTGGACAAGTGATGTTCCTTAGAATTGTGCTCCCATGCTTCGACCTTGGCAGCGGCCCTACAAAGTCGGCGCACACCGTTGCCCATGGCTCCTCAGGAATCTAGGTCAGCTTTTGCCCAGCTGCTTGGAGTTGGCTGAGCTTGTAGCGCTGACACAGCTCGCACTGGTATACATATGCCCCCACGTCGCGATAAATATTCGGCCAGTAGTACCTCACTGCCACCCAAGCAATTGTTTTCCGGCTCCCAAGGTGGCCAGCGTCGTGGTTCCCCTCCAGAGCTTGTTTGAGCCCCTCCGTCAGCACACAAAGTTTCCACGCAGCCACGACTTCGTGGTGCGGGATGTGTCTATACATATTTCTTGCCTCTTCCCTGTAGTCTGGGAGCTTGTGTGAGCTTTTGTGCAAGTCCTGGCGTAGCTTGGTAATCTAGCGACATCCTGTCCCTGCTGGTTTGTCTATGCTCGTCACCAAGCGGCATGCCTCTTCTACATTCAAACTGACTCCGAACTCGACGCCGTAGCGTAGCGCATCATCTTTCTTGAGGTTATATACCCACGCTCGCATCATTTTCACACTTATTAACTCTTTTCTTATCGTCGAGCTCCACGTTGGGCGCCAGTTGTAACGAACCTTCGGTTTAAGCCGGGCCGAATTCAGCCGACTATGTGTTCGTGCCAACAAATTTATATGTAAGCACCTGCTATAAATTATAATTCAGTGTGTTTATTTTTTGAGCTAGTATATATTAACAATTCACTTTTGTTCCAATGAAATTAAATAATCTGCCTGAGGTACTTCCGCTATATGCAAGGACGTGCCTCATCTATGCACACATGTACACATGATTGTAAGTAGGCGTTCAGTGCACTCCGGCTATACGAGCGGTTGTGCTTCTCTTGATTTTCCAAGGATTTGCTTGGCCACTCCAGGTGACGCTAGGATCAGCACTGAATGTTCCGGCGGTTCGCCCGAATCAACTACAGTGAATTCCTACTGATGGATTCTCTCGTAAGTACACCTGAGATTTACTCAAGATACATCCACAGACTCATTTTGCATGGCTACGTAATCGTTACCTCAATATTGTCCTCGCCTCTGCTAACGCTCTGCTAAGCCGCACTGCACCAATGTCCTTATTGGTGGCAGCTAAAAATCCTGTATCCTATTCTATCCTGGGTTGCCTATGTCCTTGATAGGCGTTAAGTATATTCCTTGTAGATATCCTGTGACTTTCTCACGAAGTCCTTTTTCACCTGAAGTCCTTGGTATCGATGTCCTTCGATATAGATGTCCTTCAATGCCCCTATATGTTTTTTTGGGCTAATGACTTTTACTCGTGTTGACACTCGGCACTTTCACGCTCATTTTAGTTTTTTAATTTTCACTGACTTCCCTGTGCCGAGCTGCGGGTGTCTTTTTATAGCAGAGACGCAGGCCTTGCTTTGCGCTAAGCGAAAAGGAGACGAACTATAGTTCATTATAGTTAATTTTTATAAATAAGCTAGCCCTAAGACCTAAAGATGCTGATCTCTTACTTTGTGCACGAGATCATATTTTGCTACGAGACTTGGACTTCAACAATGTTGCACAACGAAGCTTTTGCAGTTGTTGTGCAATATCCACTGGAATTACTGTTCTTGTATTATTTAGGGATTGTGTTGTTGTATAATATCCGCTGAGCTGCTGATCTTGCATTAGTTCACGCTATTGATGTGTGGTTGTCTTGGCTACTTCTGTTACGTTGATCGATCGTGTTAACTCCTCCCCCATTTAAATGGAAGTCGTGTTCGGATTTCTTAAAACCTTCGATTATAATTTGAAGTTCGCGATGGCGTCTGTTTCTCTGATGCCTTTAGTAAAGCATAGCAGAGAAGTAGGAAAAGAGTTGCTGCTAATCCAGATATCACCGGTCTTCTTACGAGTCGCAAGTTTTTTATACTTAACATTTGTAAGTATGGTAAGCTGGGTATCTCCTGATGACTCGTTATGTTGAAAAGTGTAGCCTCTGCTGATCACGGAGATTTCCTCACGAAGTTCTTGAGGTTTCTGTATACAGTGTTGTTTACTTTTATCTCGTCGTCGAAAGTTATTAGTAATGTTGCGTTCACCAGCTGACCGTTGATTGTAGTTTTTCCATCATTTATGATAATAACAATGAGTGTAAGAGGTTCCAGATGACTGGGCCGAGTTGAGCAGTGTGCGGTACCACCTGAGTGGAGTTGTTGTGCGCTCTTCTACTTCTGAAATAATTATTCTGTTTCTTGAGGGCAATACTTTATAGAACTGTTCTGTGTTTATCTTTTTTGTTTCTGCATTTCTGAGAAATTCTAAGAGGGTAAAGAAAGTTATCGTTAGTATTTATCTTGAATTATCCTTGTGGACCATCCTCCCTTTTATTAAGACTGTTGTCCCCAAGTTTGCATCGAATTTATTTTCGGTGTCGTATATATGAAGCATGACAGTTCTTTCTCGAACATTGGGAGAATTCAAGCTGAAGTCCCACAGGGCAGCGTACTGGGCCCAATACTTTACACATTATTTACCGCGGATCTCCCACAACTGGATGTTTACATGCTCCTTATCGCCACCAACGCTGACGACACGGCCTACATTGACTGTTCGGCCGACCCTGCTGAAGCGTCAAATTTGTTGCAACTGCAACTGTCCCTTATAGGGTCGTGGCCAAAGAAATGGAATATCGCAGTAAACACCGAAAAGTGCAAACACATCACCTTCGCTTCCCGACGAATGAACTGTCCTACAGTACACCTAGGAGGCACAATGCTTCCGACGGCAGATACGGTCAAGTACCTGGGACTAACGCTAGACAGAAGGTTAAACTGGAAAGCCCATATAAAGAACACAAGAGCATACCTACACATGAAACTGAGAATCGGAAAAAGGTACAGTTTTTCCCGATTTGCCACGCTCCCAGTAGGCGTAGACATAAAATGTTTGGCCATTTTTTAGAAGTAGTGAAGGGTAACGTAAGTGTGAAATTTGGATGCTTACATTCAAAAAATGCGAAAATTACAGGGTATTTTTTATCGTGGCATGCCCCATAAGGGGCGTAAAAATGATTTTGGTCATCGATAGGGGAGCTCACCAGTAACTCAACCATTCAATTTTGACTTTAGGAGCTATAAGCTTTTGCGGTTTACCACGCCCCCTATGGGCGTAGATATATCCGCCATATCTTTTTCATCTTGGGTTGTCAACCTGAGTATATATACCAAATTTCAAATCTCTAGCATCAATAGTGCTCAAAACATTACAGAATTTGAAAATTCGCCCCCAATGGGCGTAGATATATCTGCCATAGCTTTTTCATCTTGAGTTGTCAACACGAGTCTACATTCCAAATTGCAACTCTCTAGCACTTCTAGAAGTAGTGTTTCTGAGATACCTAGTGGGCGTATCTGGAAAATCTGGTCACTTTATAATTCGAGTGTATATTCCAAATTTTAACTCTCTAGCTTCAAAACTGTGCAAACGGTTTGTGTTCATACGGACAGACGGACAGACAGCGTGACGGACATTGCACAAAACCAATATACTCATTTCACTTTGTGAATGAGTATAAAAAGGTGTTGGTTTGTTCCCTAGCCGTTTGCTTGTCTATACAAGAGCTGTGTTCCCTACTTGAAACTGTCTATCCTGTCTTGCTTCATTGACTCTGTTCATTTGAAGCTGCTGTGCTTTATGAACTTTATTTCTGATGTTTGTTTCAAGTTCTGGAGAGGATAAATGAATTATGTCAATTGGGCGTTTACAACACATAGATGAGACAACTAGAACAAGCGTTTTCAACACACTAGCGGCGTAGCTGACGGTCCCACACAAGCACGACTGAGCTTCGGTTGGGTTCGGTTAGCTTCAAGCAATGATATATTCAAGCATATATATCTGCAAAGTCATTGCGCTCCGAACGCTCAGCCGAGATGGTCAATTTATACACAAAGCTTTTCTACGCAACTATGTGTGCTTATTCCCTGATCTCCTCTCTCTCAAATATATTTTATCTCCGCTCTCTTCTCTCAAATATATGTATGTATGAACTCACCAGCAGCAACCCACAAAAATTGAAAATCGTTCGACCACAGGTTCCGTTTTTTCCTTTCCGAGCGAATAGTATACCGAATTGTAGAAAGCGTTTGCCATGCTCATGCAAAATTTAAATATTTTTATTATTATTTGTGGGAAGGGTATGAAAGCATTGATGCCAATAAAGAGTATGTCTGCACGACCAGCATGCACACACACTCACAGCCACTTACCGTTACAGTTGTTCACATGTAGACCATTTGTATGCCTGTATGCGAAACTTTGCCGCCTTTAGAAATTGCAACGAAACACATACACATAGGCGAGTGCCTGCCTCAACTTTTAATTGTGTGAACTATTCTCGAATAATTTTAAATTTTTTTATACCTAAATTATTAGTTTGACCAACTATATTATCCGTCAACCATTTACAATTTTTTCTTATTAAAATTAAAATAAACTGATTGAGAATAAATTTTCGGTGGTCAAAGCAAGGGTGTGTAGGGGAAAACCATTCATTATGCAAAGAAGATTTTGCTGTAGCGTGCATGCAGTACAGAACAATTTTTTCTTTGATTTTTGCAATAAATGGTTTCTTATCGAACATTTTCTTAAATGTATCGAAATGAAGTTTAATTAAATTGAAAAAATTGTCGGAAGGAGCTTTTAATTTAAGGTAGTGGCTTATGTAATGAAAATTTTTGTTGAGTATCAAATACTCAGACGACGATTGCATTTCATCTGATGATTTAAGAAGATTAGTGCAAAGCTCGCAATCGGTTTTCTTTAACAGCTTGTACAGAAGATACCCTGCAAAATATCGCAATGCATTTTCATTAAAAGCATTTTGAATATTAACTAGTTGCATCTAATGATAGCTCTATTTCTGAATCTTCATCTAAAGGCTCAATATCTGTAGACAAATTCATGGCACATTGCTCATGAAATACAGATAGTTGAGCCCCACTACCTGTTATAATATTGGCTAGCATGAGGTCTTCATCTGGAAGACAATTGCCAGATACAGAAGCTGATGTCAATATTTTCATGGAAAGCATTTTTGAAATTATTGTATTAAATTCAAAAATAGTTGGGTTCATGTTTGTTGCTCCCCGACACCTAACCAAATAAAATAAGTTTTCCAATGGGTCTTGGTTTAATTTGGATGTGACAACAAAGAAATCATCTTTGTTGTCATCCCAAATATTTTCCGCCAAAGCAATTACCGATGAGATTGTAATTATCATCCCATCAATGCAATATACTTTGCGTGGGTAATGCAGATCATGGAAATAATCTCGCATTTCCTGCAGGTATTCGTGGACATTATTATTTTTTCTAAGGGCACACCTATAGGGATTTTTATCAAACAATACATGGCTATTTAAGCAATCGAACAGTTTATTAATTTTTTCAATAAATATAGCAGTTGCAACTGCACTGTCTTTGAAATCAGAAAACCCACCTGAATCGATAACTGTGCGTATCGCAGCAGCCACACTGTGGCTAAAAACTTGTGTTGCAAATTTGACCTTCATTTTTTCAAAACAATTCGGACTGACATGTTTTGGGGACGATTTCGGACATAGACGAGTTAAATTTTTGGTCTCTATTTCATACAATTTCCTTATTATTTCCCATGAAACAATGCCCTGAGGTGTAGAAATATTATTTTTCAAAAGAATATTTCTAAGCGATTTAACAAGATGCGGTGCATCGTATATCGCATTAACTTTAAAACTAGGATTGTTAAAATCAATACCCCATCTATTAAAAACAGCTCTATTATTGGAACCCTGATCGCAAACAATGGCTTTGACATTAAGTCCCAATGCTTGTGATAGTCAAATATTTGCCTCAACTTTACACTTAAGGTCTGTATGTTTTATGCCTTTAGCTGAAACTGTATAGCTTAAAACATACTTCCAATTTTCAAAAAGACCTCTAATAAGAAACACACAGACTTGTTGCCCTAAAAACTTACTTCTCTTTTCCCCATCATTCTCAAACCCCTGAATCTCGTCAAGAGATGAATTATATTGAAGACCTCTTTTAATTTTGAGTTCATCGCAAACTAATACTGCATATTTTCCCTTATCAGTCATTTTTTCAACAATGCCCTGCAGATTTTCTAGCAACTGTGGATTAAATCCAGGGCCTAAGTTTTTAAAAATCGCCCATCTATTTAACGATTTTTTAGATGTCAGTTTTAAGTTAAGAACATCCCTAAGATATTCATATGTTCTAGCAGAATAAAAATTAATATTTTGGGAGATAACCCTTTCAGCGCTATTATAAAAATGATTATTTTTCAAAAGCATTTTACATAACACTTTTGATTGTTCGGAAACATGTGGCAAATTGTTAATTCTCGTAAAGACATTGACAGGTTTTTTAGCCTTTCGAATACTTAAAGAATTGACTCTGTTTCTAGAAGCATTTTTTAAAGCTAAAAACCGTTTTTTTAACTTCATATACCTTTCCTGTACTTTTTTAAGATCTACTCCCACTTCATAATATTTTTTCCTATAATATACCTCATTTTGCTCTCTCTTTATACAATTTAAACAAAAGGAAGGCCGATCAACGCTTAAATCTTTAAACAATAGATTCTTGCAATTGCTGTCAAAGCTCAAAAAATTCTCTAAATTCTCACTTTCATTCTGTGTGCTTTCATTCAGCTGTTCTGTAACCTGCGACGTATGAAACTCATCTAATACTTTAGCTACATAATGCTTTTGGTAACTATAAGGGACAATATCCTCTTCATTAGTGTCAAATAAATAAATGTCATCATTAAAATCAGCATTATTAGTAGAATCAAAATTTGGGTCGCACAAATGTAAGGTTGGGACTGCGTTGGTTCTTAATCTACGTTTACCAATATATTTCCGTTCGAAATGCCTGTTACATATTCTAGCTTTTTTCCGGTCGAAGCTATCGGGTAAATGGCATGCTTTAATCCACTTGTTTAAATAAAATTCTTTTGCTGGAAAAGAAAATAACTTCACCGGAAAAGTAACGGAACTCTTTCTATAACTCGCCCCACACGCTTTTATTATACATTTCAGATCATTTTTTCGTAAATCTTTTCTTTTTCTCTTTTCCACACCAATAATTGATTTCTTTATAACACTTGATTCAGCCATAGTTTTGATAAAAACTTATTGTATAAATTCTAACTCAAAATGGTTCAAACAATTAAAAGTTGAGGCAGGCACTCGCCACACACGTTTCGTTGCAATAGAAAAGATCAACTTTAGGTTTTCACAATTTCCAAAGGCGGCAAAGTTTCGCATACAGGCATACAAATGGTCATACATGTGAACAACTGTAACGGTATATGGCTGTGAGTGTGTGTGCATGCTCGTCACAAAAACATATTCGTTATGCGCCTCCGGTTTCATACCCTTTCAACAAATAATCATGAAAATGTCAACATTTTGCATGAGCGTGCCAAACGCTTTCAACAATTTGGTATACTCTACTCTCGCAAGTGAAGACATTGGACCTCAGCGAGCAAATTTTCAATTTTTGTGGTTTGCTGCTGGTGAGTTCATACACACATATATACATACATATATACATACATATATACATACATATATTTGAGAGAAGAGAGCGGAGATAAAATATATTTGAGAGAGAGGAGATCAGGGAATAAGCACACATAGTTGCGTAGAAAAGCTTTGTGTATAAATTGACCATCTCGGCTGAGCGTTCGGAGCGCAATGACTTTGCAGATATATATGCTTGAATATATCATTGCTTGAAGCTAACCGAACCCAACCGAAGCTCAGTCGTGCTTGTGTGGGACCGTCAGCTACGCCGCTAGTGTGTTGAAAACGCTTGTTCTAGTTGTCTCATCTATGTGTTGTATGGTTAGTGGTTATACTCAATAGTTGCTTAACGTATTGTTTCAACAGTATTGGTAAGTTTCTTTTGCGCCGTTAGACATCTTGCTATGTCAATAAGGGTGCTATGGAATCTTTCGACTTGTCTATTTGATGTACTATGAAGTGGTGGTGCATTAATAACTTGGATGTTATATTGGTTGCTTAGAAGTGTCTTTACCGTCTCGGCCTTTATGGAAGGTTCGTTATCGTAGTATATTGTATTTGTATGTTTATAGAATCTAATAACGTGTAAAATTGCTGACTGTAGTTCTTGAAGCGATGGGTAGAACGACTGCCAATTTTGAAAGCTTATCTACGGATGTGAGAAAATATTTTTATACCCTGAACCCATTGAAAATGGGAAAACAGGGTTTAATGGTTTTGTTAAAATGTATGTAACAGACAGAAGGAGGCGTGGCAGACCCCATAAGTATATATATTCTTAATTAGGGCGGCGAGCTAAGTCGATTCAGCCCTGTCCCTCTGTCTGTCCGTGTGTATGAAAGCGTCGATCTCAGAACCTATAAGAGCTAGATACTGAATTTTTTATGAAGGTTCCTATATAGCACGTGTAGATCAAGTTTGTTTAAAAAAATTGATAACGTTATAGTTTGAATGTTATCGATAAATAAACGAAATCGAAATCCAGCTATAAAATGATATCTCGTACATCTTTATAGCTAGGGTCCTTAAATTTTATAATTGGTTTTATGTATATTTTATACAATTTTGATTTTCGTTATATTTTTGATACCGCCCCGTCTTCGCTATAAATTTTCAAAAAAAAAACGTTTTTCAAATACTAGAGACTTGTGCTTTGGGAAATACACACATGTAAATAATTATTTAAGAAGGTCCATCTACAATGAAACTTATTCAACAATTAAGATTCCATAACATAGGCATACTGCAGCCCAAGCGCAGTCGCTGCGTAAGCTTCGCAGTCAGCAGAACGCGTGCGTGCGTTGATGATTAAACATGAAATCGAAATTCAGTTATAAAATTATATCTCGTACATCTTTGGAGCTAGAGTCTCTTTTGCCTGTTACATACATTTTCACAAAAACATTATACCGTGATTTCCCATTTTCAATGGGTTCAGAGTAAAACAAGTAAGAAAGCTCTCGAGGGTACCCGACTAGGAGATTCCCTGAACCTTGAGAAGAGCCGATAATCCAAACATTATATGCTTATTTTGTATATATACGTATACACGCATAAACACGCGGTCTGCGCAGTTAACACAGCGACTGCGCTTGGACTGCAATATGCGTATATTATGGAAACTTGATTGCTGAATAAGTTTCCTTCTAAATGAACTACATTAATCACAGCGTGATTATGTCATGCATATGATATACGGCTTTTACAAATGTGTGGGGAAGGGAAGAGGGGTTGGTATCTAAAATATGACAAAAATCGAAACTGTATAAATTACACATTAAAATATAATACAAAATTTGGAGACTCTAGCTCCAAAGATTTACGAGATATAATTTTATAACTGAATTTCGAAGTCGTTTTTAATCGATAACATTTAAACGGAGATAGTTATCAATTTTTTTAAGCAAACTCGATCTACGCGGACCTACATACAAAATTTCAAGTTTCTTCCTCTTATAGGTTCTGAGATCGACGCGTTCACACGTACGGACGGACGGACGGAGAGGCTAAGACAACTCAACTCGTCGCCCTGATCAAGAATATATATACTTCATTGGGTCTGCCACGTCGCCTTCTGCCTGATCCATACATTTTAACAAAACCATTATACCCTGATTTCCCATTTTCAATGGGTTCAGGGTATAAAGATTGAAAATAATGAACCATGCAATAAATAATGCCAGTGCATTTGCAAAGTGGGGCTCCGTCAAAACATCGGCGGCCACGTGCAAATCAGCTGAGCTTATCAGTTGAGCATCCACAAGGAAGCTCAAATGGATTTGTGTGCACGACAGCATCATAATACGCAGATACTAAAGCATATATTTAGGGCGACGATGTACAAAAAATAAGAACTTCAAATTTCGAGAACAACACGTCTTCTGTTTGTAATACATAATACAATTTCGTGAAGCGCCCGAAAATGGAAGAAGACTCACCTTATCATTCCCAGTTTAGTGATAAGCTGTCGACGATTGATAAAATGAGAAAAAAAGCTGGATCAACTAAGTACAATATTATACAATGATCACAACGACTACAAGCACTATTGCCACGAGCACTATAACTTTTGCAACTGGAAGTTGTAATTCAAAGTTTTCAATAGCGAACACCACTACTGGCAGAATATGTTCTTTAAGCTCTGAAGCTTTAAATCCACGCTTAGCCAAAATATTTTCACAAGTAAATGATTGTAGTTTTCAGATGCCGATTGCTCGAAAAATTCATCCAATTAATTTATATTATTATTTTTATTCGGTAAACCATTTCTCATGAGCCTACGTCAAGAATAAACATACAAGTCGCCAGCGTGAGTGTGCCGACCAATGGTGGATGCATGAAGATTTCATCAATAAATCTGACGCCCACCTATCCTTTAAGTAAAACTGGTTTTAAGCAACTACTTCATAGCTTGGGCAACAGATCCATCGCAGGCGGTGACTTTAACGCAAAGCATCCATGGTGGGGTAACGTGAGATCTTGCTTTAGAGAGAAGCGATTGCATGAGGCCATTGTCAGTCGCACATGCGATGTCCTTGCCACTGGTGGTATAAGCGCTACCGAATACGGAATACACGCCCCCAATTGGTTTGTACAAATTAAACCAAAGAGGTTTTTGTAGAATATTTTTTATTTGCAACTCGTTTGAGTTGTTCGAAAACAATTCTTAAATTTTTTGCGAGCGTTCTAATTCTTTCCCAGTCACCGACTGAAAACCATCCTGTCAGACTCCTTCAGTCAGAGACTCCATTTCTTATCGTTTATCGAAGTCATAGCAACTCTATCGTAACGGCATCCGGCCCAATTGCTCTATCAGCAACTTTTGCCGTTCGCGTGTTAACTCCTCCCCGGATAGGCTAAAAACCCGTCCTCGGGTTTCTCTTTGATCGTTTTGCGGCGGTATAGTTTCCATACGCTTAAGAGAAGGAGGAGAAGAGTAATGAGGATCAGGCAGCCAAACGACCTTGATGATATGTCTGATTTGAGGTCCCCGATGTGGCGGAGATTCCTCAGACTGAGATCGTGTAGGAATGGGAGGCTTAGATGTTCCCTGAAAAGGGTGATGTTAACTATGGCCGACGTGATGCCACGTGATGCCCCGACGATTTTTGTAACGAGTGCCGTTGATGGAGATGTATTCATCAAAAGTGGCCAGGAAAGTTCCCGTGACTTGTTGACTGCCTCCAGCGTTGTCCACCACATTTACTGTTGCGCTGTTGATGATAATGATGCCATCTTCAATCGTCGTTATGGGCTCTAGGTGCCCGGGTCGCGTGGCGCATTGTGCGACGGTTCCTGACACCAGTTGCTGTGCACACGATGCTTTTTGTAATCTCTTGCAGAAAGTGGTGCTCACAGTAGTAGCGCAGTTGCACACAGCGAAGGTCTTTGTTCCGCAATCGGCCACTATGTTACTTTCCTCTAAGTCTATTATTACATTATTATGTTGAACGGGAAAAACGTCGATTTTCCTACAACTTAGCTTAGGTTGGGGATATTTTATAAGAAAATACAAAAGTTCGGAATTTTGAAAAGCCTTAATGATAGATACCTCTAAAAGGTCCACTACACTAATATTTGTAAGATGCTCATTTAACAATTCTGAAATGTCAATGCTGTCCAAGATAAGTGGGCTAATCAAATTTATTTTTGCAAGTGTCACGGATAGAATTAGATCCTCAAGATTTGTAATTATTATTCTGTTCTTCGCTAGAATTGTTGAATAGAGATACTCAACTTCCGCATCAGGTTTTAGAATTGCATTGAGTGCCTGTGAGACTTCGTTAAGTCGTATTTGAAATTTATTATTGATTTCGATGTGTTTCATGTCGGACTTTAGTACTTGTCTCATGTGGTCTTTCGGTCATAGTCATCGTTGTCATTGTCAGAGCCAAAAAATATCGTAACCTACAGTGAGATATATGTGAACTTATTAGCCTAATAAGAAAATGGATTAACCTAAAAATTCGAATTCTGGTAGGAGTTTTATGGCCTACTTAAGACAGTCCTTATGGACCACCCTCCCTTTAATTAGAACCGTCGTACCCAGGTCCGCTTCCACTGTTGCTTCAGTGAATAGGGGCGAAAGTTTATTTCCCAATCTCTTGTTGGATTTTAACCATACCTTCTCACCCACATTATATGTTTTCTGGACCCCGTTCTTACGTTGGTGCTCTAACGATTTTTCTTGTGCTGCCGTGATTTTCTCCTTTATTTTCATCGCATTCTCAATAGGGATTGAGTGGATAATTTCTATTGGCTTCTTTTTCGTAACCGAGTGAATCGACCTATTGTATTTTATTGTCGCGAGAAGGATATTGTCGACAGTGTCTTCAATGTGGTTTCCATTTTTAAGACAGCGACTTATATCCCCTAAGGTACCGTAAAAACGCTCGACCTGCCCGTTAGACGTGCTATATAGGGGCGGCGCGTTCGCGATCACGATGTCAAAGTTATTTGACAGCATTGATCTAATGGTCTCTGAATTTAGAGATCTTTCGTTGTCACAGTAAATCGTCTTTGTTTTTGGGAAGACGTTCAGAAGTTGTAGCAGTGGAGCCTTTATGTCCACGATCGCGCGTGAACGAATGGGCTGGACGGTTGCAAATTTAGAAAATTTGTCATTGCAAGTTAAAAAGTATTTCTGGTCAGTGGAGTAAATGTCTACGTGTAGCATTTCCCCGGCATATGACGGTATTGGGGTCTTCCCTATCTCTTGTCGGATTGGGTGACGATTATGTTTACTCATAGCGCATACCCGACAGTTTGCCACTATTTCCATTGTAAGACGACCAATTTTTGGGAAAAAATAGTCCTGAAGTATTTGTTGCGCATTCTCTTGCGCCGCGCGGTGAGCACGATTATGCTCAGCTATAGCGATTTCCCTTTGTTCTGTTGTGTCTGGGATGTCTATAACCATACTTTTTGAGTGTTGAAATGTAGTTGAGGGAAATTCTTCGACCAATTTGTGTTGGATAAAGGCCAGAATGGGAAGCTCGCAAAATATTGCGTTGGTCACCTCTGCGTTCACGGCTTCTTGCAGAGTTTGGAACAGTGAGCTCCGATCGGAAAACTGTATGACATGTCTGGTTTTTGTTTTAAACAGGATGTAAGTCCTATGTTGTGAAATGGTGCTTTCCTCCAGTATTATCTGGTTTCGAAAGCAGTTGACCGGCTTGTCTGTCGTCTCAATTGTGTAGGTAAGAGACTCTTCGCTATGGATTGTAGCGACATCAGAATCTGCCGAATTTTCTAAAGCGTTGATATTTTGGCGAGACATGGCGTCTGCTACAAAATTCGCTTTGCCAGGCTTATAAATGATGTTAGCGTTATGCTCATCAATGAAAGCCTTCCAGCGTTTTATCTTAGCGTTCGAATTTTTTTCCGATACGGCAAAAAATAAAGGCTGGTGATCTGTATAGATGTTTAAATTTTTAACTCCGTACAGGTAGTTTCTGTGATTTTTCAATGCCCACACAATGGCGAGAAGCTCTCTCTCATTTGTGGCGAAATTAATCTCATTATCTCGCAATGTGCGCGAGATCATTGTAATCGGGCGGCCGCCCTGGGACAGCACTGCTCCGAGCCCGTAACCTGACGCGTCGGTTGTAAGGTCAAATGGTTTTTTGAAATCGGGATATGACAACATCACATCCTCTGACGCTAGCATCTCCTTTAACCTGTTAAAGGCATTCAGTTGCTCTGGAGTAAGTTCGAGTTTAACCTTTCTCGAATGGTTGGTGCTTATTTTCCCGTTTTCACCTTTCAAGATCTCCGTTAGGGGTCTTGCGATGCTGGCGAAACCCGCAATAAAGCACCTATAATAACTTGCTAGCCCGAGAAATGATCGAAGGCTAAACAATGTTTTAGATGGTTGAAAATCCTTTATGGCCTGTACTTTATCGGCCGACGTCTGGATTCCACCTCTGCATACGGTGAATCCCAAATATTCTACGCTCTTTTTAAAGAACTTAGATTTTTCTTGAGAAACCCGCATGCCTGCGTCCCTAAGGCTTTTCAAGACCCACTCCATATGATTGACGTGGTCTTCCTTATTTGGGGAGCAAAATTATTACGTCATCCACATAGACATAACAAGTTTTCCCAATTTGGTCCCTGAGGACGTCGTCTATTGCCCTCTGAAAAATACTAGGGGCGTTTTTTAACCCGAAGGGAAGTCTGCAAAATTCATACTTCCCGTTGTTTACAGAGAATGCTGTTTTTTCTCTGTCCCTTTCTATCAGTTCTATCTGATGAAATCCCGATTTGAGATCCAGTGTGGTAAAATACTGAGCCTCTCCCATATTTGCCAATATGGTAGAAATCGATGGGATAGGATATTTATCGTCGATTGTTTTTTGATTTAATTTCCGACAATCAATTACTAGACGCTTTTTTTTATGACCGGAGTCGTCAACTCCTTTTTTGTCCACAACCCATATCGGGTTGTTATACGGTGATTTTGAGGGTCTAATTATGCCGTCCGCCAGAAGTTGTTTAACCTCTGCATTGATAAATTCAGACACGCCCATTGGGTATGGGTATAATTTAGAATATACCGGTTCGCCGTCCGTTCGGATTGTGGCGATAGTGTTTATATTATAAGGCAGGGATTTGTTAACGTCTGCAAAGGCGTTAATCATCCGGTCAATCATACAATTGAAAGTGGGCCTGACCGCGGCGGGAACATCCGCGTCATTTATTTCGAAGTGGTTTACCTGTTGGCATATTGTGAACTCCATTTTTTCCATTCCCTGGTCATATTTAATGACATTGCTGTTTAGATCTATTTGGGCGCTGACTTTTTTTTAACAAGTCAAGGCCAATTATGCCATCGAAGTCTTTCAATGAGTCTAGCATAAAAAAATATGATTTTTCACCGAAGAGGTGAATGAGGCATTTCTGCTCAATTTTTGTGTGTCCGTGGATCGATTTGACTTGAAATGGGCTATCGACTGGCTTCCAATGTGCCAGTTCGGGAAGGGGTTTTATGTAGTTTTTTGATGCTCCTGTGTCTATCAGAAGTTTTATTTCCCGCCCTGCAACCGTGCGTCTTACAAACGGGAGCAGGGACTTTCCACTAAAAAATTGCAATTTTCAGCACCTGACAGGTCGTCTTCGACCGCTTCTGCCTCGTGTTGCGAGTATGACTCATAACCACCTTCATTACTTTCTTCTTGTGGCAAGTCCTCATTGATTGATCCCCATAGTTTGCATTGCCTCGATAACCATGTGTGGGTTGTCTGAAGCGGGGGAGGTATCTACCTCCATTGGTTCGGGGCCACGCCCCTGTGGTTTTTGGGATTGAAAGTGTTGCTTTGAACTGCTTGCTTTCTGTTGACCTTGGTTATTCTGAGTTTTTTGAAAATGGGGGTTCTTTTTCTGAAAACCGCCGTCATTTTCCTGTTGGCCGTTTTGACGCCAGTTTTGGGTCTTTTGGCTATTATTTTTCTGAGGTTTTTCTTCGAGGTGTTTTGCAAAGCTGGCTGCAAAAATGCCTCTTTCGTTGCTTGATTCGGCTTCCTGTGCCAGAGCTAAAGCAGTTGGGAGATCTCCGGGCTGTGCCGGGAAGACGGCCCATCTCAGGGACTTTTTTAGTCCAGAGACAAAAGTGTGGAGAGCATCGCTTCTAAATTTTGCATTTAAAACAGCCGCTGCGGCTGGATCATGAGTCATTAAAGTTTTGTTTGTTAGAAGTGTGAGTTTTTTCTCAACTTCGTCATAGTATTTTACCAAAGAAAGGTCACCTTGCCTTAGCGTGCTTAATTGCTGTTGGATCACATGCACTGGCGTTTTGTCAGCGAATGTGAAATCCAATCTGGCAATTATTGCTTTAAAATTTAGCACTGTGCTGAATGAGGCCAGTACTGCGTCTGCTGAACCCCTTACCTTGTTGCGTATTATAGCAACTGCCTGATAGTGTGTGGAACTGCCATTATAAGGCTCAAATACTTTGTAGGCTGCGCTGGCGGCCTGTCTCCATGAGACGTAGCCCTCCTGCTTCCCGTCAAACTCCGGGATGGACTTTACAATGTCCAGGGGCTCGGCGCACTTGGTTCCTGGCACTATTTCTATTTCTGTGTAAGTCTCAATTTGGGGGGCTGCTCCCTTAAGTTCATTTAACTGTTCTGTTAGAGCAGCTAATTTTTGTTCAAAAATTTTTGTTTGATTTTCGAGGGCTTGACGCACCTGCGTTGCCAGTTCTGTTACTTGTTTGTCGGTCATTTTATTATTTACTCTATATTCAATATAGGAGGTAATGTACTCTTCCTCGCTGCTGCAATCTGGACTACTTATATCTTGCATTCAAATCGAAATCACTTTGTATCGAAAATAATTTGATTGACTTAACAAAAATTAAATTGTTATATAAAAAAATTCTAGCGATGTAACAGAATACTCTTATTCAAGGGAAAATTTATATTTTTTATTTAGAGAAAAAATATTTCACACACTTATCTTGGCCAGCTGTGTAACACACACGAATAAGAATTTTTTATATTTTTATTCACTCTTTTTATACTCATTCACAAAGTGAAATGAGTATATTGGTTTTGTGCAATGTCCGTCACGCTGTCCGTCCGTCTGTCCGTCTGTCCGTATGAACGCAAACCATTTGCACAGTTTTGAAGCTAGAGAGTTGAAATTAGGGGCGTGGCAAATCGGAAAATGCATTTTCCGATATCTCAGAAACACTACTTCTAGAAGTGCTAAAGAGTTGCAATTTGGAATGTAGACTCGTGTTGACAACTTAAGATGAAAAAGCTATGGCGGATATATCTACGCCCATTGGGGGCGTGGCAAATCGGGTAAAACTGTATCTTCTACAGTTTTAAAGCTAGAACGCCCAAATTTGTCAAGTAGGTTACTCCTATGATCCTATGAAGATCGACCAAAAAACTATATATCCACGCCTACTAGGGGCGTGGCAAATCGGACCTGACTTAATAGTGATTTTTCAATTTCTGCTATATTTTGAGCATTATTGATGCTAGAGACTTGAAATTTGGTATATATACTCGGGTTGACAACTCAAGTTAAAAAAGATATGGCGGATATATCTACGCCCATAGGGGGCGTGGCAACCCGCAAAAGCTTATAGCTTTTACAGTTTTAGAGCTAGAAGCTTCAAAATTGATGGTTGAGTTTCTAGTGAGCTCCTCTATCGATGACCCAAAAATAATTTTTACGCCCCTTATGGGGCATGCCCGACTAAAAAATACCCTGTAATTTTCGCATTTTTTGAGTGTAAGAGTTGGCCAAAAACTTTATGTCTACGCCTACTGGGGGCGTGGCAAATCGGGATAAACTGTACGTTTTTCCGATTCTCAGTGAGAAAATCAAAATTTTATGACGATATTACTGCTGATTTCCTCTATTGATTTCCAAAAAATTTTATATGTACAATCAAATTGGGGGCGTGGCAATGAGCGTGAGCTGTGCGGGTGTGAATGAGTATTCCGCAGTCGGTAGCGCCCGACTGCAACGTTCTTACTTGTTTTTTATTTGAATTGTCAAAGTAAAAAAAAATGAGCATCTCACTTACATTTTTGTATTTTCTGTCTTTGTAAAATGATTCTTCGCTAGTGGCCGATGTGTCCGACGCTGTCGTTGTGCTGATTTCAATTC
Organism: Drosophila nigricruria; assembly: GCA_037075265.1. Taxonomy (NCBI): domain Eukaryota; kingdom Metazoa; phylum Arthropoda; class Insecta; order Diptera; family Drosophilidae; genus Drosophila; species Drosophila nigricruria. The sequence goes on from JBAMCI010000195.1 coordinate 172,571, forward strand.
CCCCGCTGCACTCTTTCGGACGCTTGTAGTTTTTATATGTTGATTTTTACTCTCTCAGCTTTTGCTGGGGTCTATCAGCAACTTTTGCCGTTCGCGTGTTAACTTACATATATCATTTTTTGGAAATCTATAAAGGAGATCAGCAGTAATATCGTCATAAAATTTTGATTTTCTCACTGAGAATAGGAAAAAGGTACAGTAGACATAAAATTTTGGGCCAGTTTTTAGAAGTAGTGAAGGGTAACGTAAGTGTGAAATTTGGATGCTTACATTCAAAAAATGCGAAAATTACAGGGTATTTTTTATCGTGGCATGCCCCATAAGGGGCGTAAAAATGATTTTGTGGTCATCGATAGAGGAGCTCACCAGTAACTCAACCATTCAATTTTGACTTTAGGAGCTATAAGCTTTTGCGGTTTACCACGCCCCCTATGGGCGTAGATATATCTGCCATATCTTTTTCGTCTTGGGTTGTCAACCCGAGTATATATACCAAATTTCAAGTCTCTAGCATCAATAGTGCTCAAAATATTACAGAATTTGAAAAATCGCTATATAGTCAGATCCGATTTGCCACGCCCCTAGTATGCGTGGATATATAGTTTTTTGGTCGATCTTCATAGGATCATAGGAATAACCTACGTGACAAATTTGGGCGTTCTAGCTTTAAAACTGTAGAAGATACAGTTTTACCCGATTTGCCACGCCCCCAATGGGCGTAGATATATTCGCCATAGCTTTTTATACTCATTCACAAAGTGAAATGAGTAAATTGGTTTTGTGCAATGTCCGTCACGCTGTCCGTCCGTCAGCCCGTCTGTCCGTCTGTCCATATGAACGCAAACCATTTGCACAGTTTTGAAGCTAGAGAGTTGAAATTTGGAATATATACTCGTGTATACCCTCGAATTATATAGTGTCAAGAATTTTCCGATACGCCCACTAGGGGCGTGGCAAATCGGAAAATGCATTTTCCGATATCTCAGAAACACTACTTTTAGAAGTGCTAGAGAGTTGCAATTTGGAATGTAGACTCGTGTTGACAGCCCAAGATGAAAAAGCTATGGCGGATATATCTACGCCTATTGGGGGCGTGGCAAATCGGGTGAAACTGTATCTTCTACAGATTTAAAGCTAGAACTCCCAAATTTGGCACGTACGTTACTGCTACGATTCTATGAAGATCGAACAAAAAAATATATATTCACGCCTACTAGGGGCGTGGCAAATCGGATCTGACTATATAGTGATTTTTCAAATTCTGTAATATTTTGAGCACTATGAATGCTAGAGACTTGAAATTTGGTATATATACTCGGGTTGACAACGTAAGATGAAATAGATATGGTGGATATATCTACGCCCATAGGGGGCGTGACAAACCGAAAAAGTTTCTAGCTCCTACAGTTTTAGAGCTAGAAGCTTCAAAATTGGATGGTTGAGTTACTGGTAAGCATCCAAATTTCACATTTACTTTACTTTTCACAACTTCTAAGAACTGCGCCCACTGAGGGCGTGGCAAATCGAGAAAAACTGTACGTTTTTCCGATTCTCAGTGAGAAAATCAATAATTTATGACGATGTTACTGCAGAATTCCTCTATTGATTTCCAAAAAATTATATTTGTACAAACCAATGGGAGTGAGAGTGAATGAGTATTCCACAGTCGGTAGCGCCCGACTACAACTTACTAGTTTTTATCTTGGGTTGTCAACCCGAGTATATTAATTATGTAATCGTGGCGATCCTCGATTTAAGTGATGATCCCACGCTGCTGCAATGTGCTCCGGCGGAGTAGGCTTCTGGTTTGGCTACTCCGCTCGTCTGTCTTCTTACGAAGATTAAGTTGGAGAGTTAACTTTACTCTCAGATTACTGGCCTTGTGGCTCAGCAATCTATGTGATTAATAAGAAATGATTTAACGGCTCATCACCAAAGTAGTGTGACTTTATTTCTTTACGTCGTCAACAAAACTAAATAATGACATAAATCAGATTAAAGCTAAAGCTAAAGGTTGACTTCATAGGCTACAAAACTATAAAGCTACAGTCGGCAAGCCAACTCAGAATAAGCGATAACGCGGGCACTTGCAGCATAGTCAAGTAACCGCTGCCGATCGTTATGATCGGGGCGCTGAACTCATGTGTCAGCGAAATGTGTTTGTAGCAAATGACCAAGAATTAATGTTATGTTTGATTTTTATATAATTGTTTATGAGCAATTCTTATGTGTTAACTTATATACCAAATTTCAAGGCGCTAGCATCAATAGTGCTCAAAATATAACAGAATTTGAAAAATCATACCATTCGCCAAGCCCCTAGTGGGCGTGGGTATATAATTTTTTGATCAATCATTATAGGATCGCAACAGTAACCTACGTGAGAAATTTGGGCGTTCTAGCTTGAAAACTGTAGAAGATACAACTTTACCCGATTCCCACGCCCTCTTATGGGCGTAGATATATCCGCCATAGCCTTTTGATCATGGGTTGTCAACGCGAGTATACATTCCAAATTGCAACTCTATCGAAAAATGCATTTTCAGATTTACCACGTCCCTAGTGGGCGTTTCGGCGTATATCGGGCGTATTACTTTATAATTCGAGCTTTAATAGTGTGGAATGGGTTTACGGTCATACGGACAGACGGACAGATGGACAAAACCAATATACTCATTTCACTTCGTGAATGAGTATAAAAACCTGTTTCAGTTGAATGTTCAAAAAAAACTAGATGTGTAAATACTTTTGAGCAACTCTGTATGTTTTAAAAACACATATAACAAATTTACTTAATTTTGGCGATGGTACTTTTAACCTTCATAAATACGTATTAGAGATTCCCACCGAGATCTAACTGAGGATTAACGATAGTTGGAGACAAATTTAGTTTATATTTACAATTATAATAATAAACCTTATCAAGATTCCGCTAGTTATCATTATGGTTATCGCAACAAAGTATACAAAGGCAACGCAATGACGAAGTGGGACAGAACAATAGAGCTCAATAATAACTTATAATTATATAATATAACTTATAATCAACCACTGCTAATACGCCGACATTTTTTCCAAAGGCTATCGACCTTTATATTGTCATGTACTAATTTTACAGTTGCATTGTGACAGTCAAGCAGATGGGACATGTGCAAGGATGTCAATTCAACATTTTTTTATAAGCCTTGAATCTATTGAAAATGGGAAATGAGGGAGTAATGGTTTTGTTAGAATGTATGTAACACGCAGAAGGAAAGATCGGCGCCATACAGTAAACATATACTGCTCTTTCGGCTCTAAAAGGAATGGTGTTTTTCTGATGATCACCGCCCAAAAGTTTGACGCTTATCAAGGATGATTCCGAGATATGTAGCATGAAAGCGTTGATCCAGAATGACGTCTTCTAACTGTATAGGTGGGCTGTGGTCAATGAGTGTTTTCAGGGTGAAGCAGGAATTAGTTGTCTTTTGTGGGTTAATCTTCATAATCCATCTCATGCACCAAGCAGTTGGAGTATTAAGATACTCCCGTATACTGGCTGCCTCAGAGCGGCATTTAAAGCTATAGAGCAGTCCAATATAATCTGCATATGTAGCTTTTTTTAGGCGTTGGTGTAATCGCATAAATAAATAAGTTGCAATTAGTGCCACTAAAGCCGTTAGTAGACATTATTGCCTAAAGGATCCCCAACTGTGAAGCTGGCAAAGGTGTCAAAGGCTTTGCTAAAACAGCTGCAAGACTGCTACACGAGTGAATGATGATGCAGCAGTGAGGAAGATAAAGCCTACTCCAGCCTTTATCCCAGTTGTTGGCGACATCAAAGGATTACCGATGTTGCTTTAGCCATAAAAACAACTAAACTTTGCCTACAAATCTGTCAAGAACTCTTATAAGGAGAGCTTCTGGACACTGAAAACATATCTCAACGACAACGAAATCGGATATTAGACATTCCTAACCAAGGACGAAAGAGCGTATCGCCTTGTCATTAAGCGTCTGCATCACTGCACTGAAATCATGGTAATCGAGACAACCTTGGCCTCAAGGACATACGCTATGAGGCAACGAAGTTAAAAACGCCAACACAACAACAAGGACGTCTATGCCATAAAACGGCTCTGTCATTGCGTAATACCCATCAAGCCACTACTCAAAAACAAGAGAGTCTTGCAATGCTACAGATGGGAGGGTACTCTCAAAGTACTACACAAAACAAGTAAGAACGTTGCAGTCGGGTGCTAACAGTGATTTCCCAATCCTATCTATTCTTTGTTTTCTCCCTCTTCTTCTAATTCTGTTTGCTTATATTAATATTTTCTTTTAATCTTTACTTTTACATTATTATATAATAATTTTACTTAAGACTCTTTAATAAATATTTTATAAGTTTCTATTAAAAGTTTCCATCTTTCATAGTTCAATAATATCACTGTCCACACATGGCTATGAATTGGGGCATAGCTGGCGGGACTGGCGAGCAAAATACCCACATCGGGTTGGTGTGTTTTTTTTTTTGAGGCCATAAAACTTATTTGGTTAGTTAATCTTTATGCTGACTCCCGTTTTGTCAATGTCTTTTTTAAAATAAAAAAAAAACCCAGGAAGGATACAGGATCAGCAGCTGCCACCAATAAGGACGTTGGTGCGACACGGCTGAGTAGAGCGTTAGTTGATTTTCTGGGACAGTAGTGAGGTAACGCTTACGTAACCGTGCGAAAAGAGTACGAGGCTGTATCTTGAGTAAATCACAGGTGTGCTCGTAAGCGAATCCAGCAGTAGGAGTGTACTGTAGTTGATCCAAGCGAACCGCTGGGAAAAACATTGCTGATGCTGGCATCATCTGGAGTACTCAAGCAAATCCTTGGATAATGCAAAGAAATATATCCGCTCGATTCTGCGATTCTGTATACATGTGTGCATAGATGAGGCGAATCCTTGCATATAGCGGAAGTACCTCAGGCAGGGCATTAAATTTCATTGTAACCAAAGTTAATTGTAAACTACAATAAAAAAAATAGAATATATACCAGATCAAAACATAAACACATTGACTTATAATTTATCGCAGGTGCTTACATATAAATTTATTAGCACGAACACATAGTCGGCTGAATTCGGCCCGGCTTAAGCTCTGAATAAACCGAAGATTCGTTACAACTGGCGCCCAACTTGGAGCTCGACGATAAGAAAAGAGTTAATAAGCGTGAAAATTATGTGAGCATAGGTATATAACCTCGAGAAAGATGACGTGCTGCGATACGGTCTGGATCTGATCCAGAGGGCGTTGACAGAGCTACTCAAACAACAGGCATTGGACAGCGTGGGAGACGTTTGTAAGCAGCTTCTTGGAGTTTTTTCTGCCCAGAGTCTACATGGAGAACATAAAGGAGAAAGTCACGCGACGGAGGCAGATAGTGGGTGAGGCATTCAAGGTTTTTTACAAGGACGCAAACCCTGATGTGGCAACTACGCTATCCGGAGGAGTGCGAGCTGAAAATAATTTATAATAATAGCTTGCCCGATCTGATGTTGCTGGCGGCCGAGTTCGAGGATCTGGCAAATTATCGAGACAAGTTGCGGAAGAGCAGCGGTCCAATAGAATGCGGCTGATGGCCATGGAAAAAACCTACCACCAGTGGCGCCAAGGATATGCATGGCAGGGCCAAGGACACATGTCCAGACCCAGCCAGGGCATGCCGGATGTGTAGCCAAGAGGGCCACTATGCTATCGAGTTTCACAACGAAAGATTGGAGTTTTGCAGGCAATGTGGGTGCATCGGCGTGCGAACAGCGACCTGTTGCCAGTCGGGAAACGACCAGGGGTGAGCGGTAGCACAGTCGCGGAGCCCCCAGACATTAGTGGCCAGTCTTCTAGACGAAGACGCCCAGCTGTCGGCGATTGTGGTCATTGGAGCTGATCAGCACAAGGCCACGATAGATAAGGGTGCTACAAGCAGTTTTGTGAGCGAAAAACTGTCTGACAGGCTCCGAGGAGTGGACATGATGCGCGCTACACGGAAAACAAGGATCAGTCTGGGAAATGGGCAGATCCTCATACCGTTGCTGGTTCTGGCAGATGTGATCGACGATCTGGTGCTGGACTGGGATTCCTTAAAAAGCATGGGCATCGCGCTGGAGTGCGGCGGCTTGAAGCTGAAGATCGGGTCGAGAAATCCGCAGCCAAGCGGTCAGCTAGAGGAGAAGATGTCAGAGGCTGTCACCAGTATAGAGGTGAGTCTCCAGACGCCAATGGAGGCGAGCTCGGAGCGTCAAAAGCCACTCCATGATGTGTATCCATTGCCACCGGTACATCAAATTTTGGATCAGCTACGAGAAGCTTGCTACATTACCAGTCTCGATCTGAAGGATGGGTATTGGCAGATACCAATGGAGAAATCCAGCCGGCCACTGACTGCATTCACAGTCCCAGGAATGAGACTGTTTCAGTAGAAAGTGATGCCGTTCGGGGTCCACTCTGCACCAGCAACACTTTAGCGAGCGGTGGACCAGGTTATTGGCCCAGAAAGAATGCCGCACGCTTTTGCCTACTCAGGAGATATTATCGTCATCGGGAAGACACGCCAGGAACACATGAACAACTTCCGGAAGGTGTTCCGGCGGCTACGAGCGGCCAACTTGACGATCAACATCGATAAGTGCGATTTCTTCAAGAAGGAGTAAAAGGTAACAGAACATGGCATCCGCACGGGCCCGGCGAAGGTGGCCGCAATTGCGGAGCTGATGCCGCTCTCCAACGTGAAGGAGTTGCGGCAATGTGTAGGAGGGCACAAAAGAGCGTCAGATGGCTTTTGAGACAGTTAATGCCAAGCTGACGAAGCCACCGGTCTTGGCGTGCCCAGATTTCTCAAAGCCATGGAGCAATCCTGACGCAGGCAATCCTGACGCAGGAGAGCGTGTCATCCCCTATACTAGTCGGACATTGAATAGTGCGGAGCGAAATTATTCGGCCATGCAGAAGGAGTATCTGTCCATAATCTGCGGCATCTGGAAGTTGAAGCCATATTGGGAAGGCTACCATTTTGTTGTTTTTACACACCACATGGCACTGAAGTGGCACAATTCCATCGAGATCCCTTCATGGAGGATTGCTAGATGGGCACTGGAGTTACAACAATTCCACTTCGAGATCAGATACAGGAAGGGCAAGCAGAATGTTGAGGCCGACACGCTGTCACGACAGCCGATGGGCGAAGAGGCATGCCGCTTGGTGACGAGCAAAGACAAACCAGCTGGAACAGGATGTCGCTGCATTATCAAGCTTCATCAGGACCTGCGTAAAAGCTCACAGATGTTTCCATATAACAGGGAAGAGGACGGAAATATGTACCGACACATCCCGCACCAAGTTGGCCAGTAGGATGTAACCGTAGAAGCTTTGCATTGTGCTGCCGGCGTCACCGTCAGCGTAAGGACGCGGCATTAAGGGCAAGGTTAAGCCAATATTGTTAGACACTAAGATATATATTTCAATAAAGATATTCAAGAAACAAACACGAATCAAACAAGTCAACTTTTTTTTAACTTATTATTTATCGAAGTCGATAAAAGAAGCCAGTTTAAGTGAAGCAGAAACATATGTTGTATAATGTCCAGTGCTATCAGAATTTTGAACATTTACTACAAGGTTTAACGGCCCAAAACAGAGCACACGGATACACATGAAGGCAATCGAGGAGAGGTAACAAGAACACAAGCAACAAATAAACCAAGAAAGTTGCCCACAACACAGCTCAACAAGTCTGTGGACATGAAGCGGCGATAAGACAGGCGCAGAGCGTGACGTTTCTATGCAGCCGATTACGTGCCGGCAGCCGACATCGCTTCCAGGAGCGTACATCGACCGACAACGCTACAAAGAGCGCAGAAACCGGCAGCGTTTTGAAAAGCGCGCATCAAAACAAAAATTTTAAATTTGTAATACTGTGCGATATTTAAGTTGCTTGCTAGTAGCGTAAGGCCCAAAAAGCCATAAAAAAAGGCTAGGAGACCTTGTGAGTCGAAATAAGAAATTTTAGGAAATAAAAAGTTTAATTAATTAAGGAACCGAAAAAGAATCAGGAAAATTATAAAACAAGAAAGCTCTAGTCGGTGGTACCCGACTAGGAGATCCCCTGAACCCTGCGATGAGCCGATATTCCAAACATTTTATACTTTTTTAACATATATATATACAAGCAACACATGCACACACACATACACACACACACACACATACGCACGCACGCATAAGCGAGCGCTCTGCTGACTGCGCAGCTTACGCAGCGACTGCGCTTGGGCTGCAGTACGCGAAGTATTATGGGAAGTTAATTGTTGAACAAGTTCCTTTGTAGATGGACTGTCTTAATCAAACTTTCACAGCGTGATTATGTCAATCATATGTGTGTAGTTGCCGAAGCACAAGTCTCTAGCACTTGAAATAGGTTTTTTGCAAATTTAGGGCGAAGGGGTCGTGGCATCAAGATATAACAAAGTTTAAAATTGCATAAACTCCATATTATACTAACTACAAAATAAGGAGTCTCTAGCTTAAAAGAAGTGCGAGAAATAATTTTATAACTGATTTCCGATTTCGTTTTTAATCGATAACATTAAAACGATCAAAGTTATCGATTTTTTGAAACAAACTTGATATGCGCGTGCTATACAGGAACCTACATAAATAATTTCAAGTCTCTAGCTCTTATAGATTCTGAGATCGACGCGTTCATACATACGGACAGGGTATGATTTCCCATTTTCAATGGGTTCAGGGTATAAAAAAACAAGTAAGAGTGCTCTAGTCGAGACGGCTCGACTACGAGATACCCTGAACCCTGCGAAGCGCCAATCTTCTCAACATTCTATGCTTATTTTACATATACAAATATTGCGAGCATCGCACACACACACACACACATGCATACGCACGCACGCATAAGCACGCGCTCTGCTGACTGCGCAGTCAGCGCGGCGACTGCGCTCGGGCTGCAATATGCGTACTGTATGGGAAATTAAATGTTTAATAACTTTTTTAGTAGATGGACTTTCTTGATCAAACTTTCACAGCATAATTATGTCATTCATATGTGTGTATTTGCCAAAGCACAAGTCTCTAGTATTTGAAATACGAATTTTGAAAATTGGGGGCGAAGGGGGCGTGGCATCCAAAATCCAAAAATTACATAATGTCCGCATTCATTACACGGATCTACACAGTAAATTTGGAGTCTCTAGCTCCTACGGTATGTTTAACGGAAGAAAAGTTATCGATTTTGATCGATAATAAGGAAACGGGATGAGTTATCGAAAATCTAAAAAAAACTCGTACTGCATAGGCTATAGACGAGTATTCTCTGAAAATTTCAGATCTCTAGCTTTTGTGGTTTACGAGATCGCTGCGTTCACACGGACGGACGGACGGACGGACGGACGGACGGACAGACGGACAGGGCTATTTCAACTCAGCTCATCGAGCTGATCAAGAATATATATACTTTATGGGGTCTGCGATGTCTCCTTCTGCCTGTTACATACATTTTCACAAAAACATTATACCCTGATTTCCCATTTTCAATGGGTTCAGGGTATAAAAAAAATACGGATGGATAATATTTATAAATTTATAATATAAAGTCAGCTACATTTTAAATGAAATTCTATCTTATTACTAAAGCGCTGGCTACTAAAGCCTTCGGCTTGAAATTGTCATAATTGTATATTATATATAACTTAACATAAAAGTTTTATATATGTCGGAGCGTCAGAGGTTCGAGAGGGCTAGCGCTGTTTCGGGGCGTAACAACAGTGTGCGTTGCTGCGTCTTTGAGTACTGCGCAATATGATGGAATTGGGAGGTCCCGTTTTAGCGGGGCGACAGCGTGTTGGTGCGTAATAATAACACGTGTGCGTTGCTGCGTCGTTGAGTACTGCGCAATATGATGGAATTGGGAAGTCCCATTTTAGCGGGTCGACAGCGTGTCGCGGCGCGTATTGAGTGCGTCTTAGATATTTGACAGTAATGCACCGTTTTAGCGGGGCGACAGCATTGCATCGCTTTCGCCGAGTGTGGTTCGGGGGTATGCTTGAGAGAAATAAGAGACACAAGAGTTAGTTGTGTTTGAGTTCTCAGAGCGACCGAAACTCGCTGCGCTAAACAATGGAAAATAATCTTAATGCTACAACATCAGAAGTGGGATCTGGCTCGCTACCTAATATGACAAATGATCCATGGCGAGTGCCGGACGTGTTAGCGGGAGCGCGTTAGAAATTTGCTTCGAATCAATTTATCGTGCATCTGCGTCGTTGTGTGAACATAAAGTGTAGCAATATTATTGAAAAGATCTTGTTGGCGCCGACGCATCCGAGTGGTGTGCTACAGTAAATATAAATCTGGCGGAAAACAACATAAAAGATAAAGCGTTGGTGATGGCTTTGAGTGCAGCGTTGGAAGGCAGTGTATCGCAGTGGCTCTCCAATATATGTTATCCTGACATAAATTGGACCGAGTTTAAGGAGTTTCACCAGTGTAGAAACACCAGCAGCTACGTTTTTGACAATGTTTGACTCTGGAGCGGAATGTTCATTGATTAAACATAAGATAAGTACTAAGTTAGTCGTTAAAAGAATTAACAACGTAGTAATGTTGAAGAGTATTGGGAATGACAGCATTTGTAGTACATTGAAAATACTTGGCAACGTAAAAATTAACAATCATTGTATTGAGATGCTGTTCTACGTTTTGGGCGATGAGTATTTGGAGAGCGACATTGTGATTAGTCGAGAAATACTGTCGCAGGGTTTTCATGTCATTGTGTCACCGGGAAAATTTGAAATTGTTAGGCCAAAATCTGTAAGCTGTTGTTCAAATGATGATATATTTTCTAAATTGGATACTGATCTTGTCGGCGAAGATAGGGATAAATTAAACAATTTATTGGAAAATTATTCAAAATCTTTTATAAATTTTGTCAAAGCCGTTTGGTCTTAAAAATCCACCTTCAGTTTTTCAGCGTACAGTGATGCATACGCTTGGGGAACTTGCAAATACATTTGTAGTTGGTGGCTACAACAAAAGTTGAAGCTTTAGAAAGATTACAGAATACCCTTGATATTCTCACGAAAGCTGGATTTATGTTCAATATTAAAAAGTTTTCGTTTCTCAAGTCGACAGTTCAATATTTGGGATACAGGTCAAATTCGTCCAAATTCACTTAAAGTTTCAGCGTTAACTGCTCTACCGCCTCCTCAGTCAGTCCCTGCTTTAAGACAATTTATTATATTAGCGTCTTACTTTTGGCAATTTATGCAAGGATTTTCCTGTTTCATGAAACCTTTGTATCTTTTGACATCGGAAAAGAACGAGTTTGTTTGGAAGCCAGAACATGAACAAATAAGACAAAAAGTTACTTCTGTACTTACACAGAAGCCAGTTTTAGTTATTTTTGACCCTAAATATCCAATCGAATTGCATACTGAGCCATCTTGCTACACAAAATTGATAACAAGCATCATGTCGTTGAATTTCTCAGTAAGGCTACTTCACCTGCTGAATCACGATACCATTCTTATAAGTTGGAGACTCTTGCTGTTGTCATGGCTATAAAGCATTTTCGTCATTATTTGATGGGTAGAGATTTTGTGGTTTTTACCGATTGCAACTCACTTAAAGCATCAAGAACTAAACGTGACCTATCTCCCAGAGCACAAAGATGGTGGGCTTATTTACAGTCGTTCTCATTTGATTTGCAGTATAGAAATGGTAAACGAATGGCTCATGCTGATTTCTTTTCTAGAAATATCTCATCCGCTGATGTGATTGATATTTCTAAAGTTCCTGAAAAACGAGTTTATTTGGCAGAGATATCTAGTGATTGGCTTATGGCTGAACAGCGGAAGGACTTAGATATTATCAATATTGTGAACAAATTGAAGGACAATTCTCTTACCGAGGACATTTCAAAAACTTATGAGTTGAGAGCAGGATTACTTTATCGAAAAATTCAGAGAAATGGTAGAACTCAATCTTTGCCAATTGTTCCAAAGGGCATTCAGATGGTCTGTAATAAATCAAATTCACGAGACAATCAAGTACTTAGGTTGGGAGAAGACTTTAGATAAGGCCTATGATTATTATTGGTTCGATAGCATGTCTAAGTATATACGAAAGTTTGTTGAAAACTGTATTACTTGTAAGATGTCAAAGTCATCCTTGGGTAAAATTCAAGCTAGACTTCATGCAATACCAAAGGTCAGCACACCTTGGCACACGATACACATAGACATAACAGGAAAGTTGAGTGGCAAGTCTGATCAGAAGGAATATGTTATTGTCCAAGTGGACGCTTTTACCAAATTTTGTTTATTTAACACACACACTTAAGATTGATGCTGACAATTGCATAGGTGCTGTGACATTGGCTGTATCTCTGTTTGGAGTACCAAACCGCATAATAGCAGACCAGGGTAGGTGTTTTGCTAGCTCTAAATTTAGTGAGTTTTGTTCTCAACAGAAAATAAGTTTGCATTTGATTGCGACAGGCGCAAGTAGAGCTAACGGACAGGTGGAACGCATTATGAGCACTTTGAAAAACTTACTGACGGCAGTTGAGGCTAGCAGCCGATCTTGGCAAGACGCATTGGGTGAGGTACAGTTGGCCTTAAATTGTACAGTAAGTCGAGTGACAAAGGCAAGCCGTTTAGAATTGTTTATTGGCATTGTGAATTGTGATTTAGCAGAATCAAGAGCTCGAGCAGTGCAAAATATATCAGCGGCAGCAGTATATAGCAAGAAACGGTTTGATAAAACCAAGGCTAAGGTTGTTGGATACGAAGTAGGAGATTTTGTGTTGTTAAAGAATGAGGCAAGGCATCAAACGAAGTTGAGTCCAAAGTTTAGGGGACCGTTACAAATAGCTGACTTGTTGGACGGAGATAGATATATCCTAAGGTCATTGACAAATAATAGAAAATACAAGTATGCTCATGACGATATAAGAAAATTGCCAGAAGGGTATGCACCAGTTGAGTTAGAAAGTAGTAATGAGGATTTGAATAATGTTGATAATGAAGCTGTTGAAAGAGTCAGTATTGGAATGATTAAGAATGAAACTGTTGAAAGAGACAGTAATGAAATGATTCAGAATGAAACTGTTGACAGAGACAGTATTGAAATGATTGAGAATGAAACTGTTAAAGGAGACAGTATGGATGCCTGAAGGGGCTAATAAGAAAAGTTTTGATCATGGTGTGTAACTCATAAGGTGATGTAATGTAAAACCAGTTGAGTCTATGATGATAAAAAGGATAGTGAAGAAAGTTGAATTAAGCTAAAGATTAATTTTATAGCAGTTTAAGAACGAAACTAAAAGTTGAAGATAAAATTTTGTATGAAACCCTGAAGCAAAAATAGTTGTAATCAAAAAGGAAAATGTCAATCTTAAATAATTTTCGAAAATTTATAGATAAAATGAATTATGCAGTAAGGCATTTTTGTAAAACTACACGAGGTCGTGTTATGGTCAGGATGGCCGTGTCGGAGCGTCAGAGGTTCGAGAGGGCTGGCGCTGTGTCGGGGCATAACAACAGTGTGCGTTGCTGCGTCTTTGAGTACTGCGCAATATGATGGAATTGGGAGGTCCCGTTTTAGCGGGGCGACAGCGTGTTGGTGCGTAATAATAACACGTGCGCGTTGCTGCGTCTTTGAGTACTGCGCAATATGATGGAATTGGGAAGTCCCGTTTTAGCGGGTCGACAGCGTGTCGGCGCGTATTGATAAATATAAATAAATATATATACATATTTGAGGACTAGATGCGGTGGTATACGTTTGTTATTTTGAGGAATTTAATAATTTTGGAGATGTTTTCTGGGGTTGGGTTTGCAAGAATCGATTCGGGGCAAAAATTATTTAAAATTTGGGATTTAAACTAGGAAGTTTTGATATAGTTGATGAAGATATGTGGAATAGTAAGATCTATCGTTGTATTACACACTTAGGGCATGTCGAAATTAGCATGCTGTTGTTTTGAAAATATTGTGTGTCCTAGTCGGAGTCTGAGTATTTTTATTTGGTCGCTACGTATTATAATTTGTTCTTTTACATTTTTATACCCTGAACCCATTGAAAATGGGATATCAGGGTATAATGGTTTTATTAAAATGTATGTAACAGGCAGAAGGAGGCGTGGCAGACCCCATAAAGTAGATAAATTCTTGATCAGGGCGACGAGCTGAGTTGATTTAGCCCTGTCCGTCTGTCTGTATGTATGAACGCGTGGATCTCCGAATCTATAAGAGCTAGAGACTTGAAATTTTGTATGTAGATCCGCGTATAGCACGCGCATATCAATTTTGTTTAAAAAAATCGATTACATTGATCGTTTTAAAGTTATCGATTAAAAACGAAATCGGAAACCAGTTATAAAATTATGTCTCGCAAATCTTTAAAGCTAGAGACTCCTTATTTTGTAGTTAGTATAATATGGAGTTTATGCAATTTTGAACTTTGTTATATTTTGATGCCACGACCCCTTCGCCCTAAATTTGCAAAAAACCTATTTCAAATGCTAGAGACTTGTGCTTCGGCAACTACACACATATGAATGACATAATCACGCTCTGAAAGTTTAATTAAGAAAGTTCATATACAAAGGAGCTTATTCAACAATTAACTTCCCATAATATAGCCCTACTGCAGCCCAAGCGCAGTCGCTGCGTAAACTGCGCAGTCAGCAGAGCGCGTCCTTATGCGTGCGTGCGTGCGTATGTGTTTGCTCGTAATGTATACATATTAAGAGAAGTGTCGAACGTTTGGAATATCGGCTCTTCGCAGGGTTCAGGGGATCTCCTAGTCGAATACCGCCGACTAGAGCTTTCTTACTTGTTATACTCATTCACAAAGTGAAATGAGTATATTGGTTTTGTGCAATGTCCGTCACGCTGTCCGTCTATCCGTCTGTCCGTATGAACGCAAACCATTTGCACAGTTTTGAAGCTAGAGAGTTGAAATTTGGAATATAGGGTTCACCGACTAGAGCTTTCTTACTTGTTAAGGTAAGGAGCTGTGTGTTTTAGGTTTGTGTTTTATTGTTGTTAGCATCTGTTGTAGAGTTCTACATTGTGTTTGAGGTTTTGAGCTAGTTCGGGAATTTATTTATATCTATAGTGTTAAAGTTGGGGATATAAAAGAGGGGCATTTTAACTGTGGATTTGGTTGTAATGTCGGCTAGCTCATTTCCTTCACGCCTCCTTCTACCTGTTACATACATTTGAACAAAACCATTATACCCTGATTTCTCATTTTCAATGGGTACAAGGAATAAAAACAACAAAAAAACCAAGTACAATATTGTGTTATAGTCTGCCGAGTTTGGCAAAACCAAATCTTTTCAGTCGGCTTAAAGGCCTGACAGAGAGTAAGCGTCTCGCGAGCATATTGCGGTGTCAAATAATTTGTCACTATACCTGTTGTGTGCTTTCCAATCTGCTCAACCACTGTATGCAGATTCAGGTCACGATGACATCTGGAGCCGCGCACATATCAGGAGCAATTTGTAATTTGTCTCATGTTGCGATTCTATAAAACTTGTATACGTTTATAGCTTGATTTAGCGGCTATTCGCCAGATCTGCACATTGTAGAGCGAGATCGGCGCTATACAGTAAACATATACTGCTCTTTCGGCTCTAAAAGGCATGGTGTTTCTCTGATGATCAGCCACCGCCCAAAAGTTTGACGCTTTTCAAGGATAATTCCGAGATATTTACCGTACAAGCGTTGATCCAGAATGACGTCTTCTAACTGTTTAGGTGGGGTGTGGTTAATGAGTGTTTTTAGGGTGAATCAGGAATTAGTCGTCTTCTGTGGGTTAATCTGCGATCTGCGATACATATTGAACAGAGCAGGGGACCTAGGATGCTACCCTGTGGAACTCCAGGTCTCATAAGCCAAGGAAGTTCCTAACAATGTTTATAAACTGATTATCACCCTTATCAGTATATTATGACAAAGTATCGTTTTTCTTTTCGCTCGTGAAGACAAACAAAATGAACACATATCGCAAAAACTCCGTTAAAAAGTGTTTTAAATAAGCAATTTATTAATAGCAATCAGTAAGCACCATTAGTAGCCAGCTAATCAGAGCAATGCACAAAATTGTTGTCACGCCCCCAAGGGACGTAGATATATCCGCCATAGCCTTTTGATCATGGGTTGTCAACACGAGTATACATTCCAAATTGCAACTCTCTAGCACTTTAAGAAGTAGTGTTTCTGAGATATCGAAAAATGCATTTTCAGATTTACCACGTCCCTAGTGGGCGTTTCGGCGTATATCGGGCGTATTACTTTATAATTCGAGATTTAATAGTGTGGAATGGGTTTACGGTCATACGGACAGATGGACAAAACCAATATACTCATTTCACTTCGTGAATGAGTATAAAAACCTGTTTCAGTTGAATGTTCAAAAAAAAAACTAGATGTGTAAATACTTTTGAGCAACTCTGTATGTTTTAAAAACACATATAACAAATTTACTTAATTTTGGCGATGGTACTTTTAACCTTCATAAATACGTATTAGAGATTCCCACCGAGATCTAACTGAGGATTAACGATAGTTGGAGACAAATTTAGTTTATATTTACAATTATAATAATAAACCTTATCAAGATTCCGCTAGTTATCATTTTGGTTATCGCAACAAAGTATACAAAGGCAACGCAATGACGAAGTGGGACAGAACAATAGAGCTCAATAATAACTTATAATTATATAATATAACTTATAATCAACCACTGCTAATACGCCGACATTTTTTGCAAAGGCTATCGACCTTTATATTGTCATGTACTAATTTTACAGTTGCATTGTGACAGTCAAGCAGATGGGACATGTGCAAGGATGTCAATTCAACATTTTTTTATAAGCCTTGAATCTATTGAAAATGGGAAATGAGGGAGTAATGGTTTTGTTAGAATGTATGTAACACGCAGAAGGAAAGGTCGGCGCCATACAGTAAACATATACTGCTCTTTCGGCTCTAAAAGGAATGGTGTTTTTCTGATGATCACCGCCCAAAAGTAGTAGTAGTAGTAGTAGAGATATGTAGCATGAAAGCGTTGATCCAGAATGACGTCTTCTAACTGTATAGGTGGGCTGTGGTCAATGAGTGTTTTCAGGGTGAAGCAGGAATTAGTTGTCTTTTGTGGGCTAATCTTCATAATCCATCTCATGCACCAAGCAGTTGGAGTATTAAGATACTCCCGTATACTGGCTGCCTCAGAGCGGCATTTAAAGCTATAGAGCAGTCCAATATAATCTGTATATGTAGCTTTTTTTAGGCGTTGGTGTAATCGCATAAATAAATAAGTTGCAATTAGTGCCACTAAAGCCGTTAGTAGACATTATTGCCTAAAGGATCCCCAACTGTGAAGCTGGCAAAGGTGTCAAAGGCTTTGCTAAAACAGCTGCAAGACTGCTACACGAGTGAATGATGATGCAGCAGTGAGGAAGATAAAGCCTACTCCAGCCTTTATCCCAGTTGTTGGCGACATCAAAGGATTACCGATGTTGCTTTAGCCATAAAAACAACTAAACTTTGCCTATAAATCTGTCAAGAACTCTTATAAGGAGAGCTTCTGGACACTGAAAACATATCTCAACGACAACGAAATCGGATATTAGACATTCCTAACCAAGGACGAAAGAGCGTATCGCCTTGTCATTAAGCGTCTGCATCACTGCACTGAAATCATGGTAATCGAGATAACCTTGGCCTCAAGGACACACGCTATGAGGCAACAAATTTAAAAACGCCAACACAACAACAAGGACGGCTATGCCATAAAACGGCTCTGTCATTGCGTAATACCCATCAAGCCACCTCTCAAAAACAAGGAAGTCTTGCAATGCTACAGATGGGAGGGTACTCTCAAAATACTACACAAAACAAGTAAGAACGTTGCAGTCAGGTGCTATTGGGTGCAGATTACTCATTCACGCCCCCACAGCTCACGCCCATTGCAAGATATATATTTTTCCTATTTGCCACGCCCCCAATTGGTTCATATATATATATATAATTTTTAGCAAATCAATAGTGGAGATCATCAGTAACATCACCGTATAATGGCTAGGAAATGATACACGTTCCACTTAATCAAGTAAGTAAGGAAACAATAAGAGTAGTGGTATTTCATTGACGATACCAAACCGAGGTCTAATATCTCCCACTTATTCTACACCTCTTATGTCTCCTTACACTGCCAGATTAGAGTCAAGCTCAAAAGGGTCTTCTTTCCCCGCTAATTATTCCAAGCCCGTTCCCTTGGCTGTGGTTTCGCTAGATAGTAGATAGGGACAGAATCCTTGATTTGTTTAACGTGGCGTGTACCCCATTAGGGGTTTACAACCACGGTACACATTTGTGCCACATGAGTGGCACATAGTACAGCGGGTGAATACGATGCGTCCACCAACGCCCCTAAGAGAAATTCTCTTAAGTACCAGTTCGAACTTATGCTGTCGGGCATGTCGTTCCCTCTTGGTCAGGGGCGAGGCCTATCATAACCTCTGCTGACTACGGGTACAGCTCCGGTCGTGACACAACTCTGTTGGATCATGACTTATATTGACATATTTGTTACCACAGCCACCACGATACTCCCACTAAAGGGGGCCAACCTCAATAGGGCTGGCCTTGGCCACCAGCCCATCCCGTGGTTCAAATTAACAGCTTTGATCGGCTGGTCGCAGTCGAGACTGCTACCCAATTTCGGTTTCCGACAACCAGGAACTGGGTTAACACCTGCGGCTATCCCGTATTGAGAAAGCCTACCAAATTGAGGCTTTTGTCAGCCTTTCGACTCATCACAAGGATTTGTCTACCAGATTAAGGTTTCGGTATGCCTTCCGACTTTCTCCCAAAGGAGAAAGTCTACCAAATTGAGGCTTTGGTCTGCCTTTCGACTTTCTCCTCAAGGAGAAACTCTACCAAATTGAGGCTTTGGTCTGCCTTCCTACTTTTTCCTAAGGAGAAAGTCTACCAAATTAAGGCTTTGGTCCGCCCTTCGACTTTCTTCATAGGAAGAAAGTCTACCAAATTAAGGCTTTGGTGCGCCCTTCGACTCATCACAGGGATTTGTCTACCAAATTAAGGCTTTGGTATGCCCTTCGACTCATCCAGGATGGAATTTGTCTACCAAACTTAGGGACTTTGGTGTGTCCTGCGATTCACTCCAAGGAGATCCTCTCCCAATTTGAGGTATTGGTACACCTTTCGTAGCTGTAGCTACTCCCAGTTTTGACTAACGTCAGTCCGGTACTGGTCTACCAGGTCCTCCTGCGTCATCTAGCAGCATGCGTCGCCTGCTGAAGACTATGGATGCATAGTCTCCAAGCAGTTGCATGCTCTCGGGCGTTGTCACCGTTCCTGCTACGAGCCAGTCACCGGATGAGTTCTGCTGGATTCTAAGCCCTTCAAGGTCCCGCACATCCGCATTGAGGGGGCAAACACATAGAATGTGTTGCCAGTCCTCTATGGGATCGCCACATAGACATCCAGCAGTCTCGCTTAGACCACGCGCATGCAGAAAAGCGTTCAACGAGCCGTGGCCAGTTATGAGGAAACTGGCATGCATCGTGAACCTGAAATCGGGGCGGCTGAACACGAAGTCAACATCCGGGATGAACTTATGCGTAACACGGCCGTGTTTGCTGTCATCCCACCGGAGCTGCCATTCGCACAATACGCGCTCCATCAGCAAGGCTCTCCTCATATTATGATCAAGGGTGGAAACGTCTTGATCGTAGAGCCAATCGCCTTCTACCATAGGGTAGTTCCGTTTCAGTTTAAACTGCATCGCTGTGCGCGTTGCCACAAGGTCCAGCGGTGGAGCTCCAGCTAGCACTTCAAGGGCTATTGTGGATACCGTTCGGCACGCGGGCAAACATCCTAAAAGGATGAGCCGATGGCAGGACTCGAGCGACTTCCTAGCGCCGGCTAGTCTCATCGCCATCTTGTACCACACCGAGGCACCAAATAGTGCACAAGGCACCATGAGTCCGGCATATATCCTTCGCCGTGCTGGCGGACTGAGTCCCCAGTCCACGCGTAGCACACGGGTCAGAGTAGATAGGGACAGTAGGAATCTCGTTAATCCATTCATGCGCGTCACTAATTAGATGACGAGGCATTTGGCTATTTTTTTTTTTTTTTTACCGGGCTGTCGCAATTGTCTGGTCCTTCCAGCACCTACGTCTCATCTACCAGTGAGTTTCTGATAGATAAAGACGACAGTATGCGTCCGGACCGGTCCGGATTTCTTTGTAACTTTTTATGTGTTATGCCAAGTTAGCAGGCTTGGTAAGGAATCGTAAAATAGAGCAAGTCACTCCACAGTGAAGGTCTTGAAGCTGAAGACTCCGCCAGACACCACCCTGAAACTAATGACATTGCTGTCGCTAGCGGTCAGGATACCCAGAGCTCTCAATCGTGTTACGGATTGAAAACTCCAAATACCCCGCCAGTTTAGTGTAGCGGAGACGACCTCGATGTTCTCACGTGCCCGATAGACAGACCGCAAAGTCGTCAGTAGGTCCTGTCTGTTGTAGATCTCGACTTTGCTCTGGTGAGCTCTATCGAGATCAAGTCCGTCTGTCAGAACCTGCGCCTCAAGCACTATTGTGCTGTCATGTCGGAATGCAATTAAATCGGGTTTATATACCCGATTTTGCCCATACAGGCTTTGCTCTGAATAGACAGTGTAGCCCCTTGTCTCAAGCCCCTTCTTGAGATAGGAAACTACCAGCTTGTCAAACTTTCTCAGGACGCCTAATGCCTCACTCCGAAGCGTAAGCTTGTGATAGAGTTGAGGCAGTAAGACAGTCCTGAGAGCGAATAACTTCTGTTGTGTTTTGAGGGGGGACTGCATTAATCTCTCCAACTTTGGACTAATGTCCTCTGTTGGATTGTAACGAGCCCTCCCATCTGCAGTAACTCTGATACCGAGATACTTCTATTCCTCCGAACGTTTCAGGCTTGGACATGCGCGCGAACCTACACTAAAGCTACGTGGTTCCACCACCGTAAACTTATGTTTAGGTTGCCCCTTAATACTGACCGTGAAACATTTATCAGAATTAAGGGTAAGCCCAACAGAAGACAGAAAGTCAACTGTGGTATCCAAGAGTTCCTGAAGCCCCTTTGGAGTGGAAGCAGATTATCTGCGAAAGCTGCAGCATTAATTTTTGCATCACCGACATGGACACCGATGTCCTTGGGAAGAGACCTGAGCAACCGATCAATGATCAGATTGAACTGTTGATGATTATGATGCCATCTTCAATCGTCGTTATGGGCTCTAGGTGCCCGGGTCGCGTGGCGCATTGTGCGACGGTTCCTGACACCAGTTGCTGCGCACACGATGCTTTCTGTAATCTCTTGCAGAAAGTGGTGCTCACAGTAGTAGCGCAGTTGCACACAGCGAAGGTCTTTGTTCCGCAATCGGCCACTATGTTACTTTCCTCTAAGTCTATTATTACATTATTATGTTGAACGGGAAAAACGTCGATTTTCCTACAACTTAGCTTAGGTTGGGGACATTTTATAAGAAAATACAAAAGTTCGGAATTTTGAAAAGCCTTAATGATAGATACCTCTAAAAGGTCCACTACACTAATATTTGTAAGATGCTCATTTAACAATTCTGAAATGTCAATGCTGTCCAAGATAAGTGGGCTAATCAAATTTATTTTTGCAAGTGTCACGGATAGAATTAGATCCTCAAGATTTGTAATTATTATTCTGTTCTTCGCTAGAATTGTTGAATAGAGATGCTCAACTTCCGCATCAGGTTTTAGAATTGCATTAAGTGCCTGTGAGACTTCGTTAAGTCGCATTTGAAATTTGTTATTGATTTCGATTTGCCTATTTTCTGAATCTATTAATTGACCCTGTTTGAACTTAATTTGCTCCCAGTCATCAAAATCTGGGGTTCCTGCGATTGCCTTAAGGGCACTACCTATCAAGTTTATGCTGCGTGATGGTGCCTATGGTGAACATTTAAAGTTGCAAGTAATGTGGCTATGTGTCGAATGTCGGTCTTTAGTACTTGTCTCATGTGGTCTTTCGGTAGGTTGTCTATTAGTTTCGTCGTCTCGTCAACGTAAGTTTCAAATGATGTCAAGTTCGTCGTATGTCCCAAGTACCTGTATTCGTCCCAGATTGTCACGTCTCCGTCAACTATGGGTATATAGTCCGTATGTGAATAGTCGCTAAGTCTCAATGTCGCTTCGGTCAAAGTCATCGTTGTCATTGTCAGAGCCAAAAAATATCGTAACCTACAGTGAGATATATGTGAACTTATTAGCCTAATAAGAAAATGGATTAACCTAAAAATTCGAATTCTGGTAGGAGTTTTATGGCCTACTTAAGACAGTCCTTATGGACCACCCTCCCTTTAATTAGAACCGTCGTACCCAGGTCCGCTTCCACTGTTGCTTCAGTGAATAGGGGCGAAAGTTTATTTCCCAATCTCTTGTTGGATTTTAACCATACCTTCTCACCCACATTATATGTTTTCTGGACCCCGTTCTTACGTTGGTGCTCTAACGATTTTTCTTGTGCTGCCGTGATTTTCTCCTTTATTTTCATCGCATTCTCAATAGGGATTGAGTGGATAATTTCTATTGGCTTCTTTTTCGTAACCGAGTGAATCGACCTATTGTATTTTATTGTCGCGATAAGGATATTGTCGACAGTGTCTTCAATGTGGTTTCCATTTTTAAGACAGCGACTTATATCCCCTAAGGTACCGTAAAAACGCTCGACCTGCCCGTTAGACGTGCTATGTAGGGGCGGCGCGTTCGCGATCACGATGTCAAAGTTATTTGACAGCATTGATCTAATGGTCTCTGAATTTAGAGATCTTTCGTTGTCACAGTAAATCGTCTTTGTTTTTGGGAAGACGTTCAGAAGTTGTAGCAGTGGAGCCTTTATGTCCACGATCGCGCGTGAACGAATGGGCTGGACGGTTGCAAATTTAGAAAATTTGTCATTGCAAGTTAAAAAGTATTTCTGGTCAGTGGAGTAAATGTCTACGTGTAGCATTTCCCCGGCATATGACGGTATTGGGGTCTTCCCTATCTCTTGTCGGATTGGGTGACGATTATGTTTACTCATAGCGCATACCCGACAGTTTGCCACTATTTCCATTGTAAGACGACCAATTTTTGGGAAAAAATAGTCCCGAAGTATTTGTTGCGCATTCTCTTGCGCCGCGCGGTGAGCACGATTATGCTCAGCTATAGCGATTTCCCTTTGTTCTGTTGTGTCTGGGATGTCTATAACCATACTTTTTGAGTGTTGAAATGTAGTTGAGGGAAATTCTTCGACCAATTTGTGTTGGATAAAGGCCAGAATGGGAAGCTCGCAAAATATTGCGCTGGTCACCTCTGCGTTCACGGCTTCTTGCAGAGTTTGGAACAGTGAGTTCCGATCGGAAAACTGTATGACATGTCTGGTTTTTGTTTTAAACAGGATGTAAGTCCTATGTTGTGAAATGGTGCTTTCCTCCAGTATTATCTGGTTTCGAAAGCAGTTGACCGGCTTGTCTGTCGTCTCAATTGTGTAGGTAAGAGACTCTTCGCTATGGATTGTAGCGACATCAGAATCTGCCGAATTTTCTAAAGCGTTGATATTTTGGCGAGACATGGCGTCTGCTACAAAATTCGCTTTGCCAGGCTTATAAATGATGTTAGCGTTATGCTCATCAATGAAAGCCTTCCAGCGTTTTATCTTAGCGTTCGAATTTTTTTCCGATACGGCAAAAGTTAAAGGCTGGTGATCTGTATAGATGTTTAAATTTTTAACTCCGTACAGGTAGTTTCTGTGATTTTTCAATGCCCACACAATGGCGAGAAGCTCTCTCTCATTTGTGGCGAAATTAATCTCATTATCTCGCAATGTGCGCGAGATCATTGTAATCGGGCGGCCGCCCTGGGACAGCACTGCTCCGAGCCCGTAACCTGACGCGTCGGTTGTAAGGTCAAATGGTTTTTTGAAATCGGGATATGACAACATCACATCCTCTGACGCTAGCATCTCCTTTAACCTGTTAAAGGCATTCAGTTGCTCTGGAGTAAGTTCGAGTTTAACCTTTCTCGAATGGTTGGCGCTTATTTTCCCGTTTTCACCTTTCAAGATCTCCGTTAGGGGTCTTGCGATGCTGGCGAAACCCGCAATAAAGCACCTATAATAACTTGCTAGCCCGAGAAATGATCGAAGGCTAAACAATGTTTTAGGTGGTTGAAAATCCTTTATGGCCTGTACTTTATCGGCCGACGTCTGGATTCCACCTCTGCATACGGTGAATCCCAAATATTCTACGCTCTTTTTAAAGAACTTAGATTTTTCTTGAGAAACCCGCATGCCTGCGTCCCTAAGGCTTTTCAAGACCCACTCCATATGATTGACGTGGTCTTCCTTATTTGGGGAGAAAATTATTACGTCATCCACATAGACATAACAAGTTTTCCCAATTTGGTCCCTGAGGACGTCGTCTATTGCCCTCTGAAAAATACTAGGGGCGTTTTTTAACCCGAAGGGAAGTCTGCAAAATTCATACTTCCCGTTGTTTACAGAGAATGCTGTTTTTTCTCTGTCCCTTTCTATCAGTTCTATCTGATGAAATCCCGATTTGAGATCCAGTGTGGTAAAATACTGAGCCTCTCCCATATTTGCCAATATGGTAGAAATCGATGGGATAGGATATTTATCGTCGATTGTTTTTTGATTTAATTTCCGACAATCAATTACTAGACGCTTTTTTTATGACCGGAGTCGTCAACTCCTTTTTTGTCCACAACCCATATCGGGTTGTTATACGGTGATTTTGAGGGTCTAATTATGCCGTCCGCCAGAAGTTGTTTAACCTCTGCATTGATCAATTCAGACACGCCCATTGGGTATGGGTATAATTTAGAATATACCGGTTCGCCGTCCGTTCGGATTGTGGCGATAGTGTTTATATTATAAGGCAGGGATTTGTTAACGTCTGCAAAGGCGTTAATCATCCGGTCAATCATACGATTGAAAGTGGGCCTGACCGCGGCGGGAACATCCGCGTCATTTATTTCGAAGTGGTTTACCTGTTGGCATATTGTGAACTCCATTTTTTCCATTCCCTGGTCATATTTAATGACATTGCTGTTTAGATCTATTTGGGCGCTGACTTTTTTTTAACAAGTCAAGGCCAATTATGCCATCGAAGTCTTTCAATGAGTCTAGCATAAAAAAATATGATTTTTCACCGAAGAGGTGAATGAGGCATTTCTGCTCAATTTTTGTGTGTCCGTGTATCGATTTGACTTGAAATGGGCTATCGACTGGCTTCCAATGTGCCAGTTCGGGAAGGGGTTTTATGTAATTTTTTGATGCTCCTGTGTCTATCAGAAGTTTTATTTCCCGCCCTGCAACCGTGCGTCTTACAAACGGGAGCAGGGACTTTCCACTAAAAAATTGCAATTTTCAGCACCTGACAGGTCGTCTTCGACCGCTTCTGCCTCGTGTTGCGAGTATGACTCATAACCACCTTCATTACTTTCTTCTTGTGGCAAGTCCTCATTGATTGATCCCCATAGTTTGCATTGCCTCGATAACCATGTGTGGGTTGTCTGAAGCGGGGGGAGGTATCTACCTCCATTGGTTCGGGGCCACGCCCCTGTGGTTTTTGGGATTGAAAGTGTTGCTTTGAACTGCTTGCTTTCTGTTGACCTTGGTTATTCTGAGTTTTTTGAAAATGGGGGTTCTTTTTCTGAAAACCGCCGTCATTTTCCTGTTGGCCGTTTTGACGCCAGTTTTGGGTCTTTTGGCTATTATTTTTCTGAGGTTTTTCTTCGAGATGTTTTGCAAAACTGGCTGCAAAAATGCCTCTTTCGTTGCTTGATTCGGCTTCCTGTGCCAGAGCTAAAGCAGTTGGGAGATCTCCGGGCTTTGCCGGGAAGACGGCCCATCTCAGGGACTTTTTTAGTCCAGAGACAAAAGTGTGGAGAGCATCGCTTCTAAATTTTGCATTTAAAACAGCCGCTGCGGCTGGATCATGAGTCATTAAAGTTTTGTTTGTTAGAAGTATTTTACCAAAGAAAGGTCACCTTGCCTTAGCGTGCTTAATTGCTGTTGGATCACATGCACTGGCGTTTTGTCAGCGTATGCGAAATCCAATCTGGCAATTATTGCTTTAAAATTTAGCACTGTGCTGAATGAGGCCAGTACTGCGTCTGCTGAACCCCTTACCTTGTTGCGTATTATAGCAACTGCCTGATAGTGTCTGGAACTGCCATTATAAGGCTCAAATACTTTGTAGGCTGCGCTGGCGGCCTGTTTCCATGAGACGTAGCCCTCCTGCTTCCCGTCAAACTCCGGGATGGACTTTACAATGTCCAGGGGCTCGTCGCACTTGGTTCCTGGCACTATTTCTATTTCTGTGTAAGTCTCAATTTGGGGGGCTGCTCCCTTAAGTTCATTTAACTGTTCTGTTAGAGCAGCTAATTTTTGTTCAAAAATTTTTGTTTGATTTTCGAGGGCTTGACGCACCTGCGTTGCCAGTTCTGTTACTTGTTTGTCGGTCATTTTATTATTTACTCTATATTCAATATAGGAGGTAATGTACTCTTCCTCGCTGCTGCAATCTGGACTACTTATATCTTGCATTCAAATCGAAATCACTTTGTATCGAAAATAATTTGATTGACTTAACAAAAATTAAATTGTTATATAAAAAAATTCTAGCGATGTAACAGAATACACTTATTCAAGGGAAAATTTATATTTTTTATTTAGAGAAAAAATATTTCACACACTTATCTTGGCCAGCTGTGTAACATACACGAATAAGAATTTTTTATATTTTTATTCACTCTTTTTATACTCATTCACAAAGTGAAATGAGTATATTGGTTTTGTGCAATGTCCGTCACGCTGTCCGTCCGTCTGTCCGTCTGTCCGTATGAACGCAAACCATTTGCACAGTTTTGAAGCTAGAGAGTTGAAATTTGGAATATATGCTCGTGTATACCCTCGAATTATAAAGTGTCAAGATTTTGCCGATACGCCCACTAGGGGCGTGGCAAATCGGAAAATGCATTTTCCGATATCTCAGAAACACTACTTCTGGAAGTGCTAGAGAGTTGCAATTTGGAATATATACTCGTGTTGACAACCCAAGATCAAAAAGCTATAGCGGATATATCTACGCCCATTGGGGGCGTGGCAAATCGGGTAAAACTGTATCTTCTACAGTTTTAAAGCTAGAACGCCCAATTTTGGTTACTGATACGACCCTATGAAGATCGACCAAAAATCTATATATCCACGCTTACTAGGGGCGTGGCAAATCGGATCTGACTATATAGTGATTTTTCAAATTTTGTAATATTTTGAGCACTATTGATGCTAGAGACTTGAAACTTGGTATATATACTCGGGTTGACAAGTTGAAAAGATATGGCGGATATATCTACGCTCATAGGGGGCGTAGCAAACCGCAAAAGTTTGTAGCTCCTACAGTTTTGGAGCTAGAAGCTTCAAAATTGGATGGTAACTTACTAGTGAGCTTCTCTATCGATGCGCCAAAAATAATTTTTACGCCCCTTATGGGGTATGCCCGGCTAAAAAATACCCTGTCCCTAAGGCTTTTCAAGACCCACTCCATATGATTGACGTGGTCTTCCTTATTTGGGGAGAAAATGATTACGTCATCCACATAGACATAACAAGTTTTCCCAATTTGGTCCCTGAGGACGTCGTCTATTGCCCTCTGAAAAATACTAGGGGCGTTTTTTAACCCGAAGGGAACTCTGCAAAATTCATACTTCCCGTTGTTTACAGAGAATGCTGTTTTTTCTCTGTCCCTTTCTATCAGTTCTATCTGATGAAATCCCGATTTGAGATCCAGTGTGGTAAAATACTGAGCCTCTCCCATATTTGCCAATATGGTAGAAATCGATGGGATAGGATATTTATCGTCGATTGTTTTTTGATTTAATTTCCGACAATCAATTACTAGACGCTTTTTTTATGACCGGAGTCGTCAACTCCTTTTTTGTCCACAACCCATATCGGGTTGTTATACGGTGATTTTGAGGGTCTAATTATGCCGTCCGCCAGAAGTTGTTTAACCTCTGCATTGATAAATTCAGACACGCCCATTGGGTATGGGTATAATTTAGAATATACCGGTTCGCCGTCCGTTCGGATTGTGGCGATAGTGTTTATATTATAAGGCAGGGATTTGTTAACGTCTGCAAAGGCGTTAATCATCCGGTCAATCATACGATTGAAAGTGAGCCTGACCGCGGCGGGAACATCCGCGTCATTTATTTCGAAGTGGTTTACCTGTTGGCATATTGTGAACTCCATTTTTTCCATTCCCTGGTCATATTTAATGACATTGCTGTTTAGATCTATTTGGGCGCTGACTTTTTTTAACAAGTCAAGGCCAATTATGCCATCGAAGTCTTTCAATGAGTCTAGCATAAAAAAATATGATTTTTCACCGAAGAGGTGAATGAGGCATTTCTGCTCAATTTTTGTGTGTCCGTGGATCGATTTGACTTGAAATGGGCTATCGACTGGCTTCTAATGTGCCAGTTCGGGAAGGGGTTTTATGTAATTTTTTGATGCTCCTGTGTCTATCAGAAGTTTTATTTCCCGCCCTGCAACCGTGCGTCTTACAAACGGGAGCAGGGACTTTCCACTAAAAAATTGCAATTTTCAGCACCTGACAGGTCGTCTTCGACCGCTTCTGCCTCGTGTTGCGAGTATGACTCATAACCACCTTCATTACTTTCTTCTTGTGGCAAGTCCTCATTGATTGATCCCCATAGTTTGCATTGCCTCGATAACCATGTGTGGGTTGTCTGAAGCGGGAGGAGGTATCTACCTCCATTGGTTCGGGACCACGCCCCTGTGGTTTTTGGGATTGAAAGTGTTGCTTTGCACTGCTTGCTTTCTGTTGACCTTGGTTATTCTGAGTTTTTTGAAAATGGGGGGTTCTTTTTCTGAAAACCGCCGTCATTTTCCTGTTGGCCGTTTTGACGCCAGTTTTGGGTCTTTTGGCTATTATTTTTCTGAGGTTTTTCTTCGAGGTGTTTTGCAAAACTGGCTGCAAAAATGCCTCTTTCGTTGCTTGATTCGGCTTCCTGTGCCAGAGCTAAAGCAGTTGGGAGATCTCCGGGCTGTGCCGGGAAGACGGCCCATCTCAGGGACTTTTTTAGTCCAGAGACAAAAGTGTGGAGAGCATCGCTTCTAAATTTTGCATTTAAAACAGCCGCTGCGGCTGGATCATGAGTCATTAAAGTTTTGTTTGTTAGAAGTATTTTACCAAAGAAAGGTCACCTTGCCTTAGCGTGCTTAATTGCTGTTGGATCACATGCACTGGCGTTTTGTCAGCGTATGCGAAATCCAATCTGGCAATTATTGCTTTAAAATTTAGCACTGTGCTGAATGAGGCCAGTACTGCGTCTGCTGAACCCCTTACCTTGTTGCGTATTATAGCAACTGCCTGATAGTGTCTGGAACTGCCATTATAAGGCTCAAATACTTTGTAGGCTGCGCTGGCGGCCTGTTTCCATGAGACGTAGCCCTCCTGCTTCCCGTCAAACTCCGGGATGGACTTTACAATGTCCAGGGGCTCGTCGCACTTGGTTCCTGGCACTATTTCTATTTCTGTGTAAGTCTCAATTTGGGGGGCTGCTCCCTTAAGTTCATTTAACTGTTCTGTTAGAGCAGCTAATTTTTGTTCAAAAATTTTTGTTTGATTTTCGAGGGCTTGACGCACCTGCGTTGCCAGTTCTGTTACTTGTTTGTCGGTCATTTTATTATTTACTCTATATTCAATATAGGAGGTAATGTACTCTTCCTCGCTGCTGCAATCTGGACTACTTATATCTTGCATTCAAATCGAAATCACTTTGTATCGAAAATAATTTGATTGACTTAACAAAAATTAAATTGTTATATAAAACAAGTAAGAACGTTGCAGTCGGGCGCTACCGACTGCGGGATACTCATTCACACCCCCACAGATCACGCCCATTGCCACGCCCACAATTGGTTTGTACATATATAATTTTTTGGAAATCAATAGAGGAGATCAGCAGTAATATCTGTATATAATTCTGATTTTCTCACTGAGAATCGGAAAAAACGTATAGTTTTTCCCGATTTGCCACGCCCCCAGTAGGCGTAGACATATAATTTTTGGCCAGTTCTTAGAAGTAGTGAAGGGTAACGTAAGTGTGAAATTTGGATGCTTACACTCAAAAAATGCGAAAATTACAGGGTATTTTTTAGCCGGGCATACCCCATAAGGGGCGTAAAATTTATTTTTGGCGCATCGATAGAGGAGCTCACCAGTAACTTACCATCCAATTTTGAAGCTTCTAGCTCTAAAACTGTAGGAGCTACAAACTTTTGCGGTTTGCCACGCCCCCTATGGGCGTAGATATATCCGCCATATCTTTTTCAACTTGGGTTGTCAACCCGAGTATATATACCAAGTTTCAAGTCTCTAGCATCAATAGTGCTCAAAATATTACAGAATTTGAAAAATCACTATATAGTCAGATCCGATTTTCCACGCCCCTAGTAGGCGTGGATATAAAGATTTTTGGTCGATCTTCATAGGATCGTATCAGTAACCTACGTGCCAAATTTGGGCGTTTTAGCTTTAAAACTGTAGAAGATACAGTTTTACCCGATTTGCCACGCCCCCAATGGGCGTAGATATATCCGCCATAGCTTTTTCAACTTGAGTTGTCAACACAAGTCTACATTCCAAATTGCAACTCTCTAGCACTTTTAGAAGTAGTGTTTCTGAGGTATGGGCAAATGCATTTTCCGATTTGCCACGCCCCTAGTGGGCGTATCAGGAAAATCTTGACACTTTATAATTCGAGGGTATACACGAGTATATATTCCAAATTTCAACTCTCTAGCTTCAAAACTGTGCAAATGGTTTGCGTTCATACGGACAGACGGACAGACGGACAGACGGACGGACAGCGTGACGGACATTGCACAAAACCAATATACTCATTTCACTTTGTGAATGAGTATAAAAATTCTAGCGATGTAACAGAATACACTTATTCAAGGGAAAATTTATATTTTTTATTTAGAGAAAAAATATTTCACACACTTATCTTGGCCAGCTGTGTAACATACACGAATAAGAATTTTTTATATTTTTATTCACTCTTTTTATACTCATTCACAAAGTGAAATGAGTATATTGGTTTTGTGCAATGTCCGTCACGCTGTCCGTCCGTCTGTCCGTCTGTCCGTATGAACGCAAACCATTTGCACAGTTTTGAAGCTAGAGAGTTGAAATTTGGAATATATGCTCGTGTATACCCTCGAATTATAAAGTGTCAAGATTTTGCCGATACGCCCACTAGGGGCGTGGCAAATCGGAAAATGCATTTTCCGATATCTCAGAAACACTACTTCTGGAAGTGCTAGAGAGTTGCAATTTGGAATATATACTCGTGTTGACAACCCAAGATCAAAAAGCTATAGCGGATATATCTACGCCCATGGGGGGCGTGGCTAATCGGGTAAACCTGTATCTTCTACAGTTTTAAAGCTAGAACGCCCAAATTTGGCACGTAGGTTACTGATACGACCCTATGAAGATCGACCAAAAATCTATATATCCACGCTTACTAGGGGCGTGGCAAATCGGATCTGACTATATAGTGATTTTTCAAATTCTGTAATATTTTGAGCACTATTGATGCTAGAGACTTGAAACTTGGTATATATACTCGGGTTGACAACTTAAGTCGAAAAAGATATGGCGGATATATCTACGCTCATAGGGGGCGTAGCAATCCGCAAAAGCTTGTAGCTCCTACAGTTTTGAAGCTAGAAGCTTCAAAATTGGATTGTAAGTTACTAGTGAGCTTCTCTATCGATGACCCAAAAATAATTTTTACGCCCCTTATGGGGCATGCCCGACTAAAAAATACCCTGTAATTTTCGCATTTTTTGAGTGTAAGCATCCAAATTTCACACTTACGTTACCCTTCACTACTTCTAAGAACTGGCCAAAAATTATATGTCTACGCCTACTGGGGGCGTGGCAAATCGGGAAAAACTATACGTTTTTCCGATTCTCAGTGAGAAAATCAGAATTATATATAGGTATTACTGCTGATCTCCTCTATTGATTTCCAAAAAATTATATATGTACACACCAATTGTGGGCGTGGCAATGGGCGTGATCTGTGGGGGTGTGAATGAGTATCCCGCAGTCGGTAGCGCCCAACTGCAACGTTCTTACTTGTTTTATTTGTTTGAATTGTTAAAGTAAAAATGAGCATCTCACTTACATTTTTGTATTTTCTGTCCTTGTAAAATGATTCCTCGCTAGTGGCCGATGTGTCAGACGCTGTCGTTGTGCTGATTTCAATTCCCCCGCTGCACTCCTTCGGACGCTTGTAGTTTTTATACCCTGAACCCATTGAAAATGGGAAAACAGGTTATAATGGTTTTGTTAAAATGTATGTAACAGGCAGAAGGAGGCGTGGCAGACCCCATAAAGTATATATATTCTTGATCAGGCCGACGAGCTGAGTTGATTTAGTCCTGTCCGTCTGTCCGTCCGTCCGTCCGTCCGTCTGTCCGTCTGTCCGTATGTTTGAATGCGTCGATCTCAGAATCTATAAGAGCTAGAGACTTGAAATTTGTTATGTAGGTTCGTGTATAGCACGCGCAGATCGAGTTTGTTTCAAAAATTCGATAACTTTTATCGTTTTAATGTTATCGATTAAAAACGAAATCGAAAACCAGTTATAAAATTATGGCTTGCACATCTTTCAAGCTAGAGACTCTTTTTGTATATAGTTGCATGTGTATTTTATACAATTTTAATTTTTATTATATTTTGGATGCCACGCCCCCTTCGCCCCCAAGTTTCAAAAAACGTATTTCAAGTACTAGAGAGTTGTGCTTCGGCAAATACACACATATGATTAACATAATCACACTCTGAAAGTTTGATTCAAAAAGTCTATCTACAAAGAAACTTATTAAACAATTAAGTTTTCATAATATAGCTCTTCTGCAGCCCAAGCGCAGTCGCTGCGTAAGCTGCGCAGTCAGCAGAGCGCTCGCTTATGCGTGCGTGCGTATGTGTGTGTGTATGTGTGTGTGTATGTGTGTATGCATGTGTTGCTTGTATATATATATGTTAAATAAGTATAAAACCTTTGGAATATCGGCTCATCGCAGGGTTCAGGGGATCTCCTAGTCGGGTACCACCGACTAGAGCTTTCTTACTTGTTATATGTTGATTTTTACTCTCTCAGCTTTTGCTGGGGTCTTATTTTTTTATTTATTACTTTTTGTCACAATTGTTTTTGGTGTTTTTGTTTTGTTTTTTTTTTTTTTTTTTTTTTAATCGTGTTTCGGAGTTAGTTTATTTTCCGCACATTAATTTGTTTTTAATGTTTTAATTAAATTTTTTCACTACAACTTACGGCGTTGGCTCGTAAAGTTATTTTGTAAAAAGTTAAAAGGATTTTATCCTTTTTTTTTTAGGCAGTGGTAATCTTTGCCGTTGGGCGCCAATTAAACCAAATAGGGTTTTTATAGAATATTTTTTATTTACAACTCGTTTGAGTTGGTTGAGAATAATTCTTAAACTGAAACTTAATGTAACTTAAAATGAATTTATAAAGCCGCCGCTGCCGGCAGACAGACCGGCAGACCGCTGAGTCGGCGCTTCTTGTCGACGATCAGACTGCTTAGGCGTGATAGTATCCAATTTCGGCTGCAACTCTGTCGTAACGACTTCTTGTCGACGATCAGACTGCTTAGGCGTGATGGTATCCAATTTCGCCTGCAACTCTGTCGTAACGGCATCCGGCCCAATTGCTCTATCAGCAACTTTGGCCATGCGCGTGTTAACTTATATATATATGTTGTAGCATTAAGATTAGTTTCCATTATTTAGCGCACCGAGTTTCGGTCGCTCTGAGAACTCAAACACAACTAACTCTTGTGTCTCTTATATCTCTCAAGCATACCCCCGAACCACACTCGGCGAAAGCGATGCAACGCTGTCGCCCCGCTAAAACGGTGCATTACTGTCAAATATCTCAGACGCACTCAATACGCGCCGACACGCTGTCGACCCGCTAAAACTTCCCAATTCCATCATATTGCGCAGTACTCAAAGATGCAGCAACGCACACTGTTGTTACTCGCTCGAACCTCTGACGCTCCGACACGGCCATCCTGACCATAACACGACCTCATGTAGTTTTACAAAAATACATATATAAATATTTAGTTTAATATTTACTGTGTGTTTGAGTCGAACTAATGCCGCGACACAGGCTAACGGCAACGCTAATATAATTTAAAAGACGAAGTCAGAGTTAGATTATGACAACTTGCTATATATATATATATTAAAGTCTTTTACGACCGTTTTATTAAAAAATATAATTTTATTTATTTATTTGATTCGTTGTGGAAGGTTTACAATCAGAATTAAGACTAAAGTTACAATTGTTCTTACACTTCTATTTATACGAATACGACTCCCGCTTTTTGGCTTAGTGCTTATTTGTTTACAGGATTGATCTGCGGGTTCAATTTTTATACTCATTCACAAAGTGAAATGAGTATATTGGTTTTGTGCAATGTCCGTCACGCTGTCCGTCCGTCTGTCCGTCTGTCCGTCTGTCCGTCTGTCCGTCTGTCCGTCTGTCCGTATGAACGCAAACCATTTGCACAGTTTTGAAGCTAGAGAGTTGAAATTTGGAATATATACTCGTGTATACCCTCGAATTATAAAGTGTCAAGATTTTCCCGATACGCCCACTAGGGGCGTGGCAAATCGGAAAATGCATTTGCCCATACCTCAGAAACACTACTTCTAGAAGTGCTAGAGAGTTGCAATTTGGAATATATACTTGTGTTGACAACCCAAGATCAAAAAGCTATGGCGGATATATCTACGCCCATTGGGGGCGTGGCAAATCGGGTAAAACTGTATCTTCTACAGTTTTAAAGCTAAAACGCCCAAATTTGGCACGTAGGTTACTGATACGATCCTATGAAGATCGACCAAAAATCTATATATCCACGCCTACTAGGGGCGTGGCAAATCGGATCTGACTATATAGTGATTTTTCAAATTCTGTAATATTTTGAGCACTATTGATGCTAGAGACTTGAAACTTGGTATATATACTCGGGTTGACAACCCAAGTTGGAAAAGATATGGCGGATATATCTACGCCCATAGGGGGCGTGGCAAACCGCAAAAGTTTGTAGCTCCTACAGTTTTAGAGCTAGAAGCTTCAAAATTGGATGGTAAGTTACTGGTGAGCTCCTCTATCGATGCGCCAAAAATAAATTTTACGCCCCTTATGGGGTATGCCCGGCTAAAAAATACCCTGTAATTTTCGCATTTTTTGAGTGTAAGCATCCAAATTTCACACTTACGTTACCCTTCACTACTTCTAAGAACTGGCCAAAAATTATATGTCTACGCCTACTGGGGGCGTGGCAAATCGGGAAAAACTATACGTTTTTCCGATTCTCAGTGAGAAAATCAGAATTATATACAGATATTACTGCTGATCTCCTCTATTGATTTCCAAAAAATTATATATGTACAAACCAATTGTGGGCGTGGCAATGGGTGTGATCTGTGGGGGTGTGAATGAGTATCCCGCAGTCGGTAGCGCCCGACTGCAACGTTCTTACTTGTTTTATATGATAGAGCTGTGAGAATGTTTATGATAGAGAGGTTTGATGTTTGTCATCAAGTTTTGATTTGGGGTTGGGTGACCGATATACGACTCCCCCATCCTTAGGCGGATACAACTGGGTAAAGTGAGGGCTTTTGCTCTAAAATATTATTTGATACTTCATTTTGCTCGATTGGCGTTTCTATTTTATTATACTCATTCACAAAGTGAAATGAGCATATTGGTTTTGTGCAATGTCCGTCACGCTGTCCG
Source organism: Drosophila nigricruria (assembly GCA_037075265.1). Taxonomy (NCBI): domain Eukaryota; kingdom Metazoa; phylum Arthropoda; class Insecta; order Diptera; family Drosophilidae; genus Drosophila; species Drosophila nigricruria. The sequence continues at coordinate 208,612 of JBAMCI010000195.1, forward strand.
TCCGTCTGTCCGTCCGTCCGTCTATCCGTCTGTCCGTATGCACGCAAACCATTTGCACAGTTTTAAAGCTAGAATGTCCAAATTTGGCACGTAGGTTACTGCTACGCTCCTATGAAGATCGACAAAAATTCTTTATATCCACGCCTACTAGGGGCGTGGCAAATCGGATCTGACTATATAGTGAAGATGAAAAAGATATGGTGGATATATCTACGCCCATAGGGGGCGTGACAAACCGCAAAAGCTTATAGCTCCTACAGTTTTAGAGCTAGAAGCTTCAAAATTGGATGGTTGAGCTCCTCTATCGATGACCCAAAAATAATTTTTACGCCTCTTATGGGGCATGCCCGGCTAAAAAATACCCTGTAATTTTCGCATTTTTTGAGTGTAAGCATCCAAATTTCACACTTACGTTACCCTTCACTATTTCTAAGAACTGGCATTATATGTCTACGCCCACTGGGGGCGTGGCAAATCCGGGAAAACTGTACGTTTTTCCGATTCTCAGTGAGAAAATCAAAATTTTATGACGATATTACTGTTGGTCTCCATTGATTTCCAAAAAATTATATATATACAAACCAACTGAAGGCGTGGCAATGGGCGTGAGCTGCGGGTGTGAATGAGTATTCCGCAGTCGGTAGCGCCCGACTGCAACGTTCTTACTTGTTATACCCTGAACCCATTGAAAATGGGAAATCAGGGTATAATGTTTTTGTGAAATGTATGTAACAGGCAGAAGGAGACATCGCAGACCCCATAAAGTATATATATTCTTGATCAGCTCGATGAGCTGAGTTGAAATAGCCCTGTCCGTCTGTCCGTCCGTCCGTCCGTCCGTCCGTATGAACGCAGCGATCTCGTAAACCACAAAAGCTAGATATATGAAATTTTCAGAGAATACTCGTCAATGGCCTACGCAGTACGAGTTTTTTTTAGATTTTCGATAACTCATCCCGTTTCCTTATTATCGATAAAAATCGATAACTTTTCTTCGGTTAAGCATACCGTAAGAGCTAGAGACTTCAAATTTTCTGTGTAGATCCGTGTAATCAATGCGAAGATTTTGTAATTTTTGGATTTTGGATGCCACGCCCCCTTCGCCCCAAATTTGCAAAATTCGTATTTCAAATACTAGAGACTTGTGCTTTGGCAAATACACACATATGAATAACATAATTATGCTGTGAAAGTTTAATCAAGAAAGTCCATCCACAAAAAAAGTTATTAAACATTTAATTTCCCATACAATAGGCATATTGCAGTCCGAGCGCAGTCGCCGCGCTGACTGCGCAGTCAGCAGAGCGCGTGCTTATGCGTGCGTGCATATGCATGTGTGTGTGTGTGTGTGCGTTGCTCGCAATATTCGTATATGTAAAATAAGCATATCATGTTGGGAAGATTGGATCTTCGCAGGGTTCAGGGTATCTCGTAGTCGAGCCGCCTCGACTAGAGCACTCTTACTTGTTTTTTCTGTATTTGATGATTATTTTCCTCGGCAATGTCTTAAATTTAAATATTAAATACAAACAGCAGCTTATTATAATTATTACAAATGTGCTTATTTATATTATTTTAAATATTTTATTGTTTCGTGTGCTCATACAGGATTTCTTTAGCTATTAGGTATGATATTGGTTCTAATTTTTGTGAATAGTCAAGGTATGAGTTTTTTATTGATATTTCGTTTAACTGAACAGAACAATCAAAAATTTTAATTATTTTATTACCTTCTATTGTTAATTCTTTATCTATACATTTTTGGTTTAGTATGGTCTTGGGTAAATTCCAAGTTACAATTATATTTGGTTCAATATATGAAGTATATATATATATATATAATTTTTATACCCTGAACCCATTGAAAATGGGAAATCAGGGTATAATGGTTTTGTTAAAATGTATGTAACAGGCAGAAGGAGACATCGCAGACCCCATAAAGTATATATATTCTTGATCAGGGCGACGAGCTGAGTTGATTTAGCACTGTCCGTCTGTCCGTCTGTCCGTCCGTCCGTCCGTTCGTCTGTCCGTCTGCCCGTAGGTTTGAACGCGTCGATCTCAGAATCTATAAGAGCTAGAGACTTGAAATTTTGTATGTAGGTCCGTGTATAGCACGCGCAGATCGAGTTTGTTTCAATAAATCGATAAATTTGATCTTTTAAAAGTTATCGATCTAAAACGTTATCGAAATGCAGTTATAAATTTATATCTTCCACATCTTTAGAGCTAGTCTCCAAATTTTATATTTAGTACAATGTGGAATTTATAAAATTTTTGTTTTTGTTATATTTTAGATGCCACGCCCCCTTCGCCCCAAATTTGCAAGAAACGTATTTCAAGTGCTAGAGCCTTGTGCTTCGGCAAATACACACATATGGATGACATAATCACGCTCAGAAAGTTTGATTAAGAACGTTTATCTACAAAAGAACTTATATGTCAATCAACTTCCCATAATATAGCTCTTACTGCAGCCCAAGCGCAGTCGCTGCGTATGTGCGTGCATGTATGTGTGTATGTGTGTGTGCATGTGTTGCATGTATATACATATATGTTAAATAAGTATAAAATGTTTGGAATATCGGCTCTTCGCGGGGTTCAGGGGGTCTCCTAGTCGGGTACCACCGACTAGAGCTTTCTTACTTGTTCTTTTTGAATTTTGATTTGTAATGTGTAAATTTTCTGCCTCTGTTCATCTCTTTGAAATTTTTATAGTCAATTTTTATACCCTGAACCCATTGAAAATGGGAAATCAGGGTATAATGGTTTTGTGAAAATGTATGTCACAGGCAGAAGGAGACATGGCAGACCCCATAAAGTATATATATTCTTGATGAGCTGAGTTAAAATAGCCCTGTCCGTCCGTCCGTCCGCCCGTCCGTCCGTCTGTCTGTGTGAACGCAGCGATCTCGTAAACCACAAAAGCTAGAGCTCTGAAATTCAGTGTATAATCGTGTATAATTGTGTATATCCTACGCAGTACGAGTTTTTTTTTTAGATTTTCGATAACTCATCCTGGTTACTTATTATCGATAAAATTCGATAACTTTTCTTCGTTTTTGCGCACCGTAAGAGCTAGAGACTAGAGAAAAATGGAAAAATGTTATTGTTAGTATAATTAGGTGTTGGTGGAAGATATGGTTATTGAAAATAAGGTCGATATGGGACATAGGAATGGTTTGGTTGAAAAAATGTGGGAAACTTTTGAATATTGGGATTTGGGTGTAACGGCTTGAAATTTTTATCTTGTTTTACTTTGTTTTGATTTAAATTTATACAGGATTCTTCATAAAGGTTTTTTTCTTGTAATATGTTTATTAAAGATCTTAAATCGGGAATTTCGGAATTTATAATTCTAATGCAAATATTTGCAGGTAGTTTTTGTATTAGCTCGTCAATACTAGTTTTAAATAACCGCGCATACAATGTTTTTTCATCTAAATTATTTTCTAATTCTAGCTTACTCATCAATGTCTGCCTACGGTGTGCTGCTTCTTCCAGAAAAGCTCGTACGTTGCCTTTGAATGAGGTGCTCCTGAATTCCTCCAATAAGACGGGGTTCTTGGTTTGCTTCTTGTAGTTCAGGATCAGTTGCTTTCGAAGATCAGTCCATGTTGTTAGATTGTTTATGCCAAGAGATAGCCTAACTTCACTGCTGATGCAGCTTTCCACAAGTCCAAAAAGTATTGACCTCTGCCTCGCACCATTGGTGGTGTAAAGTGCCAATATGAAGTCGATCCGGTTAACGAACGTGTATAAACCGTTCTTATTTCCAGTGAACTTCTCAACATTTTTAAGTTGGTTGATCACTTGCGTCATGCTGGCATCGGAAAGGGGTGTTGTTGCGTCTCCTTCCATTTTGTTTATTTAATTAATAACACTATTTTTTGTTTATTTATTTTTTATAAACTAAACCCATTGAAAATGGGAAATCAGGGTATAATGTTTTTGTGAAAATGTATGTAACAGGCAGAAGGAGCCATGGCAGACCCCACAAAGTATATATATTCTTGATCAGCTCAATGAGCTGAGTTGAAATAGCCCTGTCCGTCTGTCCGTCCGTCCGTCCGTCCGTGTGAACGCAGCGATCTCGTAAGCCACAAAAGCTAGAGATCTGAAATTTTCAGTGTATACTCGTGTGTATCCTACGCAGTACGAGTTTTTTTTTAGATTATTGATAACTCATCCCGTTTCCTTATTATCGATTAAAATCGATAACTTTTCTTCGGTTAAGCATACCGTAAAAGCTAGAAACTTCAAATTTACAGTGTAGATCCGTGTAATGAATGCGGACATTATGTAATTTTTGGATTTTGGATGCCACGCCCCCTTCGCCCCCAATTTGAAAATCGTATTTCAAATACTAGAGTCTTGTGCTTTGGCAAATACTCACATATGAATGACATAATTACGCTGTGAAAGTTTGATTAAGAATGTCTATCCACAAAAAAAGTTATTAAACATTTAATTTCCCATACAATAGGCATATTGCAGCCCGAGCGCAGTCGCTGCGTCAACTGCGCAGTCAGCAGCGCGCGTACTTATGCGTATGCATGTGTGTGTGTGTGTGCGTTGCTCGCAATATTTGTATATGTAAAATAAGCATATCATGTTAAGAAGATTGGATCTTCGCAGGGTTCAGGGTATCTCGTAGTCGAGCCGTTTCGACTACAGCACTCTTACTTGTTTTGTTTGTTTTTATGCCTTTGTCGGAAATAACAAAACCTAAGAATTCTACCTTGGTTTTAAAAAATTCGCACTTGTCTACTTGGCATTTCTAGATGGGATTTTTCGTCTTTGCTGAACACGACTATATCGTCTATGTAGACATAGCAGATTTTTCCTATATGCTGCCTATGTCGTCTAAAGCTCTTTGAAATATGGATGGAGCGGTTTTTGGACCAAAAGGGAGTCGTTGAAACTCATATTTTCCACTTTTTTATGGAGGAAGCAGTTTTTTCTATGTCTTTTTCTCTTAATAAGATCTGATGAAATCCGCTTTTTAAATCAAGTACGGAGAATATTTTGTTGTCTCTTTATTGGGCTAATACCTCGTTAATTTCTGGTATGGGATACCGATCGGCGATGGTTGCGGAATTTAGCTTTCTATAGTCTTTAACTATTCTATATTTCTTTTCCCCAGATGCATCTAATTTTTTTGATACTATTATGACGGGAGACTTATATGGAGAACGGGAGGGGTGAATTATGTCGTCGTCTAGCAGCTTTTGTATTTGTGCTTCTACTTCTTGTTGTAAAGACATGGGGTAGGGGTAATATTTAGTATAAATTGGAGAGTCTGAGGTGGTTGTTATTTCTGCTTGGACACAGGTGCTGTCGTTGGGTTTTGAAAATAAGTTCGAGAATTTCCTTGTTAGGTTTGTAATGCTGGTGCCTTGTTCTTTAGACATATGTTCGGTTCTAATATTTAAATTATTGACTGCTTGTAATCGTTTTTCTTTGATTGGAATGTTGTATTTAATCTTTAGTGTCTTAATATTGTCGTTAGAGAAGATTACTGCGTTTAGCTGCTTAAGACCGTCGTTTCTTAGAATGGCGTCAAATGATTTTAGAGTAGGCAGTAGGAAAAATTTTATTTTTACGTCTTTGATGTCAAACACATTCGCTTCTGTGTGCTGGGTTATTTTTATGTTACCTCCTACAGAGATTGCATCGAATGGTTCCATATTTTTTTTCGGGTTTCTTGCTAAATTTGGTTTGATATAATTGTTGTTTGAGCCAGTGTCGATTAAAATTTTTAGGGTCTTTCCTCCTCCAAGCTTGCATTCGAAGTATGGAAGTGAGGAGGACTTTATTCTAAAAAATGTATGCCTGAATGTCCAACTTGATCATCGTCACCCGAGTATTCGTACTCGTGTGGTGAGTTGTCTGCTAGATTTTCTACGTCCGCATAGTATTCGTTAGCGTATTGTTCCAGTTCTGCCTGGCTTTGTTCTTCTATGTAAGAATTGTTGTCCGAACGGATGAGGAGGTGCTACAGGGAAGTTGTAGCTTGGCTGTTGGTGGAATTATTGTCCATTAGGTGTCATTCTATTTTGTGGAAAACTAGGGTTTGGCCTATAGAATTGTATTGGTTGACGTGGAATGTTATTTTGTGTTATTTTAGGAGATCGGAATGATTGCAGACGACCTTTCTGGTTGGCTTGGGAGGCGACATATTTTTGATTCTCTAATTTGAGGCATAAATGAAGGGCTTGTGGCAAGTCGGTGGGTTCTTTAATTCCTAGAAGTCTAGGGAGATCACCTCTAACGAAGGTGTCAAGTGCCTTGTCACGATATACTTTGGTCAATAATCGCTCAGATTCTTTGGTCACATTCATACAACCCACTTTATTAAGAATAAGTGACGAATTTTTATAGATGGCTGAATTAAATTCTTCAACAGATTGCTTACCTTGCGTCAGTCCGGTCATCTGATATTCTAGGGTTGTTATATCCCTCTTATCAGCATAATGTAGGGTCAAGCACTTGGTAATGGCATTCCAGTCAAGTGGTACGTTGTAGGATTCTAATGCTGTATCTGCTAGTCCAGTTATTATACTCATTCACAAAGTGAAATGAGTATATTGGTTTTGTGCAATGTCCGTCACGCTGTCCGTCTGTCCGTATGAACGCAAACCATTTCCACAGTTTTGAAGCTAGAGAGTTGAAATTTGGAATATATACTCGTGTATACCCTCGAATTATAAAGTGTCAAGATTTTCCCGATACGCCCACTAGGGGCGTGGCAAATCGGAAAATGCATTTGCCCATATCTCAGAAACACTACTTCTAGAAGTGCTAGAGAGTTGCAATTTGGAATATATACTCGTGTTGACAACCCAAGATCAAAAAGCTATGGCGGATATATCTACGCCCATTGGGGGCGTGGCAAATCGGGTAAAACTGCATCTTCTACAGTTTTAAAGCTAAAACGCCCAAATTTGGCACGTAGGTTACTGATACGATCCTATGAAGATCGACCAAAAATCTATATATCCACGCCTACTTGGGGCGTGGCAAATCGGATCGGACTATATAGTGATTTTTCAAATTCTGTAATATTTTTAGCACTATTGATGCTAGAGACTTGAAACTTGGTATATATACTCGGGTTGACAACCCAAGTTGGAAAAGATATGGCGGATATATCTACGCCCATAGGGGCGTGGCAAACCGCAAAAGTTTGTAGCTCCTACAGTTTTAGAGCTAGAAGCTTCAAAATAGGATGGTAAGTTACTGGTGAGCTCCTCTATCGATGACCCAAAAATAATTTTTACGCCCCTTATGGGGTATGCCCGGCTAAAAAATACCCTGTAATTTTCGCATTTTTTGAGTGTAAGCATCCAAATTTCACACTTACGTTACCCTTCACTACTTCTAAGAACTGGCCAAAAATTATATGTCTACGCCTACTGGGGGCGTGGCAAATCGGGAAAAACTATACGTTTTTTCCGATTCTCAGTGAGAAAATCAGAATTATATATAGATATTACTGCTGATCTCCTCTATTGATTTCCAAAAAATGATATATGTACAAACCAATTGTGGGCGTGGCAATGGGCGTGATCTGTGGGGGTGTGAATGAGTATCCCGCAGTCGGTAGCGCCCGACTGCAACGTTCTTACTTGTTTTGTTTCTTATTGTATAAAGGATGCAGAAATATCTAGGGCTGCCTTCCTGTCCTGCATAGATTTGCATTATTCTATCTACGCTCTTCTTCCAGGAGCTAAACTCAGCTGGATTCCCGTTAAATTCTCTTAGGCCTTTGACTATATCTGGAACCTTGTCTAATTCAGACATTCTATTACTATACTCAGGTCTGATTGATACGTCAGGGACGTCGAAAGGACATGTGATTGGTCTGATTGATTCGGGTACATTATTTAGTGCTAGAGTCTCAATAACAATTTTAGAAATTAGTTGTGTTAGTTGGTCTATATTCATTTGGGAGTTAGTAGGAGGCGCTGATCGTGAGGATGACGCATCATCGGACAACAATAATGGTGTTATTAGATTACTTGGGTTTGCCATGGTTAAATGTAATTATAATTTAATTTTTTTTTTCATATCTATTCCTATTGTTTGATTACTTATTTGATATTTCAAAAAAAATTTATTTTTTTTTAAAACAAATTTCTTATATTAATTTACAATATAATAGCAGCTATGGTCATCCTCTGCGGAAGTTCGAAAGTCTCCTTTTTGGGTCGTCGGTGTCCTACTCAGGATTCGAGGTCTTCACTTCAGTCCAGTGGTTGGCTAGGAGCGGGTCTTGTAGTCCTGAAACTTGCTGTTTGGCACGTAATAATTGTGTTATTGTCGTACTTTTTATTTTGGCGCGTAATAATTGTTTTATTGTTGTGCTTAGATTTGTTTCTAATTTCCACAGCCACAAATTAATTTATGGGAGTTTCACTGTAGGAATTAGTTGAACGATAACGCACTTAGAAACTGGTACCTGCTCGGGCGCCAGTTAAAAAACGTTTTAAATAAATTTCTTTGTCGCAGCGAAGCGACTTATTTATTCGGATATTAAATTTTTATTACAAAATTAGGTGGCTTAAATATCAACAGCAGCGGACGCGCCAGCGGTTGCGCGTGTTGTTCTCGCAACCACAATTCCTAAGAATTGTTTTTCTGCTTGGAGCGGATGCAATGCAGACCGTAGGTCAGCATTTTTGGCGCAGCGCATTGCAACTGGACACTGAACTGAGTTTGATTTTGTTTACATTAACTTGTACAAACCAATTGGAGGCGTGGCGATGGGCGTGAGCTGTGCGGGTGTGAATGAGCATTCCGCAGTCGGTAACGCCCGACTGCAACATTCTTACTTGTTTTCTGTTCTTTAAGGCTATACAACTTATTTGGTTAGTTTATCCTTAAGTTGACTCTCGTTTTGTCTAGTCGGGGGTACCCGACTTTGAGATCCCCTGAACCCTGCGTGCGGGCGTATGCATGTGTGTCTGTGTTGCTCGCTATATTTGTATATGTAAAATAAGCATAGAATGTTAGGAATATTGGCTCTTCGCAGGGTTCAGGGTATCTCTTAGTCGAGCAGTCTCGACTAGAGCACTCTTACTTGTTTATTGGTCTCTCTGTTATAGGTATGTAATTTTCATTGTCCTCTTGGGCACTATGTATTGTGACTGCTGTACTTATATTTTCACCTAAGAAATTTTCTATTATTATTACTCTTGATAGAGCATCAGCTACATGGTTTTCTTTACCGGGAAGGTATTTGGTTTTGTAATCGAATTCATTTAACCTTATTTTCCATCTTTGTAGTTTCATATTTGGTTCTTTTATATTTTTTAACCATACAAGGGGTTGATGGTCGCTTAATATTTCAAATTTCCTACCGAAAAGGTATGACCTAAAATATTTTGTTGCCCAAACTATTGCTTTTCAATAGCTGAATAATTGATCTAATTTTCATTGAGAGTTCTGCTGGCATAGCAAATTGGTTTATGTTCTTGTGAGAGAATTGCTCCTATGGCAATATTAAATATGTTCCTCCAATGAAGTGGAGTACACTATTATATCATCTAAGTATACCAGACAATCTTTGTAAATAAGATCTTCCAAAAGATATTCCTAATGACCATGTTTAGTTGAGAATGCGGTTTTTGAAATAGAGTCAGGATCCATTTGAATTTGATAAAAACATTTGGCTAAATCAATTGTGGTGAAATATTGACATTTTCCTAATTTGTCAAGTATTTCGTCCATGACTGATATAAGAAATTTTTCATCGAAATTTTTTTTTTTTTTTGGAAGCGTCCGACTTTTTTGGGACGATCAAGATTGGTGAACAATAGGGTGATTTTGATTTTCGAATAATTCCCTGTTCTATCATTTCTTTGATTGGTTTGTTGACTTCATTGTCAAAGGTTTGACGATATTTATATGGCCGTTTATAAATAGGATTCTCATGTTTTGTTTGGATTGAGTGCTTTATTGTACTCGGAAAAGTCAAATTTTCACCTTAAACAGTACTGAATGTCGCTATACTCATATAAAAGATTTTTTAAGTTTTCAGTTTCTTCGTCATTTAAGTGATCCAGTCTGTACTTCTGATTTTTTGTTAGTTCGTTATTAATAGCATAGTTCATGAATAAATCCCTTGTTAGTTGTGGACTTAAACAGTCCATGTTGTTGTCTTCTTCGTTTGTTTCGTATTTAAAATAAAAGGTGTAATTGCCTATTGTTACATAATCCTCAGCAAAATTTATTTCTGCTTTGCATGCTTTTAGGAAGTTTCTACCGATCAACATATCATAATTATTTGAAAAGTTATGTATGTAGAATTTTTGATGATCCGGACAAAGTTAGCTTGGTGCTAAGGAAATTGATTCTTTGAGTGTGATTATACCGTTTATGGTATGAACTTTTAAAATGTCTACTTGAGTTTTATATTTAAAGAAATTGTTATTCATAATATTTATTGATAAACTTGTTGTATACATTTAAGCTTTGCATTGTTCAATATTAATTGGATGTAGGGGTTTCTTCTAATATTTCTTCCGGTTGACCAGAGGCATGTTGATGAAAATTTTCGGATGTATCCAGCTTACTAATTCCACTATTACTTTCCCTCTGTCTTTTTATTGGTTGATTTGGAAGTTGCGTTTGGGAATAATTAGTAGTTTGGTTGTTCATGGAATTTTGGTTTCTTCTATGATTTAATTTTTGTTGAAGTTCTTGATATAATTGTTGATAATTAGTTTGAACAATTGGTTGCTTATTTTCATAAGTCTTATGACGATTTTGGTAATTATTACTCACCGAAAGTTTTTCACTGGTTTGGAAACTTTGGAAAGGTTTTTTAATTACAACATTATTTTCGTAAAGACCTTCTCTTTGAGCTAATTGCTTTAAGTTGACCACTGTTGTGATATCAAACCTAGCTAGTGTCATAAATAATCTATCTGGTAATTTTTTTATTATAACTTCTTTAATGGTATTTTTCATAGCATTAGTGTATAGAACAGTATTTGTTTGATAATTTTCTAAATTTAACTTATTTGTTATTATAAATGATTTAGTTTCTAGTTCTTCGATAAACTTACATAGATTTCCAGCGTAATTAGTGTTATAAAGTCGTATCAATAATTCTTCACATGGGGTCTGCGTCTTCAGTTCATTGATAAGGGCTGTTCGAAGTTCGGCCAGTTGTTTGATTGGGAGAGTGGCGAAATCCTTAGTGCGTCTCCAGTTAGTTGCATCTCGATTGCAACAAATAGTATGTTGTGCTGTCTGGCATCTCGTGTTGTATACAAACTTATGGTATAATCAATTCTTCTTATGAATGCACTGAGATTTTCCGGATTTCCATCGTAACTAGGCACGTGTCGTAGATGAGCGTGGTTTAGATGAATTTCAGACAAGTGCCATTTTTAGTTTCGAAGGTTTGGTTAGAGTTAATATTTTGAAAATGTTTTAATGTCACTTTCTGGATTTTTTGGGATTTTGCGGTAGTTGCAAAATGTTCTGGGTTTTGTAAAGATTCACAGTCAGTTATTGCTTGTAGTTGCAATTTTCTATTACTGAACACTTTAGTTAGAATACTTATAGCTTGCAGGGATCACAAGTGATTTGCAAGGCCCAGATATAAGTATTTGATGTTGTAGTGATTTGCGCTCACTACACAAATTTTCTAATAGTCCAAAGGATCTATTGTTTTTGTGAAAACTTGTATTAATTATCACACGACGCGTTAAGTTTCGTAGATAATTTTTTTGGCGGATCAATTAGTGGTGAGTTTAATTCACTAGTACAGTATTTGTTGCTATACTGATGGAATTGTTATAGTTCACTTTCACTTTGATCCTACCGGCTGCGGCATTTATGTCTTTTACGACCGTTTTATTAAAAAATATAATTTAATTTTAAACAAGTAAGAAAGTTGCAGTCGGGCGCTACCGACTGCGGAATACTCATTCACACCCGCACAGATCACGCCCATTGCCATGCCCCCAATTGGTTTGTACATATATCATTTTTTTGGAAATCAATAGAGGAGATCAGCAGTAATATGGTCATAAAATTTTGATTTTCTCACTGAGAATCGGAAAAACGTACAGTTTTTACCGATTTGCCACGCCCCCAGTAGGCGTAGACATATAATTTTTGGCCAGTTCTTAGAAGTAGTGAAGGGTAACGTAAGTGTGCAACTTGGATGCTTACACTCAAAAAATGCGAAAATTACAGGGTATTTTTTAGCATGGCATACCCCAAAAGGGGCGTCATAATCATTTTTGGGTCATCGATAGAGGAGCTCACCGGTAACTTAACCATCTAATTTTGAAGCTTCTAGCTCTAAAACTGTAAAAGCTATAAAATTTTGCGGTTTGCCACGCCCCCAATAGGCGTAGATATATCCGCCATAGCTTTTTCATCTTAAGTTGTTAACACGAGTACATTCCAAATTGCAACTCTCTAGCACTTCTAGAAGTAGTGTTTCTGAGATATCGGAAAATGCATTTTCCGATTTGCCACGCCCCTAGTGGGCGTATCGGGAAAACCTTGACACCATATAATTCGAGGGTATACACGAGTATATGCAAATGGTTTGCGTTCATAAGGACAGACGGACAGACGGACGGACAGCGTGACGGACATTGCACAAAACCAATATAATCATTTCACTTTGTGAATGAGTATAAAAAGTCGGAGCTTGTTTCTATTTATTTGATTCGTTGTGGAATGTTTACAATCAGAATTAAGACTAAAGATACAATTGTTCTTACGCTTCTATTTATACGAATACGACTCCCGTTTTTAGGCTAAGTACTTATTTGTTTACAGGATTGATAACCGTGTTCAATTGGTTTGGGGTTGGGTGACCGATATACGACTCCCGATTTTAGGCTAAGTGCTCATTTGTTTACAGGGTTGATCTGCGTGTTCAATTTGTTTATATGATTGAGCTGTGAGAATGTTTATGATAGAGAGGTTTGATTTTTGTCATCAAGTTTTGATTTGGGGTTGGGTGACAGATATACGACTATATATATGTCGGAGGTAGCTCAGGATGACCGGTTTCCATTTTCTCTAGAGAAATTCTTAGCCACGTGCTTTTCTATCTCAATAGCTCGCAACTTCTGGACACTTCTATCTGTCCACTGAAAACCATCACGACCCTGTTTGAATGGCCTATCCGCTATCTCACTCTCACTCAACAACACCCATCGTCTCTCTTTCAGTCTTAAGACGGTAAAAGGAGGAGGAAAAATTATGCCGCGAGCATCTTTTAGGCTAGAGTCTCCAAATTTTGCATTTGGTTTCTTGTTTATATTATACAATTTTGATATTTGTTATATTTTGTATGCCACTGCCCCTTCGCCCCAAATTTGCAAAATATCATTTAAAGTACTAGAGACTAATGCTTCAGCAAATACACACATACGAATGCCAAATTCACGCTCTGAAAGTTTGATTAAGAAAGTCCATCTACAAAAAAAGTTATTAAACATTTAATTTCTCAAAATATATGCAATTAAGTTCCCACAATATAGCTTAACTTCAGCCCAAGCGAAGTCGCTGCGTAAACTGCGCAGTCAGCAGAGCGCGTCCTTATGCGTGCGTGCGTATGTGGGTGTGTATGTGTTTGCTCGTAATGTATACATATTAAGAGAAGTGTCGAACGTTTGGAATATCGGCTCTTCGCTGGGTTCAGGGGATCTGCTAGTCGGGTACCCCCGACAAGAGCTTTCTTACTTGTCTTCTATTAGTATAATTAACTCGTCTCCATCATTGTCGACTAGATCCGTATCAACGTCTTTCAAACTAACTGATTGCTCAGTTGGAGAACAAATGTTAACAGATATAGATTTCATAATTTCAAACATATCGCTCATATTCGTGCCATGATAGGAAATTCCCTTTTGCGCCATAATTAGCTTGACTTCTTCCAGGGGCCGTTCCGATAATATTACACCATTTTGCAGCGTCTACGCCTGTCACGTCAACGTTAAACTTTGGCAAAATGACGTGACGATTCTAATGTTCAAGTGACGATGAATGCATATTATTAACAAATTTCATGAAATTTTGATTTGAAAATAGGAGGTGGTGACGATCCCACTTCTGATGTCGGGGCGATATTATTTTTATCGCCTTTCATAAAGACTACTAGCTATGCACAAATAACGAGCTCCCGGATTTTCTGAGTTTGCCACAATACTTTTAGAAATCACTACTTTAATAAACGTTCTGTATTGTTTCACAGTCACAGACGAAGTTCCTGTTTTAGCCTCTCTCTCTCAGAAACTATATTTCTAGTCATTTATCGAAGTCATGGCATTCTTGGACTTAAGTTGTCCTCTCGCGTTTACTCAGCAACATCCGGGACTACGTTCAGCAATAGCAATGGCTATCATTCACACTCTCACAATATCATACCGATACGACACGGTCATACCAGTGTAATTAGTTTGTTGTGATATTATTGTAACGAACCTCGGTTTATCCCGAGTTTAAGCCGGTCTGGACTCAGCCGACTGTGCGTTCGTGCTAACAAATTTATATGTAGCGCCTTGCGATAAATTATAATGCAGTGTGTTTTATGGTTTTGCGTTGGGTATATTTTCTCAATTTACACGTTTATATTCTTCACCAAATCTAGCGCTTAGTAAAGCACACCTTTCCACAGGCTCGCAGGTAGACGTTTAGCGCACTCTGGCGAATGGTACTGCACTCTTGGTTCTCCAAGGATACGCTTGAGCACTCCAGGTGACACACTCCGGCGGTTCGCTCGGCTATTGCAGTGACCCCTACGGCTGGATACGCTCACAAGCACACCTTGAGATCTTCTCAAGCTACAATCACCACTCTTACGCACAGCTACGCAAACGTTACCTTTGCTCCTGCTCCAGGATTCGCCACTAATGCTGTAGATTTGGCCGTGCTGCACCAATGTCCTGGTTGGTGGCAGCTGATGTCCTTCCGGTGTCTGCGTGTCGAGCCTACGTCCTCAATAGGCGTCCAGGATATCCCTCGTCGATATCCTTCCCACGATGTCCTTCCTCTCGAAGTCCTTGGCAGCGATGTCCTTTTAATCTCTGCTCCTTTGCTGGTCACTTTTCCACTCGCGTTTCTTGTTTTCTTCGGCACTCAATACTTTCACTTTCACGTTCTTTTTGACTGTCCAGGTGCCGAGTTGCGGGCGTCTTTTTATAGCAGCGACGCAGGCCCTGCTTCGCGCTATGACGGCGCCAGCTCGGCTCTGGAGCGGGGCCTGTCTGCCGCTCGTGTCCACGAAAACGGCAGCATCACGTGATTTGGCGCGACGCCAAATCGCCCAAATCTGCGTGGCAGCCTCTCATTGGCCAAAGCATCGTTATTGGCATACGAGTGAAAGTGTACACTACTTTCTCGCAGCCACAAACGGTACTTCGGCCAACGGTCGCCGATGATCGCCGCGAGAGCGACGCGAGCCAATCGCTGAATACATACGAGCGACAAAGACAGACTACGTCGGTCTCTGCGCCCTTTCCAGTAGCGAGGGTCGCTACTATCGTACTCGCGTCGGTGTGTGGAACAGTAAATGCAGGCACGCATATATGCATAAGTGCACAGCAAATACATGCACTTATACATACACTACGTGCCCGTCTATATTGTTCCTCACATTATATACATCGGCGCGTACTCAGTTTGTATGTGTGTCGTTGTAGTTTGCGGTATTTCGCAATAATAATAATTTCATCATATTGCGTCGGCTTCAAGTTATGCGTGTTGGCGCGGGATGAGAATGTGTCTTATCATCATCAGCATTAGCATCAGCCTTTGTAAGGGCTGTGACTGGTTGATTAAGTTGTCGGTTCTAGGAAGTACCGTTTTAGAGGGGCGACAGCGTTGTGTCGGTGTCGCCGAGTGTAGGCACAAAGAATAAGAGAATATATATACAGTTTGTCAAGAAACAATTTACATACTGAGAAAAAACTAAATTTTTTGACTTTAAATGCAAAAATAATAACCTTATATTCAAGTAATCGAAATTTGTTTGATGCTAAGGTGTTTAATAATCAATTTTAAGTTTAACTATCAAAAACAGAAAGCAAAACTTAAAGTGTGTAACAAAATAAACAACAAAAACTAAGATGACTGACTTTTTAAGCTGTCAAAACACTGTTTACACATTGCATTTTCGGATTCAGTTTTGCTCTTATTCTTGGAAACAACGGTGCTCTTCTGTGATCTATGCTTTTTGCGCCTCTTAGTACATGTCTATTTTTGCATGTCTTTTAATTTGGTTATGAATTTTGGCTCATCTAAAAGTGAATTACTTTATTTTTTATAATGCCTGGCATAAGACTAAGCTTTGACGTGGTCCAACTGATTTATTATAATCACAAGTTAAGAAAATCTGTTTCACAATTAGTTGAAGAGTTATCTGTATCTAGGAAAACAATTTACAATGCCAAAAATAGCGCGGAAAACGAAGGCAGACTTGAAGAAAAGTTCATAGGTGGGCGTAAAAGGAAGGGGTTATAGTCGAACAGACCGCTTAATTAAGCGGAAGATTGACCAAAATCGGCAAATATAAGTACGGACACTTGCCGACGACCTTAAGGAAGAATGGGAATTAGATGGGTCACTTAAAGCAGTACTCTAGGCCACCCTACGGCATAGTTACACTTCAAGAGTTCAACGCAAGAAAACGCTGCTTTCATCGGTATGTCAGCATCAATCTTAAGTGTGTGTGTTAAATAAACAAATTTGGACAATAAGTGACCCATCTAATTCCCATTCTTCCTTAAGGTCGTCGGCAAGGGTCCGTACTTATATTTGCCGATTTTGGTCAATCTTCCGCTTAATTAAGCGGTCTGTCCGACTATAACCCTTGCTTTTTTCGCTCGAACCTCTGACGCTCCGACACGGCCATCCTGACCATAACACGACCTCGTGTAGTTTTACAAAAATTCCTTACTGCATAATTCATTTTATCTATAGATTTTCGAAAGTAATTTAATATTAACATTTTAATTTTTAATTACAACTATTTTTGCTTCAGGGTTTCATACAAAATTTTATCTTCAACTTTTAGTTTCATTCTTAAACTGCTATAAAATTAACCTTTGGCTTAATTAAACTTTCTTCACTATCCTTTTTATTATCATAGACTCAACTGGTTTTACATTACCTCATCTTATGCGTCACACGCCATGATCAAAATATTTGTTTTGCACTTGTGCTTGCATTATGACCAACTCTTTCAACTTTTCTTATCAGCCCCTTCAGGCATCAATACTGTCTCTTTCAACAGTTTCACTCTCAATCGTTTCAATACCGTCTCTTTCAACAGTTTCACTCTCCATCGTTTCAATACTGTCTCTTTCAACAGTTTCACTCTCAATCGTTTCAATACTGTCTCTTTCAGCAGTTTCGTTCTCAATCGTTTCAATACTGTCTCCTTCAACAGTTTCATTCTCAATCATTTCAATACTATCTCTTTCAACAGTTTCATTCTCAATCATTTCAATACTGTCTCTTTCAACAGTTTCATTCTGAATCATTTCAATACTGTCTCTTTCAACAGTTTCATTCTCAATCATTCCAATACTGTCTCTTTCAACAGTTGCATTCTCACTCGTTTCAATACTGTCTCTTTCAACAGTTTCATTCTCAATCATTCCAATACTGTTCCTTTCAACAGTTTCATTATAAACATTATTCAAATCCTCAACACTACTTTCTAAGTCAACTGGTACATACCCTTCTGGCAATTTTCTTATATCATCATGAGCATATTTGTATTTTTTATTATTTGTCAATGACCTTAGGATATATCTATCTCCGTCCAACAATTCAGCTATTTGTAACGGTTCTCCTAAACTTTGGACTTAACTTCGTTTGATGCCTTGCTTCATTTTTTAACAACACAAAATCTTCTACTTCGTATCCAACAACCTTAGCCAAGATCGGCTGCTAGTCTCAACTGCCGTCAGTAAGTTTTTCAAAGTGCTCATAATGCGTTCCACCTGTCCGTTAGCTCTACTTGCACCTGTCGCAATTAAATGCAAACTTATTTTCTATTGAGAACAAAACTCACTAAATTTAGAGCTAGCAAAACACCTACCCTGGTCTGCTATTATGCGGTTTGGTACTCCAATCAAAGATACAGCCGATGTCACTGCACCTATGCAATTGTCAGCATCAATCTTAAGTGTGTGTGTTAAATAAACAAATTTGGTAAAAGCGTCCACTTGGACAATAACATATTCCTTCTGATCAGACTTGCCACTCAACTTTCCTGTTATGTCTATGTGTATCGTGTTCCAAGGTGTGCTGACCTTTGGTATTGGATGAAGTCTAGCTTGAATTTTACCCGAGGATGACTTTGACATCTTACAAGTAATACAGTTTTCAACAAACTTTCGTATATACTTAGACATGCTATCGAACCAATAATAATCATAGGCCTTATCTAAAGTCTTCTCCCAACCTAAGTACTTGATTGTCTCGTGAATTTGATTTATTACAGACCACCTGAATGCCCTTGGAACAATTGGCAAAGATCGAGTTCTACCATTTCTCTGAATTTTTCGATAAAGTAATCCTGCTCTCAACTCATAAGTTTTTGCAATGTCCTCGGGAAGAGAATTGTCCTTCAGTTTGTTTATAATATTGATAATATCGAAATCCTTCCGCTGTTCAACCATAAGCCAATCACTAGATATCTCTGCCAAATTAACTCGTTTTTCAGGAACTTTAGAAGTATCAATCACATTAGCGGATGGGAGATTTCTGGAAAAGAAATTAGCATGAGCTATTCGTTTACCCTCTCTATACTGCAAATCAAATGAGAACGACTGTAAATAAGCCCACCATCTTTGTGCTCTGGGAGATAGGTCACGTTTAGTTCTTGATGCTTTAAGTGAGTTGCAATCGGTAAAAACCACAAAATCTCTACCCATCAAATAATGACGAAAATGCTTTATAGCCATTACAACCGCAAGGGTCTCCAACTCTTAAGAATGAAAAATTGAAAAATTCAACGACATGATGCTTGTTATCAATTTTGTGTAGCAAGATGGCTCCATATCCACGAGCACTTGTATCAGTATGCAATTCGATTGGATATTTAGGGTCAAAAATAACTAAAACTGCCTTCTTTGTAAGTACAGAAATAACTTTTTGTCTTATTTGTTCATGTTCTGGCTTCCAAACCAACTCGTTCTTTTCCGATGTCAAAAGATACAAAGGCTTCATGAAACAGGAAAATCCTTGCATAAATTGCCAAAAGTAAGACGCTAATATAATAAATTGTCTTAAAGCAGGGACTGACTGAGGAGGCGGTAGAGCAGTTAACGCTGAAACTTTAAGTGAATTTGGACGAATTTGACCTGTATCCCAAATATTGAACTGTCGACTTGAGAAACGAAAACTTTTTAATATTGAACATAAATCCAGCTTTCGTGAGAATATCAAGGGTATTCTGTAATCTTTCTAAAGCTTCACCTTTTGTTGTAGCCACCACCAATACGTCATCCATATAGACAACTACAAATGTATTTGCAAGTTCCCCAAGCGTATGCATCACTGTACGCTCAAAAACTGAAGGTGGATTTTTAAGACCAAACGGCATTGACAAAATTTATAAAAGATTTTGAATAATTTTCCAATAAATTGTTTAATTTATCCCTATCTTCGCCGACAAGATCAGTATCCAATTTAGAAAATATATCATCATTTGAACAACAGCTTACAGATTTTGGCCTAACAATTTCAAATTTTCCCGGTGACACAATGACATGAAAACCCTGCGACAATATTTCTCGACCAATCACAATGTCGCTCTCCAAATACTCATCGCCCAAAACGTGGAACAGCATCTCAATACAATGATTGTTAATTTTTACGTTGCCAAGTATTTTCAATGTACTACAAATGCTGTCATTCCCAATACTCTTCAACATTACTACGTTGTTAATTCTTTTAACGACTAACTTAGTACTTATTTTATGTTTAATCAACGAACATTCCGCTCCAGAGGCAAACATTGTCAAAAACATAGCTGCTGGTGTTTCTACACTAGTGAAGCGCTGTACAAAAATTTCGTTAAACTCGGTCCAATTTATGTCAGGATAACATATTTGTGAGAGCCTCTGCGACGCACTGCCTTCCAACGCTGCGCTCAAAGCCATCACCAAGGCACTGCCTTCTATGTTATTTTCCGCCAGAAGCACTGTAGCACACCACTCGGATGCGTCGGCGCCAACAACAATAATTTTTGAAATCACTACTTTAATAAACGTTCTGCATTGTTTCACAGTCACAGACGAAGTTCCTGTTTTAGCCTCTCTCTCTCAGAAACTATATTTCTAGTCATTTATCGAAGTCATGGCATTCTTGGACTTAAGTTGTCCTCTCGCGTTTACTCAGCAACATCCGGGACTACGTTCAGCAATAGCAATGGCTATCATTCACACTCTCACAATGTCATACCGATACGACACGGTCATACCAGAGTAATTAGTTTGTTGTGATATTATTGTAACGAACCTCGGTTTATCCCGAGTTTAAGCCGGTCTGGACTCAGCCGACTGTGCGTTCGTGCTAACAAATTTATATGTAGCGCCTTGCGATAAATTATAATGCAGTGTGTTTTATGGTTTTGCGTTGGGTATATTTTCTCAATTTACACGTTTATATTCTTCACCAAATCTAGCGCTTAGTAAAGCACACCTTTCCACAGGCTCGCAGGTAGACGTTTAGCGCACTCTGGCGAATGGTACTGCACTCTTGGTTCTCCAAGGATACGCTTGAGCACTCCAGGTGACACACTGAATACTCCGGTGGTTCGCTCGGCTATTGCAGTGACCCCTACGGCTGGATACGCTCACAAGCACACCTTGAGATCTTCTCAAGCTACAATCACCACTCTTACGCACAGCTACGCAAACGTTACCTTTGCTCCTGCTCCAGGATTCGCCACTAATGCTGTTGATTTGGCCGTGCTGCACCAATGTCCTGGTTGGTGGCAGCTGATGTCCTTCCGGTGTCTGCGTGTCGAGCCTACGTCCTCAATAGGCGTCCAGGATATCCCTCGTCGATATCCTTCCCACGATGTCCTTCCTCTCGAAGTCCTTGGCAGCGATGTCCTTTTAATCTCTGCTCCTTTGCTGGTCACTTTTCCACTCGCGTTTCTTGTTTTCTTCGGCACTCAATACTTTCACTTTCACGTTCTTTTTGACTGTCCAGGTGCCGAGTTGCGGGCGTCTTTTTATAGCAGCGACGCAGGCCCTGCTTCGCGCTATGACGGCGCCAGCTCGGCTCTAGAGCGGGGCCTGTCTGCCGCTCGTGTCCACGAAAACGGCAGCATCACGTGATTTGGCGCGACGCCAAATCGCCCAAATCTGCGTGGCAGCCTCTCATTGGCCAAAGCACCGTTATTGGCATACGAGTGAAAGTGTACACTACTTTCTCGCAGCCACAAACGGTACTTCGGCCAACGGTCGCCGATGATCGCCGCGAGAGCGACGCGAGCCAATCGCTGAATACATACGAGCGACAGAGACAGACTACGTCGGTCTCTGCGCCCTTTCCAGTAGCGAGGGTCGCTACTATCGTACTCGCGTCGGTGTGTGGAACAGTACATGCAGGCACGCATATATGCATAAGTGCACAGCAAATACATGCACTTATACATACACTACGTGCCCGTCTATATTGTTCCTCACATTATATATGTCGGCGCGTACTCAGTTTGTATGTGTGTCGTTGTAGTTTGCGGTATTTCGCAATAATAATAATTTCATCATATTGCGTCGGCTTCAAGTTATGCGTGTTGGCGCGGGATGAGAATGTGTCTTATCATCATCAGCATTAGCATCAGCCTTTGTAAGGGCTGTGACTGGTTGATTAAGTTTTCGGTTCTAGGAAGTACCGTTTTAGTGGGGCGACAGCGTTGTGTCGGTGTCGCCGAGTGTAGGCACAAAGAATAAGAGAATATATATACAGTTTGTCAAGAAACAATTTACACACTGAGAAAAAACTAAATTTTTTGACTTTAAATGCAAAAATAATAACCTTATATTCAAGTAATCGAAATTTTTTTGATGCTAAGGTGTTTAATAATCAATTTTAAGTTTAACTATCAAAAACAGAAAGCAAAACTTAAAGTGTGTAACAAAATAAACAACAAAAACTAAGATGACTGACTTTTTAAGCTGTCAAAACACTGTTTACACATTGCATTTTCGGATTCAGTTTTGCTCTTATTCTTGGAAACAACGGTGCTCTTCTGTGATCTATGCTTTTTGCGCCTCTTAGTACATGTCTATTTTTGCATGTCTTTCAATTTGGTTATGAATTTTGGCTCATCTAAAAGTGAATTACTTTAATTTTTATAATGCCTGGCATAAGACTAAGCTTTGATGTGGTCCAACTGATTTATTATAATCACAAGTTAAGAAAATCTGTTTCACAATTAGTTGAAGAGCTATCTGTATCTAGGAAAACAATTTACAATGCCAAAAATAGCGCGGAAAACGAAGGCAGACTTGAAGAAAAGTTCATAGGTGGGCGTAAAAGGAAGGGGTTATAGTCGAACAGACCGCTTAATTAAGCGGAAGATTGACCAAAATCGGCAAATATAAGTACGGACACTTGCCGACGACCTTAAGGAAGAATGGGAATTAGATGGGTCACTTAAAGCAGTACTCTAGGCCACCCTACGGCATAGTTACACTTCAAGAGTTCAACGCAAGAAAATGCTGCTTTCATCGGTATGTCAGCATCAATCTTAAGTGTGTGTGTTAAATAAACAAATTTGGACAATAAGTGACCCATCTAATTCCCATTCTTCCTTAAGGTCGTCGGCAAGTGTCCGTACTTATATTTGCCGATTTTGGTCAATCTTCCGCTTAATTAAGCGGTCTGTCCGACTATAACCCTTGCTTTTTTCGCTCGAACCTCTGACGCTCCGACACGGCCATCCTGACCATAACACGACCTCGTGTAGTTTTACAAAAATTCCTTACTGCATAATTCATTTTATCTATAGATTTTCGAAAGTAATTTAATATTAACATTTTAATTTTTAATTACAACTATTTTTGCTTCAGGGTTTCATACAAAATTTTATCTTCAACTTTTAGTTTCATTCTTAAACTGCTATAAAATTAATCTTTGGCTTAATTAAACTTTCTTCACTATCCTTTTTATTATCATAGACTCAACTGGTTTTACATTACCTCATCTTATGCGTCACACGCCATGATCAAAATATTTGTTTTGCACTTGTGCTTGCATTATGACCAACTCTTTCAACTTTTCTTATCAGCCCCTTCAGGCATCAATACTGTCTCTTTCAACAGTTTCACTCTCAATCGTTTCAATACCGTCTCTTTCAACAGTTTCACTCTCAATCGTTTCAATACTGTCTCTTTCAACAGTTTCACTCTCAATCGTTTCAATACTGTCTCTTTCAGCAGTTTCGTTCTCAATCGTTTCAATACTGTCTCCTTCAACAGTTTCATTCTCAATCATTTCAATACTGTCTCTTTCAACAGTTTCATTCTCAATCGTTTCAATAATGTCTCTTTCAACAGTTGCATTCTCACTCGTTTCAATACTGTCTCTTTCAACAGTTTCATTATCAACATTATTCAAATCCACATCACTACTTTCTAAGTCAACTGGTACATACCCTTCTGGCAATTTTCTTATATCGTCATGAGCATATTTGTATTTTCTATTATTTGTCAATGACCTTAGGATATATCTATCTCCGTCCAACAATTCAGCTATTTGTAACGGTTCTCCTAAACTTTGGACTTAACTTCGTTTGATGCCTTGCTTCATTTTTTAACAACACAAAATCTCCTACTTCGGATCCAACAACCTTAGCCAAGATCGGCTGCTAGTCTCAACTGCCGTCAGTAAGTTTTTCAAAGTGCTCATAATGCGTTCCACCTGTCCGTTAGCTCTACTTGCGCCTGTCGCAATTAAATGCAAACTTATTTTCTATTGAGAACAAAACTCACTAAATTTAGAGCTAGCAAAACACCTACCCTGGTCTGCTATTATGCGGTTTGGTACTCCAATCAAAGATACAGCCGATGTCACAGCACCTATGCAATTGTCAGCATCAATCTTAAGTGTGTGTGTTAAATAAACAAATTTGGTAAAAGCGTCCACTTGGACAATAAGTGACCCATTTAATTCCCATTCTTCCTTAAGGTCGTCGGCAAGTGTCCGTACTTATATTTGCCGATTTTGGTCAATCTTCCGCTTAATTAAGCGGTCTGTCCGACTATAACCCTTGCTTTTTTCGCTCGAACCTCTGACGCTCCGACACGGCCATCCTGACCATAACACGACCTCGTGTAGTTTTACAAAAATTCCTTACTGCATAATTCATTTTATCTATAGATTTTCGAAAGTAATTTAATATTAACATTTTAATTTTTGATTACAACTATTTTTGCTTCAGGGTTTCATACAAAATTTTATCTTCAACTTTTAGTTTCATTCTTAAACTGCTATAAAATTAATCTTTGGCTTAATTAAACTTTCTTCACTATCCTTTTTATTATCATAGACTCAACTGGTTTTACATTACCTCATCTTATGCGTCACACGCCATGATCAAAATATTTGTTTTGCACTTGTGCTTGCATTATGACCAACTCTTTCAACTTTTCTTATCAGCCCCTTCAGGCATCAATACTGTCTCTTTCAACAGTTTCACTCTCAATCGTTTCAATACCGTCTCTTTCAACAGTTTCACTCTCAATCGTTTCAATACTGTCTCTTTCAACAGTTTCACTCTCAATCGTTTCAATACTGTCTCTTTCAGCAGTTTCGTTCTCAATCGTTTCAATACTGTCTCCTTCAACAGTTTCATTCTCAATCATTTCAATACTATCTCTTTCAACAGTTTCATTCTCAATCATTTCAATAATGTCTCTTTCAACAGTTACATTCTCAATCATTTCAATACTGTCTTTTTCAACAGTTTCATTTTCAATCATTCCAATACTGTCTCTTTCAACAGTTGCATTCTCACTCGTTTCAATACTGTCTCTTTCAACAGTTTCATTCTCAATCATTCCAATACTGTCCCTTTCAACAGTTTCATTATAAACATTATTCAAATCCTCATCACTACTTTCTAAGTCAACTGGTACATACCCTTCTGGCAATTTTCTTATATCGTCATGAGCATATTTGTATTTTCTATTATTTGTCAATGACCTTAGGATATATCTATCTCCGTCCAACAATTCAGCTATTTGTAACGGTTCTCCTAAACTTTGGACTTAACTTCGTTTGATGCCTTGCTTCATTTTTTAACAACACAAAATCTCCTACTTCGGATCCAACAACCTTAGCCAAGATCGGCTGCTAGTCTCAACTGCCGTCAGTAAGTTTTTCAAAGTGCTCATAATGCGTTCCACCTGTCCGTTAGCTCTACTTGCGCCTGTCGCAATTAAATGCAAACTTATTTTCTATTGAGAACAAAACTCACTAAATTTAGAGCTAGCAAAACACCTACCCTGGTCTGCTATTATGCGGTTTGGTACTCCAATCAAAGATACAGCCGATGTCACAGCACCTATGCAATTGTCAGCATCAATCTTAAGTGTGTGTGTTAAATAAACAAATTTGGTAAAAGCGTCCACTTGGACAATAACATATTCCTTCTGATCAGACTTGCCACTCAACTTTCCTGTTATGTCTATGTGTATCGTGTTCCAAGGTGTGCTGACCTTTGGTATTGGATGAAGTCTAGCTTGAATTTTACCCGAGGATGACTCTGACATCTTACAAGTAATACAGTTTTCAACAAACTTTCGTATATACTTAGACATGCTATCGAACCAATAATAATCATAGGCCTTATCTAAAGTCTTCTCCCAACCTAAGTGCATGATTGTCTCGTGAATCTGATTTATTACAGACCACCTGAATGCCCTTGGAACAATTGGCAAAGATCGAGTTCTACCATTTCTCTGAATTTTTCAATAAAGTAATCCTGCTCTCAACTCATAAGTTTTTGCAATGTCCTCGGGAAGAGAATTGTCCTTCAGTTTGTTCATAATATTGATAATATCGAAATCCTTCCGCTGTTCAACCATAAGCCAATCACTAGATATCTCTGCCAAATTAACTCGTTTTTCAGGAACTTTAGAAGTATCAATCACATTAGCGGATGGGAGATTTCTGGAAAAGAAATTAGCATGAGCTATTCGTTTACCCTCTCTATACTGCAAATCAAATGAGAACGACTGTAAATAAGCCCACCATCTTTGTGCTCTGGGAGATAGGTCACGTTTAGTTCTTGATGCTTTAAGTGAGTTGCAATCGGTAAAAACCACAAAATCTCTACCCATCAAATAATGACGAAAATGCTTTATAGCCATTACAACCGCAAGGGTCTCCAACTCTTAAGAATGGTATCGTGATTCAGCAGGTGAAGCAGCCTTACTGAAAAATTCAACGACATGCGGCTTGTTATCAATTTTGTGTAGCAAGATGGCTCCATATCCACGAGCACTTGTATCAGTATGCAATTCGATTGGATATTTAGGGTCAAAAATAACTAAAACTGCCTTCTTTGTAAGTACAGAAATAACTTTTTGTCTTATTTGTTCATGTTCTGGCTTCCAAACCAACTCGTTCTTTTCCGATGTCAAAAGATACAAAGGCTTCATGAAATAGGAAAATCCTTGCATAAATTGCCAAAAGTAAGACGCTAATATAATAAATTGTCTTAAAGCAGGGACTGACTGAGGAGGCGGTAGAGCAGTTAACGCTGAAACTTTAAGTGAATTTGGACGAATTTGACCTGTATCCCAAATATTGAACTGTCGACTTGAGAAACGAAAACTTTTTAATATTGAACATAAATCCAGCTTTCGTGAGAATATCAAGGGTATTCTGTAATCTTTCTAAAGCTTCACCTTTTGTTGTAGCCACCACCAATACGTCATCCATATAGACAACTACAAATGTATTTGCAAGTTCCCCAAGCGTATGCATCACTGTACGCTCAAAAACTGAAGGTGGATTTTTAAGACCAAACGGCATTGACAAAATTTATAAAAGATTTTGAATAATTTTCCAATAAATTGTTTAATTTATCCCTATCTTCGCCGACAAGATCAGTATCCAATTTAGAATATATATCATCATTTGAACAACAGCTTACAGATTTTGGCCTAACAATTTCAAATTTTCCCGGTGACACAATGACATGAAAACCCTGCGACAGTATTTCTCGACCAATCACAATGTCGCTCTCCAAATACTCATCGCCCAAAACGTGGAACAGCATCTCAATACAATGATTGTTAATTTTTACGTTGCCAAGTATTTTCAATGTACTACAAATGCTGTCATTCCCAATACTCTTCAACATTACTACGTTGTTAATTCTTTTAACGACTAACTTAGTACTTATTTTATGTTTAATCAACGAACATTCCGCTCCAGAGGCAAACATTGTCAAAAACATAGCTGCTGGTGTTTCTACACTAGTGAAGCGCTGTACAAAAATTTCGTTAAACTCGGTCCAATTTATGTCAGGATAACATATTTGTGAGAGCCTCTGCGACGCACTGCCTTCCAACGCTGCGCTCAAAGCCATCACCAAGGCACTGCCTTCTATGTTATTTTCCGCCAGAAGCACTGTAGCACACCACTCGGATGCGTCGGCGCCAACAACAATAATTTTTGAAATCACTACTTTAATAAACGTTCTGCATTGTTTCACAGTCACAGACGAAGTTCCTGTTTTAGCCTCTCTCTCTCAGAAACTATATTTCTAGTCATTTATCGAAGTCATGGCATTCTTGGACTTAAGTTGTCCTCTCGCGTTTACTCAGCAACATCCGGGACTACGTTCAGCAATAGCAATGGCTATCATTCACACTCTCACAATGTCATACCGATACGACACGGTCATACCAGTGTAATTAGTTTGTTGTGATATTATTGTAACGAACCTCGGTTTATCCCGAGTTTAAGCCGGTCTGGACTCAGCCGACTGTGCGTTCGTGCTAACAAATTTATATGTAGCGCCTTGCGATAAATTATAATGCAGTGTGTTTTATGGTTTTGCGTTGGGTATATTTTCTCAATTTACACGTTTATATTCTTCACCAAATCTAGCGCTTAGTAAAGCACACCTTTCCACAGGCTCGCAGGTAGACGTTTAGCGCACTCTGGCGAATGGTACTGCACTCTTGGTTCTCCAAGGATACGCTTGAGCACTCCAGGTGACACACTGAATACTCCGGTGGTTCGCTCGGCTATTGCAGTGACCCCTACGGCTGGATACGCTCACAAGCACACCTTGAGATCTTCTCAAGCTACAATCACCACTCTTACGCACAGCTACGCAAACGTTACCTTTGCTCCTGCTCCAGGATTCGCCACTAATGCTGTAGATTTGGCCGTGCTGCACCAATGTCCTGGTTGGTGGCAGCTGATGTCCTTCCGGTGTCTGCGTGTCGAGCCTACGTCCTCAATAGGCGTCCAGGATATCCCTCGTCGATATCCTTCCCACGATGTCCTTCCTCTCGAAGTCCTTGGCAGCGATGTCCTTTTAATCTCTGCTCCTTTGCTGGTCACTTTTCCACTCGCGTTTCTTGTTTTCTTCGGCACTCAATACTTTCACTTTCACGTTCTTTTTGACTGTCCAGGTGCCGAGTTGCGGGCGTCTTTTTATAGCAGCGACGCAGGCCCTGCTTCGCGCTATGACGGCGCCAGCTCGGCTCTAGAGCGGGGCCTGTCTGCCGCTCGTGTCCACGAAAACGGCAGCATCACGTGATTTGGCGCGACGCCAAATCGCCCAAATCTGCGTGGCAGCCTCTCATTGGCCAAAGCACCGTTATTGGCATACGAGTGAAAGTGTACACTACTTTCTCGCAGCCACAAACGGTACTTCGGCCAACGGTCGCCGATGATCGCCGCGAGAGCGACGCGAGCCAATCGCTGAATACATACGAGCGACAGAGACAGACTACGTCGGTCTCTGCGCCCTTTCCAGTAGCGAGGGTCGCTACTATCGTACTCGCGTCGGTGTGTGGAACAGTACATGCAGGCACGCATATATGCATAAGTGCACAGCAAATACATGCACTTATACATACACTACGTGCCCGTCTATATTGTTCCTCACATTATATATGTCGGCGCGTACTCAGTTTGTATGTGTGTCGTTGTAGTTTGCGGTATTTCGCAATAATAATAATTTCATCATATTGCGTCGGCTTCAAGTTATGCGTGTTGGCGCGGGATGAGAATGTGTCTTATCATCATCAGCATTAACATCAGCCTTTGTAAGGGCTGTGACTGGTTGATTAAGTTGTCGGTTCTAGGAAGTACCGTTTTAGTGGGGCGACAGCGTTGTGTCGGTGTCGCCGAGTGTAGGCACAAAGAATAAGAGAATATATATACAGTTTGTCAAGAAACAATTTACACACTGAGAAAAAACTAAATTTTTTGACTTTAAATGCAAAAATAATAACCTTATATTCAAGTAATCGAAATTTTTTTGATGCTAAGGTGTTTAATAATCAATTTTAAGTTTAACTATCAAAAACAGAAAGCAAAACTTAAAGTGTGTAACAAAATAAACAACAAAAACTAAGATGACTGACTTTTTAAGCTGTCAAAACACTGTTTACACATTGCATTTTCGGATTCAGTTTTGCTCTTATTCTTGGAAACAACGGTGCTCTTCTGTGATCTATGCTTTTTGCGCCTCTTAGTACATGTCTATTTTTGCATGTCTTTCAATTTGGTTATGAATTTTGGCTCATCTAAAAGTGAATTACTTTAATTTTTATAATGCCTGGCATAAGACTAAGCTTTGATGTGGTCCAACTGATTTATTATAATCACAAGTTAAGAAAATCTGTTTCACAATTAGTTGAAGAGTTATCTGTATCTAGGAAAACAATTTACAATGCCAAAAATAGCGCGGAAAACGAAGGCAGACTTGAAGAAAAGTTCATAAGTGGGCGTAAAAGCAAGGGTTATAGTCGGACAGACCGCTTAATTAAGCGGACGATTGACCAAAATCGGCAAATATAAGTACGGACACTTGCCGACGACCTTAAGGAAGAATGGGAATTAGATGGGTCACTTAAAGCAGTACTCTAGGCCACCCTACGGCATAGTTACACTTCAAGAGTTCAACGCAAGAAAACGCTGCTTTCATCGGTATGTCAGCATCAATCTTAAGTGTGTGTGTTAAATAAACAAATTTGGTAAAAGCGTCCACTTGGACAATAAGTGACCCATTTAATTCCCATTCTTCCTTAAGGTCGTCGGCAAGTGTCCGTACTTATATTTGCCGATTTTGGTCAATCTTCCGCTTAATTAAGCGGTCTGTCCGACTATAACCCTTGCTTTTTTCGCTCGAACCTCTGACGCTCCGACACGGCCATCCTGACCATAACACGACCTCGTGTAGTTTTACAAAAATTCCTTACTGCATAATTCATTTTATCTATAGATTTTCGAAAGTAATTTAATATTAACATTTTAATTTTTGATTACAACTATTTTTGCTTCAGGGTTTCATACAAAATTTTATCTTCAACTTTTAGTTTCATTCTTAAACTGCTATAAAATTAATCTTTGGCTTAATTAAACTTTCTTCACTATCCTTTTTATTATCATAGACTCAACTGGTTTTACATTACCTCATCTTATGCGTCACACGCCATGATCAAAATATTTGTTTTGCACTTGTGCTTGCATTATGACCAACTCTTTCAACTTTTCTTATCAGCCCCTTCAGGCATCAATACTGTCTCTTTCAACAGTTTCACTCTCAATCGTTTCAATACCGTCTCTTTCAACAGTTTCACTCTCAATCGTTTCAATACTGTCTCTTTCAACAGTTTCACTCTCAATCGTTTCAATACTGTCTCTTTCAGCAGTTTCGTTCTCAATCGTTTCAATACTGTCTCCTTCAACAGTTTCATTCTCAATCATTTCAATACTGTCTCTTTCAACAGTTTCATTCTCAATCGTTTCAATAATGTCTCTTTCAACAGTTGCATTCTCACTCGTTTCAATACTGTCTCTTTCAACAGTTTCATTATCAACATTATTCAAATCCACATCACTACTTTCTAAGTCAACTGGTACATACCCTTCTGGCAATTTTCTTATATCGTCATGAGCATATTTGTATTTTCTATTATTTGTCAATGACCTTAGGATATATCTATCTCCGTCCAACAATTCAGCTATTTGTAACGGTTCTCCTAAACTTTGGACTTAACTTCGTTTGATGCCTTGCTTCATTTTTTAACAACACAAAATCTCCTACTTCGTATCCAACAACCTTAGCCAAGATCGGCTGCTAGTCTCAACTGCCGTCAGTAAGTTTTTCAAAGTGCTCATAATGCGTTCCACCTGTCCGTTAGCTCTACTTGCGCCTGTCGCAATTAAATGCAAACTTATTTTCTATTGAGAACAAAACTCACTAAATTTAGAGCTAGCAAAACACCTACCCTGGTCTGCTATTATGCGGTTTGGTACTCCAATCAAAGATACAGCCGATGTCACAGCACCTATGCAATTGTCAGCATCAATCTTAAGTGTGTGTGTTAAATAAACAAATTTGGTAAAAGCGTCCACTTGGACAATAACATATTCCTTCTGATCAGACTTGCCACTCAACTTTCCTGTTATGTCTATGTGTATCGTGTTCCAAGGTGTGCTGACCTTTGGTATTGGATGAAGTCTAGCTTGAATTTTACCCGAGGATGACTTTGACATCTTACAAGTAATACAGTTTTCAACAAACTTTCGTATATACTTAGACATGCTATCGAACCAATAATAATCATAGGCCTTATCTAAAGTCTTCTCCCAACCTAAGTGCATGATTGTCTCGTGAATCTGATTTATTACAGACCACCTGAATGCCCTTGGAACAATTGGCAAAGATCGAGTTCTACCATTTCTCTGAATTTTTCAATAAAGTAATCCTGCTCTCAACTCATAAGTTTTTGCAATGTCCTCGGGAAGAGAATTGTCCTTCAGTTTGTTCATAATATTGATAATATCGAAATCCTTCCGCTGTTCAACCATAAGCCAATCACTAGATATCTCTGCCAAATTAACTCGTTTTTCAGGAACTTTAGAAGTATCAATCACATTAGCGGATGGGAGATTTCTGGAAAAGAAATTAGCATGAGCTATTCGTTTACCCTCTCTATACTGCAAATCAAATGAGAACGACTGTAAATAAGCCCACCATCTTTGTGCTCTGGGAGATAGGTCACGTTTAGTTCTTGATGCTTTAAGTGAGTTGCAATCGGTAAAAACCACAAAATCTCTACCCATCAAATAATGACGAAAATGCTTTATAGCCATTACAACCGCAAGGGTCTCCAACTCTTAAGAATGGTATCGTGATTCAGCAGGTGGAGCAGCCTTACTGAAAAATTCAACGACATGCGGCTTGTTATCAATTTTGTGTAGCAAGATGGCTCCATATCCACGAGCACTTGTATCAGTATGCAATTCGATTGGATATTTAGGGTCAAAAATAACTAAAACTGCCTTCTTTGTAAGTACAGAAATAACTTTTTGTCTTATTTGTTCATGTTCTGGCTTCCAAACCAACTCGTTCTTTTCCGATGTCAAAAGATACAAAGGCTTCATGAAATAGGAAAATCCTTGCATAAATTGCCAAAAGTAAGACGCTAATATAATAAATTGTCTTAAAGCAGGGACTGACTGAGGAGGCGGTAGAGCAGTTAACGCTGAAACTTTAAGTGAATTTGGACGAATTTGACCTGTATCCCAAATATTGAACTGTCGACTTGAGAAACGAAAACTTTTTAATATTGAACATAAATCCAGCTTTCGTGAGAATATCAAGGGTATTCTGTAATCTTTCTAAAGCTTCACCTTTTGTTGTAGCCACCACCAATACGTCATCCATATAGACAACTACAAATGTATTTGCAAGTTCCCCAAGCGTATGCATCACTGTACGCTCAAAAACTGAAGGTGGATTTTTAAGACCAAACGGCATTGACAAAATTTATAAAAGATTTTGAATAATTTTCCAATAAATTGTTTAATTTATCCCTATCTTCGCCGACAAGATCAGTATCCAATTTAGAAAATATATCATCATTTGAACAACAGCTTACAGATTTTGGCCTAACAATTTCAAATTTTCCCGGTGACACAATGACATGAAAACCCTGCGACAGTATTTCTCGACCAATCACAATGTCGCTCTCCAAATACTCATCGCCCAAAACGTGGAACAGCATCTCAATACAATGATTGTTAATTTTTACGTTGCCAAGTATTTTCAATGTACTACAAATGCTGTCATTCCCAATACTCTTCAACATTACTACGTTGTTGAAAGTTGAAAGTGTACACTACTTTCTCGCAGCCACAAACGGTACTTCGGCCAACGGTCGCCGATGATCGCCGCGAGAGCGACGCGAGCCAATCGCTGAATACATACGAGCGACAGAGACAGACTACGTCGGTCTCTGCGCCCTTTCCAGTAGCGAGGGTCGCTACTATCGTACTCGCGTCGGTGTGTGGAACAGTACATGCAGGCACGCATATATGCATAAGTGCACAGCAAATACATGCACTTATACATACACTACGTGCCCGTCTATATTGTTCCTCACATTATATATGTCGGCGCGTACTCAGTTTGTATGTGTGTCGTTGTAGTTTGCGGTATTTCGCAATAATAATAATTTCATCATATTGCGTCGGCTTCAAGTTATGCGTGTTGGCGCGGGATGAGAATGTGTCTTATCATCATCAGCATTAACATCAGCCTTTGTAAGGGCTGTGACTGGTTGATTAAGTTGTCGGTTCTAGGAAGTACCGTTTTAGTGGGGCGACAGCGTTGTGTCGGTGTCGCCGAGTGTAGGCACAAAGAATAAGAGAATATATATACAGTTTGTCAAGAAACAATTTACACACTGAGAAAAAACTAAATTTTTTGACTTTAAATGCAAAAATAATAACCTTATATTCAAGTAATCGAAATTTTTTTGATGCTAAGGTGTTTAATAATCAATTTTAAGTTTAACTATCAAAAACAGAAAGCAAAACTTAAAGTGTGTAACAAAATAAACAACAAAAACTAAGATGACTGACTTTTTAAGCTGTCAAAACACTGTTTACACATTGCATTTTCGGATTCAGTTTTGCTCTTATTCTTGGAAACAACGGTGCTCTTCTGTGATCTATGCTTTTTGCGCCTCTTAGTACATGTCTATTTTTGCATGTCTTTCAATTTGGTTATGAATTTTGGCTCATCTAAAAGTGAATTACTTTAATTTTTATAATGCCTGGCATAAGACTAAGCTTTGATGTGGTCCAACTGATTTATTATAATCACAAGTTAAGAAAATCTGTTTCACAATTAGTTGAAGAGTTATCTGTATCTAGGAAAACAATTTACAATGCCAAAAATAGCGCGGAAAACGAAGGCAGACTTGAAGAAAAGTTCATAAGTGGGCGTAAAAGCAAGGGTTATAGTCGGACAGACCGCTTAATTAAGCGGACGATTGACCAAAATCGGCAAATATAAGTACGGACACTTGCCGACGACCTTAAGGAAGAATGGGAATTAGATGGGTCACTTAAAGCAGTACTCTAGGCCACCCTACGGCATAGTTACACTTCAAGAGTTCAACGCAAGAAAACGCTGCTTTCATCGGTATGTCAGCATCAATCTTAAGTGTGTGTGTTAAATAAACAAATTTGGTAAAAGCGTCCACTTGGACAATAAGTGACCCATTTAATTCCCATTCTTCCTTAAGGTCGTCGGCAAGTGTCCGTACTTATATTTGCCGATTTTGGTCAATCTTCCGCTTAATTAAGCGGTCTGTCCGACTATAACCCTTGCTTTTTTCGCTCGAACCTCTGACGCTCCGACACGGCCATCCTGACCATAACACGACCTCGTGTAGTTTTACAAAAATTCCTTACTGCATAATTCATTTTATCTATAGATTTTCGAAAGTAATTTAATATTAACATTTTAATTTTTGATTACAACTATTTTTGCTTCAGGGTTTCATACAAAATTTTATCTTCAACTTTTAGTTTCATTCTTAAACTGCTATAAAATTAATCTTTGGCTTAATTAAACTTTCTTCACTATCCTTTTTATTATCATAGACTCAACTGGTTTTACATTACCTCATCTTATGCGTCACACGCCATGATCAAAATATTTGTTTTGCACTTGTGCTTGCATTATGACCAACTCTTTCAACTTTTCTTATCAGCCCCTTCAGGCATCAATACTGTCTCTTTCAACAGTTTCACTCTCAATCGTTTCAATACCGTCTCTTTCAACAGTTTCACTCTCAATCGTTTCAATACTGTCTCTTTCAACAGTTTCACTCTCAATCGTTTCAATACTGTCTCTTTCAGCAGTTTCGTTCTCAATCGTTTCAATACTGTCTCCTTCAACAGTTTCATTCTCAATCATTTCAATACTGTCTCTTTCAACAGTTTCATTCTCAATCGTTTCAATAATGTCTCTTTCAACAGTTGCATTCTCACTCGTTTCAATACTGTCTCTTTCAACAGTTTCATTATCAACATTATTCAAATCCACATCACTACTTTCTAAGTCAACTGGTACATACCCTTCTGGCAATTTTCTTATATCGTCATGAGCATATTTGTATTTTCTATTATTTGTCAATGACCTTAGGATATATCTATCTCCGTCCAACAATTCAGCTATTTGTAACGGTTCTCCTAAACTTTGGACTTAACTTCGTTTGATGCCTTGCTTCATTTTTTAACAACACAAAATCTCCTACTTCGTATCCAACAACCTTAGCCAAGATCGGCTGCTAGTCTCAACTGCCGTCAGTAAGTTTTTCAAAGTGCTCATAATGCGTTCCACCTGTCCGTTAGCTCTACTTGCGCCTGTCGCAATTAAATGCAAACTTATTTTCTATTGAGAACAAAACTCACTAAATTTAGAGCTAGCAAAACACCTACCCTGGTCTGCTATTATGCGGTTTGGTACTCCAATCAAAGATACAGCCGATGTCACAGCACCTATGCAATTGTCAGCATCAATCTTAAGTGTGTGTGTTAAATAAACAAATTTGGTAAAAGCGTCCACTTGGACAATAACATATTCCTTCTGATCAGACTTGCCACTCAACTTTCCTGTTATGTCTATGTGTATCGTGTTCCAAGGTGTGCTGACCTTTGGTATTGGATGAAGTCTAGCTTGAATTTTACCCGAGGATGACTTTGACATCTTACAAGTAATACAGTTTTCAACAAACTTTCGTATATACTTAGACATGCTATCGAACCAATAATAATCATAGGCCTTATCTAAAGTCTTCTCCCAACCTAAGTGCATGATTGTCTCGTGAATCTGATTTATTACAGACCACCTGAATGCCCTTGGAACAATTGGCAAAGATCGAGTTCTACCATTTCTCTGAATTTTTCAATAAAGTAATCCTGCTCTCAACTCATAAGTTTTTGCAATGTCCTCGGGAAGAGAATTGTCCTTCAGTTTGTTCATAATATTGATAATATCGAAATCCTTCCGCTGTTCAACCATAAGCCAATCACTAGATATCTCTGCCAAATTAACTCGTTTTTCAGGAACTTTAGAAGTATCAATCACATTAGCGGATGGGAGATTTCTGGAAAAGAAATTAGCATGAGCTATTCGTTTACCCTCTCTATACTGCAAATCAAATGAGAACGACTGTAAATAAGCCCACCATCTTTGTGCTCTGGGAGATAGGTCACGTTTAGTTCTTGATGCTTTAAGTGAGTTGCAATCGGTAAAAACCACAAAATCTCTACCCATCAAATAATGACGAAAATGCTTTATAGCCATTACAACCGCAAGGGTCTCCAACTCTTAAGAATGGTATCGTGATTCAGCAGGTGGAGCAGCCTTACTGAAAAATTCAACGACATGCGGCTTGTTATCAATTTTGTGTAGCAAGATGGCTCCATATCCACGAGCACTTGTATCAGTATGCAATTCGATTGGATATTTAGGGTCAAAAATAACTAAAACTGCCTTCTTTGTAAGTACAGAAATAACTTTTTGTCTTATTTGTTCATGTTCTGGCTTCCAAACCAACTCGTTCTTTTCCGATGTCAAAAGATACAAAGGCTTCATGAAATAGGAAAATCCTTGCATAAATTGCCAAAAGTAAGACGCTAATATAATAAATTGTCTTAAAGCAGGGACTGACTGAGGAGGCGGTAGAGCAGTTAACGCTGAAACTTTAAGTGAATTTGGACGAATTTGACCTGTATCCCAAATATTGAACTGTCGACTTGAGAAACGAAAACTTTTTAATATTGAACATAAATCCAGCTTTCGTGAGAATATCAAGGGTATTCTGTAATCTTTCTAAAGCTTCACCTTTTGTTGTAGCCACCACCAATACGTCATCCATATAGACAACTACAAATGTATTTGCAAGTTCCCCAAGCGTATGCATCACTGTACGCTCAAAAACTGAAGGTGGATTTTTAAGACCAAACGGCATTGACAAAATTTATAAAAGATTTTGAATAATTTTCCAATAAATTGTTTAATTTATCCCTATCTTCGCCGACAAGATCAGTATCCAATTTAGAAAATATATCATCATTTGAACAACAGCTTACAGATTTTGGCCTAACAATTTCAAATTTTCCCGGTGACACAATGACATGAAAACCCTGCGACAGTATTTCTCGACCAATCACAATGTCGCTCTCCAAATACTGATCGCCCAAAACGTGGAACAGCATCTCAATACAATGATTGTTAATTTTTACGTTGCCAAGTATTTTCAATGTACTACAAATGCTGTCATTCCCAATACTCTTCAACATTACTACGTTGTTAATTCTTTTAACGACTAACTTAGTACTTATTTTATGTTTAATCAACGAACATTCCGCTCCAGAGGCAAACAT
Organism: Drosophila nigricruria; assembly: GCA_037075265.1. Taxonomy (NCBI): domain Eukaryota; kingdom Metazoa; phylum Arthropoda; class Insecta; order Diptera; family Drosophilidae; genus Drosophila; species Drosophila nigricruria. The sequence goes on from JBAMCI010000195.1 coordinate 246,565, forward strand.
TGTCAAAAACATAGCTGCTGGTGTTTCTACACTAGTGAAGCGCTGTACAAAAATTTCGTTAAACTCGGTCCAATTTATGTCAGGATAACATATTTGTGAGAGCCTCTGCGACGCACTGCCTTCCAACGCTGCGCTCAAAGCCATCACCAAGGCATTGCCTTCTATGTTATTTTCCGCCAGAAGCACTGTAGCACACCACTCGGATGCGTCGGCGCCAACAACAATAATTTTAGAAGTCACTACTTTAATAAACGTTCTGTATTGTTTCACAGTCACAGACGAAGTTCCTGTTTTAGCCTCTCTCTCTCAGAAACTATATTTCTAGTCATTTATCGAAGTCATGGCATTCTTGGACTTAAGTTGTCCTCTCGCGTTTACTCAGCAACATCCGGGACTACGTTCAGCAATAGCAATGGCTATCATTCACACTCTCACAATGTCATACCGATACGACACGGTCATACCAGTGTAATTAGTTTGTTGTGATATTATTGTAACGAACCTCGGTTTATCCCGAGTTTAAGCCGGTCTGGACTCAGCCGACTGTGCGTTCGTGCTAACAAATTTATATGTAGCGCCTTGCGATAAATTATAATGCAGTGTGTTTTATGGTTTTGCGTTGGGTATATTTTCTCAATTTACACGTTTATATTCTTCACCAAATCTAGCGCTTAGTAAAGCACACCTTTCCACAGGCTCGCAGGTAGACGTTTAGCGCACTCTGGCGAATGGTACTGCACTCTTGGTTCTCCAAGGATACGCTTGAGCACTCCAGGTGACACACTGAATACTCCGGTGGTTCGCTCGGCTATTGCAGTGACCCCTACGGCTGGATACGCTCACAAGCACACCTTGAGATCTTCTCAAGCTACAATCACCACTCTTACGCACAGCTACGCAAACGTTACCTTTGCTCCTGCTCCAGGATTCGCCACTAATGCTGTAGATTTGGCCGTGCTGCACCAATGTCCTGGTTGGTGGCAGCTGATGTCCTTCCGGTGTCTGCGTGTCGAGCCTACGTCCTCAATAGGCGTCCAGGATATCCCTCGTCGATATCCTTCCCACGATGTCCTTCCTCTCGAAGTCCTTGGCAGCGATGTCCTTTTAATCTCTGCTCCTTTGCTGGTCACTTTTCCACTCGCGTTTCTTGTTTTCTTCGGCACTCAATACTTTCACTTTCACGTTCTTTTTGACTGTCCAGGTGCCGAGTTGCGGGCGTCTTTTTATAGCAGCGACGCAGGCCCTGCTTCGCGCTATGACGGCGCCAGCTCGGCTCTAGGGCGGGGCCTGTCTGCCGCTCGTGTCCACGAAAACGGCAGCATCACGTGATTTGGCGCGACGCCAAATCGCCCAAATCTGCGTGGCAGCCTCTCATTGGCCAAAGCACCGTTATTGGCATACGAGTGAAAGTGTACACTACTTTCTCGCAGCCACAAATGGTACTTCGGCCAACGGTCGCCGATGATCGCCGCGAGAGCGACGCGAGCCAATCGCTGAATACATACGAGCGACAGAGACAGACTACGTCGGTCTCTGCGCCCTTTCCAGTAGCGAGGGTCGCTACTATCGTACTCGCGTCGGTGTGTGGAACAGTACATGCAGGCACGCATATATGCATAAGTGCACAGCAAATACATGCACTTATACATACACTACGTGCCCGTCTATATTGTTCCTCACATTATATATGTCGGCGCGTACTCAGTTTGTATGTGTGTCGTTGTAGTTTGCGGTATTTCGCAATAATAATAATTTCATCATATTGCGTCGGCTTCTAGTTATGCGTGTTGGCGCGGGATGAGAATGTGTCTTATCATCATCAGCATTAACATCAGCCTTTGTAAGGGCTGTGACTGGTTGATTAAGTTGTCGGTTCTAGGAAGTACCGTTTTAGTGGGGCGACAGCGTTGTGTCGGTGTCGCCGAGTGTAGGCACAAAGAATAAGAGAATATAAATTAAACCAAAGAGGTTTTTGTAAAATATTTTTTATTTGCAACTCGTTTGAGTTGTTCGAGAACAATCCTTAAATTTTTTGCGAGCGTTCTAATTCTTTTCCAGTCAGCGACTGAAAACCATCCTGTCAGACTCCTTCTGTCCGAGACTCCATTTCTTATCGTATATCGAACTCATAGCAACTCTATCGTAACGGCATCCGTTCCAATTGCTCTATCAGCAACTTTTGCCGTTCGCGTGTTAACTCCTCCCCGGGTAGGCTGAAACCCGTCCTCGGGTTTCTCTTTGATCGTTTGCGGCGGTATAGTTTCCATACGCTTAAGAGAAGGAGGAGAAAAGTAATGAGGATCAGGCAGCCAAACGACCTTGATGATATGTCTGATTTTAGGTCCCCGATGTGGCGGAGATTCCTCAGACTCAGATCGTGTAGGAATGGGAGGCTTAGATGTTCCCTGAAAAGGGTGATGTTAACTATGGTCGACGTAGAAACAGCAGGTTTCTTTCTTATGATGCCCGACGATTTTCGTAACGAGTGTCGTTGATGGAGATGTATTCATCAAAAGTGGCCAGGAAAGTTCCCGTGACTTGTTGACTGCCTCCAGTGTTGTCCACCACGTTTACTGTTGCGCTGTTGATGATAATGATGCCATCTTCAATCGTCGTTATGGGCTCTAGGTGCCCGGGTCGCGTGGCTTATTGTGCGACGGTTCCTGACACCAGTTGCTGTGCAAGCGATGCTTTCTGTAATCTCTTGCAGAAAGTGGTGCTCACAGTAGTAGCGCAGTTGCACACAGCGAAGGTCTTTGTTCCGCAATCGGCCACTATGTTACTTTCCTCTAAGTCTATTATTACATTATTATGTTGAACGGGAAAAACGTCGATTTTCCTACAACTTAGCTTAGGTTGGGGATATTTTATAAGAAAATACAAAAGTTCGGAATTTTGAAAAGCCTTAATGATAGATACCTCTAAAAGGTCCACTACACTAATATTTGTAAGATGCTCATTTAACAATTCTGAAATGTCAATGCTGTCCAAGATAAGTGGGCTAATCAAATTTATTTTTGCAAGTGTCACGGATAGAATTAGATCCTCAAGATTTGTAATTATTATTCTGTTCTTCGCTAGAATTGTTGAATAGAGATGCTCAACTTCCGCATCAGGTTTTAGAATTGCATTAAGTGCCTGTGAGACTTCGTTAAGTCGTATTTGAAATTTGTTATTGATTTCGATATGTTGAATGTCGGTCTTTAGTACTTGTCTCATGTGGTCTTTCGGTCAAAGTCATCGTGGTCATTGTCAGAGCCAAAAAATATCGTAACCTACAGTGAGATATATGTAAACTTATTAGCCTAATAAGAAAATGGATTAACCTAAAAATTCGAATTCTGGTAGGAGTTTTTTGGCCTACTTAAGACAGTCCTTGTGGACCACCCTCCCTTTAATTAGAACCGTCGTACCCAGGTCCGCTTCCACTGTTGCTTCAGTGAATAGGGGCGAAAGTTTATTTCCCAATCTCTTGTTGGATTTTAACCATACCTTCTCACCCACATTATATGTTTTCTGGACCCCGTTCTTACGTTGGTGCTCTAACGATTTTTCTTGTGCTGCCGTGATTTTCTCCTTTATTTTCATCGCATTCTCAATAGGGATTGAGCGGATAATTTCTATTGGCTTCTTTTTCGTAACCGAGTGAATCGACCTATTGTATTTTATTGTCGCGAGAAGGATATTGTCGACAGTGTCTTCAATGTGGTTTCCATTTTTAAGACAGCGACTTATATCCCCTAAGGTACCGTAAAAACGCTCGACCTGCCCGTTAGACGTGCTATGTAGGGGCGGCGCGTTCGCGATCACGATGTCAAAGTTATTTGACAGCATTGATCTAATGGTCTCTGAATTAAGAGATCTTTCGTTGTCACAGTAAATCGTCTTTGTTTTCGGGAAGACGTTCAGAAGTTGTAGCAGTGGAGCCTTTATGTCCACGATCGCGCGTGAACGAATGGGCTGGACGGTTGCAAATTTAGAAAATTGGTCAATGCAAGTTAAAAAGTATTTCTTGTCAGTGGAGTAAATGTCTACGTGTAGCATTTCCCCGGCATATGACGGTATTGGGGTCTTCCCTATCTCTTGTCGGATTGGGTGACGATTGTGTTTACTCATAGCGCACACCCGACAGTTTGCCGCTATTTCCGTTGTAAGACGACCAATTTTTGGGAAAAAATAGTCCCGAAGTATTTGTTGCGCATTCTCTTGCGCCGCGCGGTGAGCACGATTATGCTCAGCTATAGCGATTTCCCTTTGTTCTGTTGTGTTTGGGATGTCTATAACCATACTTTTTGAGTGTCGAAATGTAGTTGAGGGAAATTCCTCGCCCAATTTGTGTTGGATAAAGGCCAGAATCAGAAGCTCGCAAAATATTGCGTTGGTCACCTCTGCGTTCACGGCTTCTTGCAGAGTTTGGAACAGTGAGTTCCGATCGGAAAACTGTATGACATGTCTGGTTTTTGTTTTAAACAGGATGTAAGTCCTATGTTGTGGAATGGTGCTTTCCTCCAGTATTATCTGGTTTCGGAAGCAGTTGACTGGCTTGTCTGTCGTCTCAATTGTATAAGTAAGAGACTCTTGGCTATGGATTGTAGCGACATCAGAATCTGCCGAATCTTCTAAAGCGTTGATATTTTGGCGAGACAAGGCGTCTGCTACAAAATTCTCTTTACCAGGCTTATAAATGATGTTAGCGTTATGCTCATCAATGAAAGCCTTCCAGCGTTTTATCTTAGCGTTCGGATTTTTTTCCGATACGGCAAAAGTTAAAGGCTGATGGTCTGTATAGATGTTTAAGTTTTTAACTCCGTACAGGTAGTTTCTGAGATTTTTCAATGCCCACACAATGGCGAGAAGCTCTCTCTCATTTGTGGCGAAATTAATCTCATTATCCCGCAATGTGCGCGAGATCATTGTAATCGGGCGGCCGCCCTGGGACAGCACTGCTCCGAGCCCGTAACCTGACGCATCTGTTGTAAGGTCAAATGGTTTTTTGAAATCGGGATATGACAACATCACATCCTCTGACGCTAGCATATCCTTTAACCTGTTAAAGGCATTCAGTTGCTCTGAAGTAAGTTCGAGTTTAACCTTTCTCGAATGGTTGGCGCTTATTTTCCCGTTTTCACCTTTCAAGATCTCCGTTAGGGGTCTTGCGATGCTGGCGAAACCTGCAATAAAGCACCTATAATAACTTGCTAGCCCGAGAAATGATCGAAGGCTAAACAATGTTTTAGGTGGTTGAAAATCCTTTATGGCCTGTACTTTATCGGCCGACGTCTGGATTCCACCTCTGCATACGGTGAATCCCAAATATTCTACGCTCTTTTTAAAGAACTTAGATTTTTCTCGAGAAACCCGCATGCCTGCGTCCCTAAGGCTTTTCAAGACCCACTCCATATGATTGACGTGGTCTTCCTTATTTGGGGAGAAAATTATTACGTCATCCACATAGACATAACAAGTTTTCCCAATTTGGTCCCTGAGGACGTCGTCTATTGCCCTCTGAAAAATACTAGGGGCGTTTTTTAACCCGAAGGGAAGTCTGCAAAATTCATACTTCCCGTTGTTTACAGAGAATGCTGTTTTTTCTCTGTCCCTTTCTATCAGTTCTATCTGATGAAATCCCGATTTGAGATCCAGTGTGGTAAAATACTGAGCCTCTCCCATATTTGCCAATATGGTAGAAATCGATGGGATAGGATATTTATCGTCGATTGTTTTTTGATTTAATTTCCGACAATCAATTACTATACGCTTTTTTTTATGACCGGAGTCGTCAACTCCTTTTTTGTCCACAACCCATATCGGGTTGTTATACGGTGATTTTGAGGGTCTAATTATGCCGTCCGCCAGAAGTTGTTTAACCTCTGCATTGATAAATTCAGACACGCCCATTGGGTATGGGTATAATTTAGAATATACCGGTTCGCCGTCCGTTCGGATTGTGGCGATAGTGTTTATATTATAAGGCAGGGATTTGTTAACGTCTGCAAAGGCGTTAATCATCCGGTCAATCATACGATTGAAAGTGGGCCTCACCGCGGCGGGAACATCCGCGTCATTTATTTCGAAGTGGTTTACCTGTTGGCATATTGTGAACTCCATTTTTTCCATTCCCTGGTCATATTTAATGACATTGCTGTTTAGATCTATTTGGGCGCTGACTTTTTTTTAACAAGTCAAGGCCAATTATGCCATCGAAGTCTTTCAATGAGTCTAGCATAAAAAAATATGATTTTTCACCGAAGAGCAGTTGGGAGATCTCCGGGCTGTGCCGGGAAGACGGCCCATCTCAGGGACTTTTTTAGTCCAGAGACAAAAGTGTGGAGAGCATCGCTCCTAAATTTTGCATTTAAAACAGCCGCTGCGGCTGGATCATGAGTCATTAAAGTTTTGTTTGTTAGAAGTATTTTACCAAAGAAAGGTCACCTTGCCTTAGCGTGCTTAATTGCTGTTGGATCACATGCACTGGCGTTTTGTCAGCGAATGTGAAATCCAATCTGGCAATTATTGCTTTAAAATTTAGCACTGTGCTGAATGAGGCCAGTACTGCGTCTGCTGAACCCCTTACCTTGTTGCGTATTATAGCAACTGCCTGATAGTGTCTGGAACTGCCATTATAAGGCTCAAATACTTTGTAGGCTGCGCTGGCGGCCTGTCTCCATGAGACGTAGCCCTTCTGCTTTCCGTCAAATTCCGGGATGGACTTTACAATGTCCAGGGGTTCGTCGCACCTGATTCCTGGCACTATTTCTATTTCTGTGTAAGTCTCAATTTGGGGGGCTGCTCCCTTAAGTTCATTTAACTGTTCTGTTAGAGCAGCAAATTTTTGTTCAAAAATTTTTGTTTGATTTTCGAGGGCTTGACGTATCTGCGTTGCCAGTTCTGTTACTTGTTTGTCGGTCATTTTATTGTTTGCTCTATATTCTATATAGGAGGTAATGTATTCTTCCTCGCTGCTGCAATCTGGACTACTTATACCTTGCATTCAAAATCGAAATCACTTTGTGTCAAAAATAATTTGATTGACTTAACAAAAATTAAATTGTTATATAAAAAAATTCTAGCGATGTAACAGAATACTCTTATTCAAGGGAAAATTTATATTTTTTATTTAGAGAAAAAATATTTCACACACTTATCTTGGCCAGCTGTGTAACATACACGAATAAGAATTTTTTATATGTTTATTCTCTCTTTTTATACCCTGAACCCATTGAAAATGGGAAAACAGGGTATAATGGTTTTGTTAAAATGTATGTAACAGGCAGAAGGAGGCGTGGCAGACCCCATAAAGTATATATATTCTTGATCAGGGCGACGAGCTGAATTGATTTAGCCCTGTCCGTCTGTCCGTCTGTCCGTCCGTCCGTCTGTCCGTCTGTCCGTATGTTTGAACGCGTCGATCTCAGAATCTATAAGAGCTAGAGACTTGAAATTTTTATGTAGGTCCGTGTATAGCACGCGCAGATCGAGTTTGTTTCAAAAATTCGATAACACTTATCGTTTTAATGTTATCGATTTAAAACGTTATCGAAATGCAGTTATAAATTTATATCTCCCACATCTTTAGAGCTAGAGTCTCCAAATTTTGTATTTAGTATATTGTGGAGTTTATACAATTTTGGTTTTTGTTATATTTTGGATGCCACGCCCCTTTTGCCCCCAATTTGCAAAAAACTTATTTCAAGTGCTAGAGACTTGTGCTTCGGAAAATACACACATATGAATGACATAACCACGCTCTGAAAGTTTGATTAAGCAAGTCCATCTACAAGGGAACTTATTCAACAATTAGGTTCCCATAATATAGCTCTTACTGCAGCCCGAGCGCAGTCGCTGCGTAAACTGCGCAGTCAGCAGAGCGCGCGCTTATGAGTGCGTGCGTATGTGTGTGTGTGTATGTGTGCATGTGTTGCTTGTATATATATGTTAAATAAGCATAGAATGTTTGAAATATCGGCTCATCGTAGGGTTCAGGGGATCTCCTAGTCGGGTACCACCGACTAGAGCTTTCTTACTTGTTTTTTATTTGAATTGTCAAAGTAAAAAAAAATGAGCATCTCACTTACATTTTTGTATTTTCTGTCTTTGTAAAATGATTCTTCGCTAGTGGCCGATGTGTCAGACGCTGTCGTTGTGCTGATTTCAATTCCACCGCTGCACTCTTTCGGACGCTTGTAGTTTCTTATATGTTGATTTTTACTCTCTCAGCTTTTGCTGGGGTCTTATTTTTTTATTTATTACTTTTTTGTCACAATTGTTTTTTAATCGTGTGTTTCGGAGTTAGTTTGTTTTCCGCAAATTAATTTGTTTTTAATGTTTTAATTTTTTTTTCACTATAACTTACGGCGTTGGCTCGTAGTTATTTTTGTAAAAAGTTAAAAGGATTTTATCCCCCTTTTTTTTTAGGCAGTGGTAATCCTTGCCGTTGGGCGCCAATTAAACCAAAGAGGTTTTTGTAAAATATTTTTTATTTGCAACTCGTTTGAGTTGTTCGAGAACAATCCTTAAATTTTTTGCGAGCGTTCTAATTCTTTTCCAGTCAGCGACTGAAAACCATCCTGTCAGACTCCTTCTGTCCGAGACTCCATTTCTTATCGTATATCGAACTCATAGCAACTCTATCGTAACGGCATCCGTTCCAATTGCTCTATCAGCAACTTTTGCCGTTCGCGTGTTAACTTATATATACAGTTTGTCAAGAAACAATTTACACACTGAGAAAAAACTAAATTTTTTGACTTTAAATGCAAAAATAATAACCTTATATTCAAGTAATCGAAATTTTTTTGATGCTAAGGTGTTTAATAATCAATTTTAAGTTTAACTATCAAAAACAGAAAGCAAAACTTAAAGTGTGTAACAAAATAAACAACAAAAACTAAGATGACTGACTTTTTAAGCTGTCAAAACACTGTTTACACATTGCATTTTCGGATTCAGTTTTGCTCTTATTCTTGGAAACAACGGTGCTCTTCTGTGATCTATGCTTTTTGCGCCTCTTAGTACATGTCTATTTTTGCATGTCTTTCAATTTGGTTATGAATTTTGGCTCATCTAAAAGTGAATTACTTTAATTTTTATAATGCCTGGCATAAGACTAAGCTTTGATGTGGTCCAACTGATTTATTATAATCACAAGTTAAGAAAATCTGTTTCACAATTAGTTGAAGAGTTATCTGTATCTAGGAAAACAATTTACAATGCCAAAAATAGCGCGGAAAACGAAGGCAGACTTGAAGAAAAGTTCATAGGTGGGCGTAAAAGCAAGGGTTATAGTCGGACAGACCGCTTAATTAAGCGGAAGATTGACCAAAATCGGCAAATATAAGTACGGACACTTGCCGACGACCTTAAGGAAGAATGGGAATTAGATGGGTCACTTAAAGCAGTACCCTAGGCCACCCTACGGCATAGTTACACTTCAAGAGTTCAACGCAAGAAAACGCTGCTTTCATCGGTATGTCAGCATCAATCTTAAATGTGTGTGTTAAATAAACAAATTTGGTAAAAGCGTCCACTTGGACAATATGCGTCACACGCCATGATCAAAATATTTGTTTTGCACTTGTGCTTGCATTATGACCAACTCTTTCAACTTTTCTTATCAGCCCCTTCAGGCATCAATACTGTCTCTTTCAACAGTTTCACTCTCAATCGTTTCAATACCGTCTCTTTCAACAGTTTCACTCTCAATCGTTTCAATACTGTCTCTTTCAACAGTTTCACTCTCAATCGTTTCAATACTGTCTCTTTCAGCAGTTTCGTTCTCAATCGATTCAATACTGTCTCCTTCAACAGTTTCATTCTCAATCATTTCAATACTGTCTCTTTCAACAGTTTCATTTTCAATCGTTTCAATACTGTCTCTTTCAACAGTTGCATTCTCATGATGATGACTTTGACATCTTACAAGTAATACAGTTTTCAACAAACTTTCGTATATACTTAGACATGCTATCGAACCAATAATAATCATAGGCCTTATCTAAAGTCTTCTCCCAACCTAAGTGCATGATTGTCTCGTGAATCTGATTTATTACAGACCACCTGAATGCCCTTGGAACAATTGGCAAAGATCGAGTTCTACCATTTCTCTGAATTTTTCAATAAAGTAATCCTGCTCTCAACTCATAAGTTTTTGCAATGTCCTCGGGAAGAGAATTGTCCTTCAGTTTGTTCATAATATTCATAATATCTAAATCCTTCCGCTGTTCAACCATAAGCCAATCACTAGATATCTCTGCCAAATTAACTCGTTTTTCAGGAACTTTAGAAGTATCAATCACATTAGCGGATGGGAGATTTCTGGAAAAGAAATTAGCATGAGCTATTCGTTTACCCTCTCTATACTGCAAATCAAATGAGAACGACTGTAAATAAGCCCACCATCTTTGTGCTCTGGGAGATAGGTCACGTTTAGTTCTTGATGCTTTTAAGTGAGTTGCAATCGGTAAAAACCACAAAATCTCTACCCATCAAATAATGACGAAAATGCTTTATAGCCATTACAACCGCAAGGGTCTCCAACTCTTAAGAATGGTATCGTGATTCTGCAGGTGAAGCAGCCTTACTGAAAAATTCAACGACATGCGGCTTGTTATCAATTTTGTGTAGCAAGATGGCTCCATATCCACGAGCACTTGTATCAGTATGCAATTCGATTGGATATTTAGGGTCAAAAATAACTAAAACTGCCTTCTTTGTAAGTACAGAAATAACTTTTTGTCTTATTTGTTCATGTTCTGGCTTCCAAACCAACTCGTTCTTTTCCGATGTCAAAAGATACAAAGGCTTCATGAAATAGGAAAATCCTTGCATAAATTGCCAAAAGTAAGACGCTAATATAATAAATTGTCTTAAAGCAGGGACTGACTGAGGAGGCGGTAGAGCAGTTAACGCTGAAACTTTAAGTGAATTTGGACGAATTTGACCTGTATCCCAAATATTGAACTGTCGACTTGAGAAACGAAAACTTTTTAATATTGAACATAAATCCAGCTTTCGTGAGAATATCAAGGGTATTCTGTAATCTTTCTAAAGCTTCACCTTTTGTTGTAGCCACCACCAATACGTCATCCATATAGACAACTACAAATGTATTTGCAAGTTCCCCAAGCGTATGCATCACTGTACGCTCAAAAACTGAAGGTGGATTTTTAAGACCAAACGGCATTGACAAAATTTATAAAAGATTTTGAATAATGTTCCAATAAATTGTTTAATTTATCCCTATCTTCGCCGACAAGATCAGTATCCAATTTAGAAAATATATCATCATTTGAACAACAGCTTACAGATTTTGGCCTAACAATTTCAAATTTTCCCGGTGACACAATGACATGAAAACCCTGCGACAGTATTTCTCGACTAATCACAATGTCGCTCTCCAAATACTCATCGCCCAAAACGTGGAACAGCATCTCAATACAATGATTGTTAATTTTTACGTTGCCAAGTATTTTCAATGTACTACAAATGCTGTCATTCCCAATACTCTTCAACATTACTACGTTGTTAATTCTTTTAACGACTAACTTAGTACTTATTTTATGTTTAATCAACGAACATTCCGCTCCAGAGGCAAACATTGTCAAAAACATAGCTGCTGGTGTTTCTACACTAGTGAAGCGCTGTACAAAAATTTCGTTAAACTCGGTCCAATTTATGTCAGGATAACATATTTGTGAGAGCCTCTGCGACGCACTGCCTTCCAACGCTGCGCTCAAAGCCATCACCAAGGCATTGCCTTCTATGTTATTTTCCGCCAGAAGCACTGTAGCACACCACTCGGATGCGTCGGCGCCAACAACAATAATTTTAGAAGTCACTACTTTAATAAACGTTCTGTATTGTTTCACAGTCACAGACGAAGTTCCTGTTTTAGCCTCTCTCTCTCAGAAACTATATTTCTAGTCATTTATCGAAGTCATGGCATTCTTGGACTTAAGTTGTCCTCTCGCGTTTACTCAGCAACATCCGGGACTACGTTCAGCAATGGCATGGCTATCATTCACACTCTCACAATATCATACCGATACGACACGGTCATACCAGTGTAATTAGTTTGTTGTGATATTATTGTAACGAACCTCGGTTTATCCCGAGTTTAAGCCGGTCTGGACTCAGCCGACTGTGCGTTCGTGCTAACAAATTTATATGTAGCGCCTTGCGATAAATTATAATGCAATGTGTTTTATGGTTTTGCGTTGGGTATATTTTCTCAATTTACACGTTTATATTCTTCACCAAATCTAGCGCTTAGTAAAGCACACCTTTCCACAGGCTCGCAGGTAGACGTTTAGCGCACTCTGGCGAATGGTACTACACCCTTGGTTCTCCAAGGATACGCTTGAGCACTCCAGGTGACACACTGAATACTCCGGTGGTTCGCTCGGCTATTGCAGTGACCCCTACGGCTGGATACGCTCACAAGCACACCTTGAGATCTTCTCAAGCTACAATCACCACTCTTACGCACAGCTACGCAAACGTTACCTTTGCTCCTGCTCCAGGATTCGCCACTAATGCTGTAGATTTGGCCGTGCTGCACCAATGTCCTGGTTGGTGGCAGCTGATGTCCTTCCGGTGTCTGCGTGTCGAGCCTACGTCCTCAATAGGCGTCCAGGATATCCCTCGTCGATATCCTTCCCACGATGTCCTTCCTCTCGAAGTCCTTGGCAGCGATGTCCTTTTAATCTCTGCTCCTTTGCTGGTCACTTTTCCACTCGCGTTTCTTGTTTTCTTCGGCACTCAATACTTTCACTTTCACGTTCTTTTTGACTGTCCAGGTGCCGAGTTGCGGGCGTCTTTTTATAGCAGCGACGCAGGCCCTGCTTCGCGCTATGACGGCGCCAGCTCGGCTCTAGAGCGGGGCCTGTCTGCCGCTCGTGTCCACGAAAACGGCAGCATCACGTGATTTGGCGCGACGCCAAATCGCCCAAATCTGCGTGGCAGCCTCTCATTGGCCAAAGCACCGTTATTGGCATACGAGTGAAAGTGTACACTACTTTCTCGCAGCCACAAACGGTACTTCGGCCAACGGTCGCCGATGATCGCCGCGAGAGCGACGCGAGCCAATCGCTGAATACATACGAGCGACAGAGACAGACTACGTCGGTCTCTGCGCCCTTTCCAGTAGCGAGGGTCGCTACTATCGTACTCGCGTCGGTGTGTGGAACAGTACATGCAGGCACGCATATATGCATAAGTGCACAGCAAATACATGCACTTATACATACACTACGTGCCCGTCTATATTGTTCCTCACATTATATATGTCGGCGCGTACTCAGTTTGTATGTGTGTCGTTGTAGTTTGCGGTATTTCGCAATAATAATAATTTCATCATATTGCGTCGGCTTCTAGTTTTGCGTGTTGGCGCGGGATGAGAATGTGTCTTATCATCATCAGCATTAACATCAGCCTTTGTAAGGGCTGTGACTGGTTGATTAAGTTGTCGGTTCTAGGAAGTACCGTTTTAGTGGGGCGACAGCGTTGTGTCGGTGTCGCCGAGTGTAGGCACAAAGAATAAGAGAATATATATACAGTTTGTCAAGAAACAATTTACACACTGAGAAAAAACTACATTTTTTGACTTTAAATGCAAAAATAATAACCTTATATTCAAGTAATCGAAATTTTTTTGATGCTAAGGTGTTTAATAATCAATTTTAAGTTTAACTATCAAAAACAGAAAGCAAAACTTAAAGTGTGTAACAAAATAAACAACAAAAACTAAGATGACTGACTTTTTAAGCTGTCAAAACACTGTTTACACATTGCATTTTCGGATTCAGTTTTGCTCTTATTCTTGGAAACAACGGTGCTCTTCTGTGAACTATGCTTTTTGCGCCTCTTAGTACATGTCTATTTTTGCATGTCTTTCAATTTGGTTATGAATTTTGGCTCATCTAAAAGTGAATTACTTTAATTTTTATAATGCCTGGCATAAGACTAAGCTTTGATGTGGTCCAACTGATTTATTATAATCACAAGTTAAGAAAATCTGTTTCACAATTAGTTGAAGAGTTATCTATATCTAGGAAAACAATTTACAATGCCAAAAATAGCGCGGAAAACGAAGGCAGACTTGAAGAAAAGTTCATAGGTGGGCGTAAAAGCAAGGGTTATAGTCGGACAGACCGCTTAATTAAGCGGAAGATTGACCAAAATCGGCAAATATAAGTACGGACACTTGCCGACGACCTTAAGGAAGAATGGGAATTAGATGGGTCACTTAAAGCAGTACCCTAGGCCACCCTACGGCATAGTTACACTTCAAGAGTTCAACGCAAGAAAACGCTGCTTTCATCGGTATGTCAGCATCAATCTTAAATGTGTGTGTTAAATAAACAAATTTGGTAAAAGCGTCCACTTGGACAATAAGTGACCCATCTAATTCCCATTCTTCCTTAAGGTCGTCGGCAAGTGTCCGTACTTATATTTGCCGATTTTGGTCAATCTTCCGCTTAATTAAGCGGTCTGTCCGACTATAACCCTTGCTTTTTTCGCTCGAACCTCTGACGCTCCGACACGGCCATCCTGACCATAACACGACCTCGTGTAGTTTTACAAAAATTCCTTACTGCATAATTCATTTTATCTATAGATTTTCGAAAGTAATTTAATATTAACATTTTAATTTTTGATTACAACTATTTTTGCTTCAGGGTTTCATACAAAATTTTATCTTCAACTTTTAGTTTCATTCTTAAACTGCTATAAAATTAATCTTTGGCTTAATTAAACTTTCTTCACTATCCTTTTTATTATCATAGACTCAACTGGTTTTACATTACCTCATCTTATGCGTCACACGCCATGATCAAAATATTTGTTTTGCACTTGTGCTTGCATTATGACCAACTCTTTCAACTTTTCTTATCAGCCCCTTCAGGCATCAATACTGTCTCTTTCAACAGTTTCACTCTCAATCGTTTCAATACCGTCTCTTTCAACAGTTTCACTCTCAATCGTTTCAATACTGTCTCTTTCAACAGTTTCACTCTCAATCGTTTCAATACTGTCTCTTTCAGCAGTTTCGTTCTCAATCGATTCAATACTGTCTCCTTCAACAGTTTCATTCTCAATCATTTCAATACTGTCTCTTTCAACAGTTTCATTTTCAATCGTTTCAATACTGTCTCTTTCAACAGTTGCATTCTCATGATGATGACTTTGACATCTTACAAGTAATACAGTTTTCAACAAACTTTCGTATATACTTAGACATGCTATCGAACCAATAATAATCATAGGCCTTATCTAAAGTCTTCTCCCAACCTAAGTGCATGATTGTCTCGTGAATCTGATTTATTACAGACCACCTGAATGCCCTTGGAACAATTGGCAAAGATCGAGTTCTACCATTTCTCTGAATTTTTCAATAAAGTAATCCTGCTCTCAACTCATAAGTTTTTGCAATGTCCTCGGGAAGAGAATTGTCCTTCAGTTTGTTCATAATATTGATAATATCGAAATCCTTCCGCTGTTCAACCATAAGCCAATCACTAGATATCTCTGCCAAATTAACTCGTTTTTCAGGAACTTTAGAAGTATCAATCACATTAGCGGATGGGAGATTTCTGGAAAAGAAATTAGCATGAGCTATTCGTTTACCCTCTCTATACTGCAAATCAAATGAGAACGACTGTAAATAAGCCCACCATCTTTGTGCTCTGGGTGACAGGTCACGTTTAGTTCTTGATGCTTTAAGTGAGTTGCAATCGGTAAAAACCACAAAATCTCTACCCATCAAATAATGACGAAAATGCTTTATAGCCATTACAACCGCAAGGGTCTCCAACTCTTAAGAATGGTATCGTGATTCAGCAGGTGAAGCAGCCTTACTGAAAAATTCAACGACATGCGGCTTGTTATCAATTTTGTGTAGCAAGATGGCTCCATATCCACGAGCACTTGTATCAGTATGCAATTCGATTGGATATTTAGGGTCAAAAATAACTAAAACTGCCTTCTTTGTAAGTACAGAAATAACTTTTTGTCTTATTTGTTCATGTTCTGGCTTCCAAACCAACTCGTTCTTTTCCGATGTCAAAAGATACAAAGGCTTCATGAAATAGGAAAATCCTTGCATAAATTGCCAAAAGTAAGACGCTAATATAATAAATTGTCTTAAAGCAGGGACTGACTGAGGAGGCGGTAGAGCAGTTAACGCTGAAACTTTAAGTGAATTTGGACGAATTTGACCTGTATCCCAAATATTGAACTGTCGACTTGAGAAACGAAAACTTTTTAATATTGAACATAAATCCAGCTTTCGTGAGAATATCAAGGGTATTCTGTAATCTTTCTAAAGCTTCACCTTTTGTTGTAGCCACCACCAATACGTCATCCATATAGACAACTACAAATGTATTTGCAAGTTCCCCAAGCGTATGCATCACTGTACGCTCAAAAACTGAAGGTGGATTTTTAAGACCAAACGGCATTGACAAAATTTATAAAAGATTTTGAATAATTTTCCAATAAATTGTTTAATTTATCCCTATCTTCGCCGACAAGATCAGTATCCAATTTAGAAAATATATCATCATTTGAACAACAGCTTACAGATTTTGGCCTAACAATTTCAAATTTTCCCGGTGACACAATGACATGAAAACCCTGCGACAGTATTTCTCGACCAATCACAATGTCGCTCTCCAAATACTCATCGCCCAAAACGTGGAACAGCATCTCAATACAATGATTGTTAATTTTTACGTTGCCAAGTATTTTCAATGTACTACAAATGCTGTCATTCCCAATACTCTTCAACATTACTACGTTGTTAATTCTTTTAACGACTAACTTAGTACTTATTTTATGTTTAATCAACGAACATTCCGCTCCAGAGGCAAACATTGTCAAAAACATAGCTGCTGGTGTTTCTACACTAGTGAAGCGCTGTACAAAAATTTCGTTAAACTCGGTCCAATTTATGTCAGGATAACATATTTGTGAGAGCCTCTGCGACGCACTGCCTTCCAACGCTGCGCTCAAAGCCATCACCAAGGCACTGCCTTCTATGTTATTTTCCGCCAGAAGCACTGTAGCACACCACTCGGATGCGTCGGCGCCAACAAGATCTTTTCAATATTATTGCTACACTTTATGTTCACACAATGACGCAGACGCACAATAAATTGATTCGAAGCAAATTTCTAACGCGCTCCCGCTAACACGTCCGGCACTCGCCATGGATCATTTGCAATATTAGGTAGCGAGCCAGATCCCACTTCTAATGTTGTTAAGATCATTTTCCATTGTTTAGCGCAGCGAGTTTCGGTCGCTCTCAGAACTCAAACACAACTAACTCTCGTGTCTCTCATTTCTCTCAAGCATACCCCCGAACCACTGTCGGCGACAGCGACACAACGCTGTCGCCCCGCTAAAACGGTGCATTACTGTGAACACACTCAATACGCGCCGACACGCTGGCTACCCGCTAAAACGGGACTTCCCAATTTCATCATATTGCGCAGTACTCAAAGACGCAGCAATGCACACTGTTATTACGCACCGACGCGGCGCCAGCCCGCTCGAACCTCTCTCCGACATATAAATATATCGAGCTAATTTTTTGTATTGCCTGACCCTCCGAAGATCCGATTTGCCAAAACTTTTATGCTTATTATATTGCAAGCAGCACATGCAGACACATGGGATGGCCGAGGGCCGAAAGTGCGGAACACGGGAGGACTCGAGAGTCGACGGTGAGGTCAAAGAGCAGCCTCCGACTCTCAAGGTCAGCCAATATGTTCCTGCACACCAACCACAGCCCGAGAGGAGCCCGCCCAGATGCATAGCAGAGCAGGTCAGGAAGTGGGGCATGAGGTATGACGGCCAGTCGGACCCACTCGGATTTTTGGAAATCTTGGAAGAGCGGGCCATCACATACGGCATCGACCTCGACCGTATGCCCAGGGCATTGAGCGAGGTGCTCGTAGACAAATCCGCCAGGTGGTTCTTTACAAGCGGGTTAAGGGACGTGACCTGGGCAGAGTTTAAAAGTGGATTTCTGGAGTTCTTCCTGCCACCGCAATATTTTGAGCGCCTCGAGGATCAGATCAGGTCGCGTCGGCAGCGGGGAGGAGAGAGCTTCAAGGACTATCTCGTAGAGATTAGGCTGATAATGCGCCACGCAGCTTATAGTTCGGCACAGGAGCTGTACCGAATTTACGAGAATGCCGCCCCGAAGTACAGATTGTACGTAAGACGTCATGACTTTACGTCTCTCGCACAGCTGACTCAGATGGAGGCGGACTATGAAAATGTGCGGGACCAAGGGATGAATCTGGAGAAGAGCGCCACGGCTGGACGGACGAGGACTGTCGAGGCGCAAAAAGCGGATAGTCGGTCGTCCGATAGAGTCGCGACCAAGTACGCCATCGGCACCATCTGCGAAGCAAACGGAGGCCGCACATCAAATGATGAGCCAGGATATCGGATCTGGGTTCGATCCGCGCCGGGTCTGCTATCGTTGTGCACAGACGGGACACTTCGCCCGGGAATGTCCCAACAAACTGGAGTTGTTCTGCCGCCGTTGTGGGAAGACGGGGAGGAGTACGCAAGAGTGCTGCTACCGTGCGGACGCGGGAAACGGACAGGGGCGTCCTCTGCAGGAGCGGAGCGGCGCCAACTAACCAGCCGAGAGAGAGAGGAGTACCCGTTAGTGGTCGAAGAGGGGAGAATCGTCGCAAGGGTGGAGATTGCGGGTCGACGCATGGACGCCACAATCGACACCGGAGCCACGCGTAGCTTCATGAGCGAAGATTGCGTGCGCAGGAGGGCGATTCAGGGAGAGCTCCAGGACGTGCAGTCACGGATCAGGTTAGCTGACGGATCGTCACTGGAAGTAAAGAAGATGATGAAAGTGGACGTGAGTCTCGCCGGGAAGGCAGTGCGGATGACAGTGCTCATCATGCCGACCATGCTGGATCAAGTCATCTTAGGGATGGATTTTTTGTGCGCCATAGGTACAACGGTGCGCTGTGGCCGCGCAGAACTGCTGATGAGGACGAAGGAGACACCGGCTGGAAAGGAGTCGCCACCCCCTATGAGAGAGGCGTCGAAAGAGGGCATCGCGTCTGGAGGACAAGAGATGCTCGCTCGGCGTCCAACTCTTGTAGAGAAGGGAGGACTGAACTCTGGAGTGCCGGGTGGGAAGCTTGCGATGAAGCAAGTAAAGGCGGCGGCAGAGGAGGAGTCGCCATCCGAGATACGGGTTGAGTCGATAGAGGGCGCACCGTCTGGAGTACGGAAGGCGCCTGCTCGACGACGAGCTCGATCGAAGAAGCGTCTGAAGGAGGAGGTGCGGCGTAAGGAAACAGAAGTGGAGAATTTGGAGTCGATGGACGACGAGGGAAGGATTCCGGGGACCAGGGAGCGTCCGCCGGAAATAAAAACGATTGAGGTTGAGTCGATAGAGGGCGCACCGTCTGGAGCACGGAAGGCGCCTGCTCGACGACGAGCTCGATCGAAGAAGCATCTGGAGGAGGAGGTGCGGCATAAGGATACAGAAGTAGAGTCGATGGACGACGAGGGAAGGATTCCGGGGACCAGGGAGCGTCCGCCGGAAATAAAAACGATTAAGGTGGAAGAGGAAGAGGGAGCTGGGACTCCCGCAGAGGATGTGGAATGGCCAGAGGACCTGGAGGACGAACTCAGGGAGTTCTTAGAAAAGGAGCTGGCGCTGTTTGAGAACCTAGAGGGGGTGTCTCACATAGCGGAGCATAGCATCAGGATGAGGGATAATAAGCCACTGAAGCAGCGATATTATCCCAAGAATCCGGCTATGAGCAAGGTGATTGACGAGCAGATAGATGAGCTGCTTCGAGTGGGGGCCATTGAGCCGTCGCGAAGTCCGCACAGTGCACCAATAGTCTTGGTAAGGAAAAAGACTGGAGATTGGCGCATGTGCGTAGACTACCGACAGCTCAATGCACACTCGATTCCAGATGCTTATCCTGTTACTAGGATCAATCACATCCTGGAGAAGTTGCGCCACGCTCGTTTCATCTCGACGTTGGACCTCAAGAGCGGTTATTGGCAGATCCCCATGGCGGCGGATAGCCGAGAATGCACAGCTTTCACCGTGCCCGGAAGAGGTTTATTCCACTGGCGGGTGATGCCATTAGGTTTGCATTCGGCCGGTGCGACAGAGAGCGCTGGATACGGTCATCGCACCCGAAATGGAGCCCCATGCGTTCGCCTATCTAGACGACATCGTGGTGATCGGAGTCACAAAAGAAGAGCACGTGGCTAATTTGAAGGAGGTGTTCCGCCGATTGAGGGCGGCGAACCTCAAGTTGAACAGGAGGAAGTGCAGTTTCTTCAGAGAAAGGCTGGCGTATCTGGGACACGTGATCAGCGGTGAAGGAATTTGCACCGATCCAGCAAAGGTGGAGGCGATACAGAAGCTTCCGGCTCCTACCAATCTAAAGGAGTTGCGGCAGTGCTTGGGGATGGCGTCCTGGTACCGGCGGTTCGTGCCAAACTTCGCGTCGCTGGTCCAGCCAATGACGTCGCTCCTCAAGAAGGGCCAGAAGTGGGTATGGAGTGAGGACCAGGAGGAAGCCTTGAGGAAGCTCAAGGAGAACTTAACGAAGGCGCCCGTCTTGGCGGGTCCCGACTTCTCGGCCAAGTTTGTGCTGCAAACAGATGCTAGCGACTACGGACTCGGGGCAGTGTTGACGCAGACAGTCGAGGATCAGGAACGGGTGATGGCGTACGCCAGTCGAAAGCTGCTGAAGGCGGAGGTGAATTATTCGGCCACAGAGAAGGAGTCCCTGGCAATCGTATGGGCAATTAGGAAAATGCGATGCTACCTCGAAGGCTACAGGTTCGACGTGGTGACGGATCACCTCGCTTTAAAGTGGCTAAACTCAATAGAGAGCCCTACCGGCAGGATCGCCCGTTGGGCACTGGAATTGCAGCAGTAACAATTCGATGTCCATTATCGACGAGGGAAACTGAATGTGGTGGCCGACGCTCTCTCCCGGCAACCTCTAGAGATCTGTCAACAAGCAGTGGTAGCGGAGCTCCCCTGCAAATGGATCGCGAGGATGCGCGAGAGGATCGCTAAAGAGCCAGCGAAATTCACGGCCTACGTCGAGGAAAATGGACAATTGTATCGAAACCTGGAAAGATGCACGACGAAGGAAGACTCGACGACGACGGAAGTGGCATCGATGGCGATGCATCAGATCCTTAAAGAGGAGGATGCAGGATGAAGAACGACAGGCGGCGGATCAACGGCCGATCCCAAGAGACCAGACGGGCCGATGATCCTGGAGGACGAGGACAATTTGTTGTCAGACATGGCCGATATCCTGGAAGGATGGGACCCGGATCTAGCCGATATATTCCCTGAGGCGGCAGATCCGGGAGAGGAGATGCCCGCGCTGGTCCCATCAAATTGGAAAATCTTTCCCCCGTAGATGATGATTAGCCGCCCCCTGGTGGCATTACTGCGCAGGGAAATCGACGCGCAACACAGGCGGCACAGGTGCACAAGGTTCCGCGTCGAGATGGAGGACGCAACATACAACGTGACGGTGGCAGCCAATGGCGGGGTTGTCGTCGCTTTGCGGAAGAAAGGGGGGGGTGTAAGGCGGCTGCCAGAGTAGCCGCCTCACATGGCATAGGTATATAGTTAGTTTAGTAATTAGTAATTATAACAATATTTTTAAGTTAGAAATAAGACGCAAGGAGCGCAACATAGTTTTAAGTTAGAATTAAGACGCAAGGAGCGCAACATAGTTTTAAGTTAAGACACAAGGAGCGCAACATATTTGAATTTGAATGTAACAGCTCGAGTGCGCGCCGACGATCGGCGATGCAACTCTGCGCAGCATGGTGAAAGCTCCACCGTGGGGAGCGAGCGCGGTGGTGAGTTGCGTCGCCGAGGCGATCGGGCGGCTCGAGTGTGGTAGAATCAAGGGCTTAAGGTTAATTAGTTTTTGGCGCGCGAGCAAGACGGTTGAAAAGGAAAAAGGAAAAACATAAGATCAGCGAGCGCGGGGCGCCGCTGACAGGAAAATAAGGTTATGTGGACACGTGATCGGTACAGCAGGGCTCGACCGGCAGCCAAGGTGTAATAAGACAAAGGAGTAAACTAATAATAAATAAGGAATTAGTTTTTGGCACGCGACCAGGACGGTCAAAAAGGAAAAGATATAAGATCAGCGAGCGCGGGGCGCCGCTGACAGGAATATAAGGTTATGTGGACACGTGACCGGTACGGCAGGGCTCGACCGGCAACCAAGGTATACTGAGGAGAAGGTGCAAACTAATAATAAGTAAGAAAATAAGTTTTCGGATACGCGACGAGATGGGTCGCTGGAGAGTGAGGAGCGCGCGTCGGCGCTCAAACGAAGAGTAGGCGGGAAGAATAAAGAAAAGGCGCGAAGCACGTGGGCTTCGCGAGAAACGGTCCGGCAGGGCCCGGATCGCGACAGAGAAGTTTAATTAATAAATAAATATCGCAACCAACCAAAACCAACACCTTTCCTCTCTCTTAAGTCCCCGTCCCCGCACTTAACAAATATTCTTGTAAGTGCTGGTCCTGGGAGACTGAGTCCGCACCCCAGCCAGACTTGTAACTTTACAATCTTTTTGATCTTGGGTTGACAACCCGAGTATATATACCAAATTTCAAGTCTCTAGCATCAATAGTGATCAAAATATTACAGATTTTTAAAAATCACTATATAGTCAGATCCGATTTGCCACGCCATTAGCAGGCGTGGATATATAGTTTTTTGGTCGACCTTCATAGGATCGTAACAGTAACCTACGTGCCAAATTTGGGGGTTCTAGCTTGAAAACTGTAGAAGATACAGTTTTACACGATTTGTCACGCCCCCAATGGGCGTAGATATATCCACCACAGCTTTTTGATCTTGGGTTGTCAACACGAGTAGACATTCCAAATTGCAACTCTCTAGCACTTCTAGAAGTAGTGTTTCTGAGATATCGGAAAATGCATTTTCCGATTTGCCACGCCCCTAGTGGGCGTATCGGCAAAATCTTGACACTTTATAATTCGAGGGTATACACGAGTATATATTCCAAATTTCAACTCTCTAGCTTCAAAACTGTGCAAATGGTTTGCGTTCATACGGACAGACGGACAGACGGACGGACAGCGTGACGGACATTGCACAAAACCAATATACTCATTATACTCATTCAAAAAACTGTACGTTTTTCCGATTCTCAGTGAGAAAATCAAAATTTTATGACGCTATTACTGTTGATCTCTTCTATTGATTTCCAAAAAATTATATATGTACAAACCAATTGTGGGCGTGGCAATGGGCGTGATCTGTGCGGGTGTGAATGAGTATCCCGCAGTCGGCAGCGCCCGACTGCAACGTTCTTACTTGTTTCACTTTGTGAATGAGTATAAAAATTGTATTAAATACACATAAAGCAAAATTTGGAAACTCTAGCTTTAAAGATGTACGAGACATAATTTAATTACTGGATTTTGATTTCGTTTTTAATTGATACCATTAAAACGATAAGCTATCGATGATTTGAAATAAACGATCTGCGCGTGCTATAGACGGACCTACATACAAAATTTCAAGTCTCTAGCTCTTATAGATTCTGAGATCCACACGATCAAACATATGGACGGACGGACGGACGGAAGGATAAACAGACGGACAGGGCTAATTCAACTCAATTTGTCGTCCTGATTAAGAATATATATACTTCCTCCTTCTGCCTGTTACATACATTTCAACAAAACCATTATACCATGTTTTCCCATTTTCAATGGGTTCAGGGTATAACACGAGTGCTCTAATCGAGACTGGTCGACTAAGAGATACTCTGAACTCTGCGAAGAGCTAATATTCCCAAAGTTCTATGCTTATTAGGCATATATAAATATTGTGAACAGCACACAAAAACACACATACGCACGCACGCATAAAGACGCGCTCAGCGCAGTTAGCGCAGCGACTGTTTAATAACTTTTTTATAGATAGACTTTCTTAATCAAATTTTTACAGCGTGATTATGTCATTCATAGTGTGTTAATACACTAGATCTATCCGGCTCGAAGGACATTAATAGACTTGCTGTGTTGGTGGCCAGTAGTATATTAATTTTATTCTTCTGAGCCAGTTTTTTTATATACTGACTCATGCATAATTTCAACCCTTAAATTTAGCTTATCTATTGCTGAGTTTGTAAGGCTCAGCGTTGATCTTTATCTATTCTTATACTATCGCAGAGTTTGTAAGGCTCAGAGTTAGTGTTTGTGTACTTAGCCTATTTATAGACTCCAAACATGTGACTCTTGTCATTTCAACCTATTTGTTGAGTGCGTATATGACATCTTTATGATCTTCGGCTATTTCAGTATGTTCATGCCTAAACAGTATGTATTTGCTAGAGCACAAGTCTCTAGTATTTGAAATACGTTTTTTGCTAATTTGTGGCGAAAGGGGCGTTGTATCCAAAATCCAAAGTCCAAAAATTACAAAGTCTTCGTATTTATTACACGGATCAACACAGTAAATTTGAAGTCTCTAGCTCTTCCGGTATACAAAAACAAACTAAATTTATCGATTTTTATCGATAATAAGGAAACGGGATGAGTTATCAAAAACCTAAAAAAAAAACTCGTACTGCGTAGGGTATACACGATTATACACTGAAAATTTCAGATCTCTGGCTTTTGTGGCTTACGAGATCGCTACGTTCATACGGACGGACAGGGCTATATCAATTCAGCTCATCGAGCTGATCAAGAATATATATACTTTATCCGCCTCAGGGTATAACAAAAGTCAAACACTCTCAACTGATAATTCTCTCTGGATCGGTCAGTTGGAAACAAGTACCTGCTAGTTACCCCTCGAGGTGACTAAGCCCAGATTTACCGATCAACCTTTACCGGTCCCAACGGTAAGTCCCATGGGAGCGAGTTGAGATGAGTCTCCGTACGCCAGTCAGGCGGGCCAATTCTGGAAGTGGGTCTCTTCTTCAACAGGATGACCGATCCCGAAGCGATTCATCGAGTAGCTGGAGGAGCGGGATACTTTATACGCCGAAGGCAAGGTGTGGGTCAGCCCTTACAGGATTTCCTGACAGCCCTCAGCAGAACAGTATGACCGTGTCTACAATAACATGCATGCTAGCGATCACCGAGTTGACCCAGCTGGCCGTGACCTACGAAGAGTTGGAGCTAGAGTTGAAGGGGTTGGCCATACAGAACTGGTCAGGAACCCGTGCGACGACTGGGCACGTGAATTCGTTCAGGGGTGACCCAAAACCCATCTACGCTACGCCTGTTAGAGACGCAATTAGCCGGTCGGTGCCCTCACTCCGAGGGGGCACTTCAAACGGTATTGTCAGCGACCGTAACTCCTATTTCGCCGGGAGTGCGGACGATGAGGAATCAAGACGTTGGAGTGCACGCTTCCATCCGCCATGGGACGAGCCTAAGACCAAAAATAGCATCGTTCCGAGTCGAACAAGGACGGGTCGTCGCATCAGTGATGATCGCGGGGTGCCAACTGGGCGGCACTATCGACACGAGTGCGACGAGAAGTTTAATCGGAGTGAAGATGGCCGAAATTAGCATTTGAGAGCACCCCAATTAAAACTTACACGCAGATTTCGTTAGTAGGCGGAGCCGTCCGATACCGTGCAGCTGTTGGTCTTGCCTTCAATGGTGGACAACCTAATTCTGGGCATGGATTATCTCGGTGCCCTGCAAGCCACTCTCCAGTGTGCCGACTTAAAAGTGAGCCTGCAATAAGATGTCTAGAAGCCGATGCCACCGATGTACTGAAGATCCCGCTTCTGTCACCTTGTCAAACCCGACCGACATAGTCCTGGCCTCACCCCCCGGTGGTGTAGCAGCTGAACAAATTCGCCAAACTCTAGGTCACGACCACTATCGGGAACACAGGATCTCCAAAAGAGACGAAAGGCCAATTAAACAGAGATATTATTCTAAGAATTGTGCTGTGCAACAAGTGATTAACAACTAGGACGATGAGCTGCTGCGGAAAGACTGCATTGAGCCATCCCGAAGTTCGCAAGAAGAACAACCAGTGGCCTATGTGTGTAGACTACCGGCAACTAAATGAGCGTTCCATCCCCAACGTATACCCGAAAGTCCATCAAAATGTACATATCCCCGAAATTCTTATCCCCTTAGATGTTAGCTTGGCGTTCGACTCTGTAACTGACGACGCGGTATTCAACACCGTAACTGCTTATGGTCCCCCTATAAGCTTTGTCGAATATGTACGTTGATGGTACGTAGAATGTGGCACCTACTCCAATAGTGGAGATTAGAGGTCAGAGAATTTCGTCCAATTTAGTCAAGTTGTCCAAAGTTGGAGAAATTAATACAGTCACCCAAGATACCACAGGTATTCGCCTTCAGGACAGTCCTATTGCCTCAACTTTATCACAATTTTACGCTTTGTAGTGTTGCATTAGGCGTCCTGAGAACGTGTGACAAGCTCATAACTGGGCGTACTGGGGGAAAATAGATTCCATATGTCTGTTGATGGAAATGATCTCCGTGAAGCAAGGCATTATGCTCCGCAGCACGGATGGGCAAGTGAAACCACGCATCTGATGAACGGTAGCTTATCCGGCAGGGATCAAATTGAGCATTAATGCCTTAGCTACGAGGTCTCGAACCACGCGAGGAAGGCACGAAATGAATAGACAGTGTCGAGAAGGATGTGATTCTCATTAAATAACATTCTGCCGAGTGTCACGACACAACAGAGTAGTATCCTTTCGCAAGAAGGGGCTTGAGACAAGGAGCTACACTGTCTATTCAGAGCAAAGCCTACACGGCCAAAATCAGGAATTTAATTGCTTTCTGACATGACAGCACAATTGTGCTTGACGCGCAGTAAGCGGCAAACGGACTGCAATGCCATCAGTTCCAAAGTGATGCCTGGCGGAGTCTTCAGCTTCAAACCAGGGTTTCATCTTCGCGTAACTTAATTCTATTTTACGATTCCTTTTACTTGCCTGCTAATTTTTCATAAGATCCTAAAAAGATACAAACACATCCTGATATACTGTCATCTTCATATACCAAAAATTCCATGGTAAATCAGGCGTAGGTGCTGGAAGGATCAGACAATCGCCCTGTTAAAAAATAAAAATAAAAATAACCAAATGGCTCGTCCTCTAATTATTAACGCACATTAATGGATTAACGAGATTCCCACTGTCCCTAACTACACACAGTTTGCTTCAGAGTCTCAGTGTGCAGACGTTTCGGCAAGCAAGTTTCGTTTAAGCAATCTCGAATCAGTGAATTTTTGCTAAGCGTACTTTCGTGCGGATAACAGAAAGCACTGCATACTATATGTGGCACAAGGGACGTCAATGGAATCAACTTATGAATTTAAAAACATTGTAATTGAAAATAGTGGGGCTAGCCCATTGAGAACGGACGTTTCTTGATCTGCCTGTTTATTTTCCTCCGACCACAATAGGGTAAACTTGTTTTGTATTAACTTCCAGCTTTTGTTTAATATTATTAAAATCACCTTCCTACTTCGATACAAAAATTGTACTGGACATTCTATGCAAAGTACTAAAACCCAAAAAAACCTGTGCATGATATACCTCAGATCATACTTTCAATACTTCATACACCAAGTATTTTCAAAACATTTCACAGAAAAGAAGTTACTCAAACTGCTCAGATGTCCACACTTTGTAGCTGACATCATTGGCTCCATTGAGCTGGGATAACTTACAAGCCAATATCACGAAAACAAAAACCATAGAGGTATAGACGATACATTTACACAACTCACAGGAACAAACTTCTTCTTGCTCCACACTAATCGACCCTAAATTACGATAGGCAACTTCAAAAGCCGACCTTCCAGGTCCCCGAAACCTTTTCTAAGCCTATGGATATAGTTCACATAGACATACACTATCACCAACAACTCTCTTGTCAGCCTTTTCGGCATACCAAAAAAATAGGTTACGCCCAGGGAACAGCATTCACAGGTTGTATATTTAAAAATGTTTGTACCAGAGTGTAAGAAATATGATATAATGGCATTTAATATCTTTTTAACAATCATCGAGTAACTCATGGTAGAGCGCCTTCACTCGACACTTCCAGAAATCTAGAGAATAATCATAGAACTGAAAAGGAAACACAACCAAACCACAATAAACACGCAGAAACTTTATCTGAAGCACTTCTTAGCTACAATAACTCCATACACTCGTCCTCAAAATGTACACATACAAATATGACAATCAATACTCACGTATACTTACAGGAACTGCATTTTTTCCAATCAAAGCTAAATTAATAAATATGCTTTAGAAACAAACACAAACAAGAGGTTGAACAAACTTAACGAAAACAAAAAGCCCCAAATCGCCTCCTCTACTGAAAGCACCAAACTCAGAAAGGGGAATCGCAAGAATAAACTAACACCACGATTTTCGAAACATAAAGTAACTAGTAGGCAATGGTCACACATTGCTAACTACAAGTTTACAGAAAATCCATAAATCGAAAGTTAGACGCAAATAAAAGTATATTCATTAATATTTTGATTCCTCTTTGTCCGTACAGAATCCCGATTGACATGACCCAGCATGCTTATATAAATAAATCTGCCCCAATCGCAAGAATAGACCTAGGAGAATCTAGTAGAATTATTAACAAAGTAATAAGACATGACGCTAATCTTACAGAATATATCACCCCCAAAAAAACGATTTCTCAGATTCAATAGACCTCTTAAAAACAAAAGTAAACAAGTAAGAACGTTGCAGTCGGGCGCTACCGACTGCGGGATACTCATTCACACCCCCACAGATCACGCCCATTGCCACGCCCACAATTGGTTTGTACATATATAATTTTTTGGAAATCAATAGAGGAGATCAGCAGTAATATCTGTATATAATTCTGATTTTCTCACTGAGAATCGGAAAAACGTATAGTTTTTCCCGATTTGCCACGCCCCCAGTAGGCGTAGACATATAATTTTTGGCCAGTTCTTAGAAGTAGTGAAGGGTAACGTAAGTGTGAAATTTGGATGCTTACACTCAAAAAATGCGAAAATTACAGGGTATTTTTTAGCCGGGCATACCCCATAAGGGGCGTAAAAATTATTTTTGGGTCATCGATAGAGGAGCTCACCAGTAACTTACCATCCTATTTTGAAGCTTCTAGCTCTAAAACTGTAGGAGCTACAAACTTTTGCGGTTTGCCACGCCCCTATGGGCGTAGATATATCCGCCATATCTTTTCCAACTTGGGTTGTCAACCCGAGTATATATACCAAGTTTCAAGTCTCTAGCATCAATAGTGCTAAAAATATTACAGAATTTGAAAAATCACTATATAGTCCGATCCGATTTGCCACGCCCCAAGTAAGCGTGGATATATAGATTTTTGGTCGATCTTCATAGGATCGTATCAGTAACCTACGTGCCAAATTTGGGCGTTTTAGCTTTAAAACTGTAGAAGATGCAGTTTTACCCGATTTGCCACGCCCCCAATGGGCGTAGATATATCCGCCATAGCTTTTTCAACTTGAGTTGTCAACACAAGTCTACATTCCAAATTGCAACTCTCTAGCACTTCTAGAAGTAGTGTTTCTGAGATATGGGCAAATGCATTTTCCGATTTGCCACGCCCCTAGTGGGCGTATCGGGAAAATCTTGACACTTTATAATTCGAGGGTATACACGAGTATATATTCCAAATTTCAACTCTCTAGCTTCAAAACTGTGCAAATGGTTTGCGTTCATACGGACAGACGGACAGACGGACGGACAGCGTGACGGACATTGCACAAAACCAATATACTCATTTCACTTTGTGAATGAGTATAAAAACAATTAAAAAATAGACTAGACTCTTTTTATACCCTGATCCCATTGAAAATGGGAAATCAGGGTATATTCTTTTTGTGAAAATGTATGTAACAGGCAGAAGGAGGCGTGGCAGACCCCATAAAGTATATATATTCTAGATCAGCTGAGTTGAAATAGCCCTGTCCGTCTGTCCGTCCGTCCGTCCGCGTGAACGCAGCGATCTCGTAAACCACAAAAGCTAGAGATGAAATTTTCAGTGTATACTCGTGTGTACGAGTTTTTTTAGATTTTCGATAACTCATCCCGTTTCCTTATTATCGATTAAAATCGATAACTTTTCTTCGGTTAAGCATACCGTAAGAGCTAGACACTCCAAAGGTGTGGGTCAGCCCTTACAGGATTTCCTGACAGCCCTCAGCAGAACAGTATGACCGTGTCTACAATAACATGCATGCTAGCGATCACCGAGTTGACCCAGCTGGCCGTGACCTACGAAGAGTTGGAGCTAGAGTTGAAGGGGTTGGCCATACAGAACTGGTCAGGAACCCGTGCGACGACTGGGCACGTGAATTCGTTCAGGGGTGACCCAAAACCCATCTACGCTACGCCTGTTAGAGACGCAATTAGCCGGTCGGTGCCCTCACTCCGAGGGGGCACTTCAAACGGTATTGTCAGCGACCGTAACTCCTATTTCGCCGGGAGTGCGGACGATGAGGAATCAAGACGTTGGAGTGCACGCTTCCATCCGCCATGGGACGAGCCTAAGACCAAAAATAGCATCGTTCCGAGTCGAACAAGGACGGGTCGTCGCATCAGTGATGATCGCGGGGTGCCAACTGGGCGGCACTATCGACACGAGTGCGACGAGAAGTTTAATCGGAGTGAAGATGGCCGAAATTAGCATTTGAGAGCACCCCAATTAAAACTTACACGCAGATTTCGTTAGTAGGCGGAGCCGTCCGATACCGTGCAGCTGTTGGTCTTGCCTTCAATGGTGGACAACCTAATTCTGGACATGGATTATCTCGGTGCCCTGCAAGCCACTCTCCAGTGTGCCGACTTAAAAGTGAGCCTGCAATAAGATGTCTAGAAGCCGATGCCACCGATGTACTGAAGATCCCGCTTCTGTCACCTTGTCAAACCCGACCGACATAGACCTGGCCTCACCCCCCGGTGGTGTAGCAGCTGAACAAATTCGCCAAACTCAAGGTCACGACCACTATCGGGAACACAGGATCTCCAAAAGAGACGAAAGGCCAATTAAGCAGAGATATTATTCTAAGAATTGTGCTATGCAACAAGTGATCAACAACTAGGACGATGAGCTGCTGCGGAAAGACTGCATTGAGCCATCCCGAAGTTTGCAAGAAGAACAACCAGTGGCCTATGTGTGTAGACTACCGGCAACTAAATGAGCGTTCCACCCCCAACGTATACCCGAAAGTCCATCAAAATGTACATATCCCCGAAATTCTTATCCCCTTAGATGTTAGCTTGGCGTTCGACTCTGTAACTGACGACGCGGTATTCAACACCGTAACTGCTTATGGTCCCCCTATAAGCTTTGTCGAATATGTACGTTGATGGTACGTAGAATGTGGCACCTACTCCAATAGTGAAGATTAGAGGTCAGAGAATTTCGTCCAATTTAGTCAAGTTGTCCAAAGTTGGAGAAATTAATACAGTCACCCAAGATACCACAGGTATTCGCCTTCAGGACAGTCCTATTGCCTCAACTTTATCACAATTTTACGCTTTGTAGTGTTGCATTAGGCGTCCTGAGAACGTGTGACAAGCTCATAACTGGGCGTACTGGGGGAAAATAGAT
Organism: Drosophila nigricruria; assembly: GCA_037075265.1. Taxonomy (NCBI): domain Eukaryota; kingdom Metazoa; phylum Arthropoda; class Insecta; order Diptera; family Drosophilidae; genus Drosophila; species Drosophila nigricruria. The sequence continues at coordinate 278,267 of JBAMCI010000195.1, forward strand.
TCCATATGTCTGTTGATGGAAATGATCTCCGTGAAGCAAGGCATTATGCTCCGCAGCACGGATGGGCAAGTGAAACCACGCATCTGATGAACGGTAGCTTATCCGGCAGGGATCAAATTGAGCATTAATGCCTTAGCTACGAGGTCTCGAACCACGCGAGGAAGGCACGAAATGAATAGACAGTGTCGAGAAGGATGTGATTCTCATTAAATAACATTCTGCCGAGTGTCACGACACAACAGAGTAGTATCCTTTCGCAAGAAGGGGCTTGAGACAAGGAGCTACACTGTCTATTCAGAGCAAAGCCTACACGGCCAAAATCAGGAATTTAATTGCTTTCTGACATGACAGCACAATTGTGCTTGACGCGCAGTAAGCGGCAAACGGACTGCAATGCCATCAGTTCCAAAGTGATGCCTGGCGGAGTCTTCAGCTTCAAACCAGGGTTTCATCTTCGCGTAACTTAATTCTATTTTACGATTCCTTTTACTTGCCTGCTAATTTTTCATAAGATCCTAAAAAGATACAAACACATCCTGATATACTGTCATCTTCATATACCAAAAATTCCATGGTAAATCAGGCGTAGGTGCTGGAAGGATCAGACAATCGCCCTGTTAAAAAATAAAAATAAAAATAACCAAATGGCTCGTCCTCTAATTATTAACGCACATTAATGGATTAACGAGATTCCCACTGTCCCTAACTACACACAGTTTGCTTCAGAGTCTCAGTGTGCAGACGTTTCGGCAAGCAAGTTTCGTTTAAGCAATCTCGAATCAGTGAATTTTTGCTAAGCGTACTTTCGTGCGGATAACAGAAAGCACTGCATACTATATGTGGCACAAGGGACGTCAATGGAATCAACTTATGAATTTAAAAACATTGTAATTGAAAATAGTGGGGCTAGCCCATTGAGAACGGACGTTTCTTGATCTGCCTGTTTATTTTCCTCCGACCACAATAGGGTAAACTTGTTTTGTATTAACTTCCAGCTTTTGTTTAATATTATTAAAATCACCTTCCTACTTCGATACGAAAATTGTACTGGACATTCTATGCAAAGTACTAAAACCCAAAAAAACCTGTGCATGATATACCTCAGATCATACTTTCAATACTTCATACACCAAGTATTTTCAAAACATTTCACAGAAAAAAAGTTACTCAAACTGCTCAGATGTCCACACTTTGTAGCTGACATCATTGGCTCCATTGAGCTGGGATAACTTACAAGCCAATATCACGAAAACAAAAACCATAGAGGTATAGACGATACATTTACACAACTCACAGGAACAAACTTCTTCTTGCTCCACACTAATCGACCCTAAATTACGATAGGCAACTTCAAAAGCCGACCTTCCAGGTCCCCGAAACCTTTTCTAAGCCTATGGATATAGTTCACATAGACATACACTATCACCAACAACTCTCTTGTCAGCCTTTTCGGCATACCAAAAAAATAGGTTACGCCCAGGGAACAGCATTCACAGGTTGTATATTTAAAAATGTTTGTACCAGAGTGTAAGAAATATGATATCCAATGGCATTTAATATCTTTTTAACAATCATCGAGTAACTCATGGTAGAGCGCCTTCACTCGACACTTCCAGAAATCTAGAGAATAGTCATAGAACTGAAAAGGAAACACAACCAAACCACAATAAACACGCAGAAACTTTATCTGAAGCACTTCTTAGCTACAATAACTCCATACACTCGTCCTCAAAATGTACACATACAAATATGACAATCAATACTCACGTATACTTACAGGAACTGCATTTTTTCCAATCAAAGCTAAATTAATAAATATGCTTTAGAAACAAACACAAACAAGAGGTTGAACAAACTTAACGAAAACAAGTAAGAACGTTGCAGTCGGGCGCTACCGACTGCGGGATACTCATTCACACCCCCACAGATCACGCCCATTGCCACGCCCACAATTGGTTTGTACATATATAATTTTTTGGAAATCAATAGAGGAGATCAGCAGTAATATCTGTATATAATTCTGATTTTCTCACTGAGAATCGGAAAAACGTATAGTTTTTCCCGATTTGCCACGCCCCCAGTAGGCGTAGACATATAATTTTTGGCCAGTTCTTAGAAGTAGTGAAGGGTAACGTAAGTGTGAAATTTGGATGCTTACACTCAAAAAATGCGAAAATTACAGGGTATTTTTGAGCCGGGCATACCCCATAAGGGGCGTAAAAATTATTTTTGGGTCATCGATAGAGGAGCTCACCAGTAACTTACCATCCAATTTTCAAGCTTCTAGCTCTAAAACTGTAGGAGCTACAAACTTTTGCGGTTTGCCACGCCCCCTATGGGCGTAGATATATCCGCCATATTTTTTCCAACTTGGGTTGTCAACCCGAGTATATATACCAAGTTTCAAGTCTCTAGCATCAATAGTGCTAAAAATATTACAGAATTTGAAAAATCACTATATAGTCAGATCCGATTTGCCACGCCCCTAGTAGGCGTGGATATATAGATTTTTGGTCGATCTTCATAGGATCGTATCAGTAACCTACGTGCCAAATTTGGGCGTTTTAGCTTTAAAACTGTAGAAGATACAGTTTTACCCGATTTGCCACGCCCCCAATGGGCGTAGATATATCCGCCATAGCTTTTTCAACTTGAGTTGTCAACACAAGTCTACATTCCAAATTGCAACTCTCTAGCACTTCTAGTAGTGTTTCTGAGATATGGGCAAATGCATTTTCCGATTTGCCACGCCCCTAGTGGGCGTATCGGGAAAATCTTGACACTTTATAATTCGAGGGTATACACGAGTATATATTCCAAATTTCAACTCTCTAGCTTCAAAACTGTGCAAATGGTTTGCGTTCATACGGACAGACGGACGGACAGCGTGACGGACATTGCACAAAACCAATATACTCATTTCACTTTGTGAATGAGTATAAATAGACTAGACTCTTTTTATACCCTGATCCCATTGAAAATGGGAAATCAGGGTATATTGTTTTTGTGAAAATGTATGTAACAGGCAGAAGGAGGCGTGGCAGACCCCATAAAGTATATATATTCTTGATCAGCTGAGTTGAAATAGCCCTGTCCGTCTGTCCGTCCGCGTGAACGCAGCGATCTCGTAAACCACAAAAGCTAGAGATGAAATTTTCAGTGTATACTCGTGTGTATCCTACGCAGTACGAGTTTTTTTAGATTTTCGATAACTCATCCCGTTTCCTTATTATCGATTAAAATCGATAACTTTTCTTCGGTTAAGCATACCGTAAGAGCTAGACACTCCAAATTTACTGTGTAGATCCGTGTAATGAATGCGGACATTTTGTCATTTCGTTACCTTTTACTATAAAAGTAACATTATTTTTTAAATACAATTACCTGTCTTCAACCCAAAAGAATATACCTCTGCTCGCGTCATCCCCCTTCCAATCAGTTATACCACCATAAACTGAAAAAGAATGTTTAAAACTAGATAATAAGAGATATAACGAGATCAGCAAAACATAATTTATTCTAAAATTTCAAGAATCTAGCTATTATGTGATCCGAGTTCTACATATCCCAGAAAATTGCATAGAATAATGCATCATTGCGATATGACGAATGGTCGACCATATAACGACAATATATACAAAAGACCCCAGGTGCTAATTATCTAAGTATCTACAACAGAAGCTGTAAAGTTTACCGTTATTGCACAAACTAAGTTTAAGTATTACTATCGACAGTATGTTTGGTAATATTGAGGATATATTTGTGTATAAAGAACACATATAAAAGAGAGCTTCATAACAAAATAATTTCATTTTATTTTCTAAATCATATATTGTATTTGAATGAAACAGAAATCAACATCACCGGCACTTATCTCATGGCATTTTATAACGTATGTGCAATATTTTTTAATTTTAATGGCACCCCAGTAAAATTTCCAGTTGTAAAACACAATCGCTCAGCTTTATCGACTATAAGACGGTGTTTTGCCATCTGTTCCACTGTAAGCTAAGCGTTGACAACTTAAGACACATTGGTGAGCTCATGTCAATACAAGATTTGTGGCAACATCGATTGATTGATAATATAAAGTGGTGTAGCCGTTAAATAAAGCATCAGTTGGAAGGTACTTAGCCAATGTTCTTTGGCTAAGCCAGATTGACCAGATTGACTTACAGACGCCGCTAACTGACAATTGCTGAATGTGAAACTTGCGCGAGTAGCAAGGTCATAATTATAAATTAATTAATTAGTTTGCGGCATTTTGAATACTTAGGGTACAGTTATTAGAATCCATAGTCCTAGTTTCCCGTACCACATCAACAAATTAATATTAAGCTTTCTCAAAAAAGGAATAAAATATGAATACAGAATTGTGTTCCATATTTAAAATTGTATTTCTTGCAAATCCTCCGGTTGCGGTTGTGTCTGCAATTCGCTACTCTGATAGATGGATAGAATATGCTTTTGATGACACTGATCGGGTTGATGGTATGGACTATTATAATATCCACTTATTGGTTCCGGTTTCTCAGCGTCGAGAAAGAACGGTTGGAACTTGTGGCTGTGCTCTTTATATATGACGTCCATTTGTATTATGCACTGCTGAAGCTGGTCCTACAGATAAAAAAAAGTAAAATGACAAAATACGTAGCTTTATAGATTAATTTTAACTAAACCTGTTTTACGCTTGTTAAATCAGTAAAAAAGCTGAAGGGAAAGTGCATGTTGTCATCCGTACAAATATGCCATTTAAGGCCATTCATTGATGCGGCAATACTTGACGCTGCAGTTATGCTTGCTGGGTACTTGGAAAATCTATATTCTGCGAATTATATAAAGAATCGTTTAGTGGAATTAAAAATATATTTATTTTTTGTCTTTTTATTTCTACTATTATTCTTAAAATTAAATTGACGATGTGATAACAGATAAATTTATGTGATATTTGCAACGTTAAGTAGGGTTTGTGAACCCACACAAAAATAGGAGCTTGCTGCAAAACTTTAGAGCTGATTAATATGCCCCTGCTCGATCTACAGTGTGCCACAAAAGTCACCGTACTCCTGATACATTTTCACAATAAATGCTGCGTAAAATTTTTTATAATACAAAAAAGTTTTGATTTTAGTTTCTAAAATAATCTATTATCTACACAACATTTTATAGTCTAATATTATTACTAAAAATACTCAAGTATTGGCGTCAACAAAACCCTACTTACTCTTACTTTATCTGCACTGTCTGGCGCCAACGTTCTTCTTAAAAAGAACGGGGATTTTTTTAACTTATGTGCAATATCGTCAAAATTTATTCTACTTACTGTGCATTACTTTTGTCTAAGTCTACCAAACAGTAATTGGCCGTTTTAAATACGAGGGGCGCATCAAAAATAATACAAGATCTAGCCGACCATCTGCACTTTCAGATCGCAACAAGCACCAAATAAAGCATATGGTGTGCAAGGACCCATTTTCTAGCGATGCATGCAGATTGCATCAGAGATAAGCAAAAATTCTCAGAAGGATGTACATCCGGAAACCGTTCATAGGGCCATCAAATCATACAACTTTCAGTCGTACACTCCTCGCAATAAGCCGTAAAGACACGTTGGGAAGACATGTTGGGAATTCGTTAAAGCGTATGTAGACAAGCCAGTTGACTTTTGGCGTAAGGTGATCTTCTCAGATGAGTCAAAGTAAAAAGACCTAAAAAAGCTCTTAATCCGAAAAACACAAAAAGGCCTTACGGTTTGGGGTTGTATAGCTGCATCGGGCGTTGGAAGGTTGGACTTATTGATGGCATGATAGACCAATATAGGTAAATGGACATCCTTGAAATAAATTTGAAAAAATTAAGTATAGGGTCACATTTCTACTTCCAACAAGACAACGACCCTAAACATAAGGCCATGAACTCCTGAGCTTATACCGCCTACAATACGCCTCATTTATTGGAGACGCCACCACAGAGTTCCGACATTAATCCAATAGAGCATGTGTGGAATATGCTTGAAAAAAAATCCGAAAGCACCACTTAAGGAACACAATCCTGCTGAGAGAAGCATTGCATCGAGAGTGGTGCGAACTTGAAACGGAATACATTGAAAAATTAGTGATGTTAATGCCAAACCGCGTCTGAGAGGTGATTAAAATAGAGAGATACCCAACTAGATACTAGGTTTGTAATTTTAATTAGTAATTTCATTTTTATAATTAATTAGTTCATATTAGTAGTATATAGAGTATATAGTATGTGGATGCAAATATTGGAGTATTTTTAGTTTTTTAGTAATAATATTAGACTAATAAAATGTTACTATTATTTGAATGCTATTGTGTAGATAATAGATTATTTTATAAACCTGCGTTACAACTTTTTTGTTTTATAAAAATTTGATGAAGTCGCAGCACGTTTTGTGAAAATGTATCAGGGCTAAACATAAAAATTAAGAATGAAATCCTTTGGCGTTTATATATATATATATATATATATATATATATATATATATATATATATATATATATATATATATATATATATATATATAAAAGCCAAAGGATATCATTCTTAATTTTTATGTTTATATATATAAATATATAGTGCGGTATTATGTTAAGTAATACATATATACATAATATTTATCATTTTAGCATTAAATATTTTTAGATATTTTCATTCTGCATGCTAGGTTCAAAACAAAAAGCCGAACACATTCACGAGTCGAAGGGATAAGAGTTAACTGTGGGTAACCAGATCGCGCATTGGACAATATTTAAACTTGCAATAATGCGAAATTAACTCGATCTATTAGACGGACAGAAGCATAGATAAACTGTTACAAAAATATAGTCTTTTTTTTTGGCTATCATACTTACCTTTGGCAGCAAGAGATATCAATGTTTGAGCATTTTGGCGTACTTTGTCGAAATTTAGGCCAGAAAATATTTTACATCTTACAGGAAGTTGAATAATAAAAAGCTCCAGAAAATCTAAGGGTGTCATTGATGATAAATCCCAGCCTAGACGGCTCAACACGTACAGCTCCCATTTCTGACAGTGAATAAAATAATACAAAGATATTTTAAAATCTATAATTATAACAAGAGTGAGTGGTTAGGTGACCGACAAAAACAAATATGTATGTACATTGCATTGCATTATTAGTAGTATGAAGAATAATATAGACAGGCATGTAGAATATGTATGAGTATGACTCGAAGGCCAACAAATTTGGCGTCGCGCGAAATCACGTGATGTTGCCGTTAAAGGAGACACGAACGGCAGACAGGCCCCGTTCCAGAGCCGAGTAGGCCACGTTATAGCGCGAAGCAGGGCCTGCGCCGCTGCTATAAAGAGGCCGCTCGCAACTCAGCACTGGAAGTTAAAAAAAAGTCAGTGGAGTTAAGAAGTTAAAAAGTCAGTGAAAGTGAAAGTAAAGGTGTCGAGTATAAACGCGACTAAAAAGTGGTCAACGAAAATTACATTGTGGAACAGTGATATCGAAGGACATCAATATCAAGGACTTCAGGTGGAAAACACATCGTAGGAAAGTTACAGGATATCTACGAGGGATATCCCTGAGGACATAGGACAACCGTGAAGAACACAAGAAGGACATCAGCTGCCACCAACCAAGACATTGGTGCAGCACGGCTGAAAATATAGCTTGAGTGGCGGATCCTGGAGCAGGAGTAGAGAAAAAACGTAGTTTTTCCCGATTTGCCACGCCCCCAGTAGGCGTAGACATATAATTTGTGGCCAGTTGCTTACACTCAAAAAATGCGAAAGTTACAGGGTATTTTTTAGAGGAGCTCACCAGTAACTCAACCATCTAATTTTGAAGCTTCTAGCTCTAAAACTGTAGGAGCTATAAACTTGTACGGTTTGCCACGCCCCCTATGGGCGCAGATATATTCGCCATATTTTTTTAAACTTGGGTTGTCAACCCGAGTATATATACCAAGTTTCAAGTCACTAGCGTTCATAGTGCTCAAAATATTACAGAATTTGAAAAATCACTATATAGTCAGATCCGATTTGCCACGCCCCTGTAGGCGTAGCTATATAGTTATTTGTTCGATCTTCATAGGATTGTAGCAGTAACCTACGTGCCAAATTTGGGCGTTCTAGCTTTAAAACTGTAGAAACCTGATTTGCCACGCCATAGCTTTTTCATCTTGAGTTGTCAACACGAGTATACATTCCAAATTGCACCTTTCTGGCACTTCTAGAAGTAGTGTTTCTGAGATATGGGAAAATGCATTTTCCGATTTGCCACGCCCCTAGTGGGCGTATCGGGAAAGTCTTGACACTTTATAATTCGAGGGTATGCACGAGTATATATTCCAAATTTCAACTCTCTAGCTTCAAATTTGTGCAAATGGTTTGCGTTCATACGGACAGACGGACAGACGGACGGACAGCGTGACGGACATTGCACAAAACAAATATACTCATTTCACTTTCTGAATGAGAATAATGAGAAAATTGCAGGGTATTTTTCAGTATGTCATGACCCAAAAGGGGCGTAAAATTTATTTTTGGGTCATCGATAGAGGAGCTCACCAGCCACTCAACCATCCAATCGAAGCTTCTAGCTCTAAAACTGTAGGAGCTATAAGCTTTTGAGGTTTGCCGCGCCCCCTATGGGCGTAGATATATCCGCCTTTTTTATACTCATTGACAAAGTGAAATGAGTATATTAGTTTTGTGTAATGTCCGTCACGCTGTCCGTCCGTCCATTTGCACAGTTTTGAAGCTAGAGAGTCGAAATTTTGGAATATATACTCGTGTATACCCTCGAATTATAAAGTGTCAAGATTTTGCCGATACGCCCACTAGGGGCGTGGCAAATCGGAAAATGCATTTTCCGATATCTCGCTATCTCTGTAGAAGATACAGTTTTACCCGATTTGCCACGCCCCAATGGGCGTAGATATATCCGCCATAGCTTTTTGTACCCTGAACCCATTGAAAATGGGAAATCAATGGTTTCGTTAAAATATATGTAACAGGCAGAAGGAGGCGTGGCAGACCCCATATAGCCACCCGATATAGCCATGTCCGTCTGTCCGTCCGTCCGTCTGTCCGTATGTATGAACGCGTCGATTTCAGAATCTATAAGAGCTAGAGACTTGAAATTTTTATTGTAGATCCGTGTATAGCACGCGCAGATCGAGTTTGTTTCAAAAAAAATCGATGAATTTGATCGTTTTTAAGCTATCGAGTTATCGAAATGCAGTTATAAATTTATATATCCCACATCTTTAAAGCTAGAGCTAGAGTCTCCAAATTTTGTTTTTAGTATAATGTAGAGTTTATACAATTTTGATTTTTGTCAGATTTTGGATACCATCCCCTCTTTCCTTCCCTTCCCACCAAACTTGTAAAAAACGTATTTCAAATACTAGAGACTTGTGCTTTGGCAAATACATACATATGAATGACATTATTACGCTGTGAAAGTTTGATCAAGAAAGTCCATATACAAAAGAATTTATAAAACATTTAGTTTCCCATACAATAGGCATATTGCAGACCAAGTGCAGTCGCTGCGTCAACTGCGCAGTCAGCAGAGCGCGTCCTTATGCGTGCGTGCGTATGTGTGTGTGTATGTGTTTGCTCGTAATGTATACATATTAAGAGAAGTGTCGAACGTTTGGAATATGGGCTCTTCGCAGGGTTCAGGGGATCTCCTAGTCGGGTACCGCCGACTAGAGCTTTCTTACTTGTTTATCTTGGGTTGTCAACACGAACGTAATTTCCAGATTGCAACTCTCTAGCACTTCTAGAAGTCATGTTTCTGAGAATTCGGAAAATGCATTTTCCGATTTGCCACGTCCCTAGCGGGCGTATCGGGTCTCTAACTTCCAACCTGTGCAAACGGTTTGCGTTCATACGGACAAACGGACGGACATTGCACAAAACCAATACACTCATTTCGCTTTGTGAATGAGTATAAAAATATAACGCTTCTTGTTCATGAACATGCATGAACATAGAAAATATTCAAAGATTGTTAACATGCCTTCGACACACTCAACGACTACATGCGCAATAGAAAGGCCACATGCTTGGACAAAAAATAAAAATAAATACACCAACACTGAGGCTTGAAAACTGAGCAATATACTAAGAATATTTAAAGACCAGTACTGAGTTTACAAGCTCAGAGATAGGCTAAGAACATGTAAGCACCAATGCTGAGTCTTATAAACTTAGCAATAGATAAGCTAGATTTTAGAATTGAATTTATGCATGAGTTAGTGTATAAAAGCACTGACTCAGAAGAATAAAGATTCAATAAGCAAGTGATCACCAACGCAGTAAAGTGTATTCGAGCCGGATGAAATAAAGTGTATTCATGGTCCTTTGATCCAACTGGGATCCTACAGGGATACCAAACGTTTTTGTGACAAGTGTTAAAGTAAAGTGATAGTGTTTTAAAAAAATTTCCAATCTAAGTTGTGAGTAGAGACACAAGCCAAAGATTAAGTTGCTAAAAAAGCATGCGAACATTTATGACAATATCCAGCTCACCATCGAAGACAAATTGGCAGCAGAATTATTCACTTCCAATCACTCAGCGCTGAACAAAATTGGTGTCCTCAACCGATGGAAAATATCAAGACCTATAAAGCGTCGCTGATGAAAGCCGAAGTTGCCGACCACGCCATGGACACCGACCAACCAGCATCTAGCAAAAGTAGGGAAATGCAACCGGAAACATCCGAGGCAAAACGCAGAAATGTTTTAACGAAGAAATTCGAGCCCAATGGATGTGAGGGAGGGAAGGGCTCTAAAAGTAAGGCAACACATTGAATAAGTATATGTCAACGTAGAGCTCACTATAGAGACAAGTTGAATTTACTGTGGAACCAAGTCCAGTCGACGCTCACGGATTTAGAGGCAAAACATGGAAAATATGCGTTCTACACCGACGAGATCGATGAACTGGAATGCAACGTCAACTTACTGACAAAGAAACTAAACAGAAGAATAGGTGACTTGCATAACAAAAAGAAGACGTTCCAGAGCTGCCGAAGTTCCGAAGAGTGGCCAATGTTCTTCAAGCTGCTCTCTGAAGTGATTCCCAACAGGAAGGATATCAGCGACACAAAGAAGCTGAACTACATAAAATCGTGCCTCAGAGAATAAGCCAAAATGGTCGTAGGCCATTAATGAATTCGATCATTTGCTAGCTAACGCCGTTAACCAGCTAGTGCTCATGGAACTGCTGAAGAACAATGATGAAGGCAGTATCCGCAAGTTTTGATACACAGCAACTGAGTGCACTTTTAATAACAAAGAAAAACGACAAATTAGTAAAGATGTTGATGTCTTATTCGCTCACATTTGGCTGCGACGATTCTCGGCGGAAATCGTGCAGCTTTACGAGCAGCATGTAAAGAAGGCTAGAGAAGTCCTTGGACAATTAGCTGGAGTTTATTGAGTACTGTATAACTTAATAGACTCAGTGCAAAAGTGCCGTCCATACGTCTAAGGAAGCAAAGAAAGTGTGGTACAAAATAAACCGTTGACGGATGGCCACGATAGAACAAGACGTCAGAAATGTAGAGCCGAGTCTGTTAAAATGTGCAAGGATTTTGTGTCTAAAAACGCGCTATGCTTTAAATGTCTAGGCATTTATAGTATTAAAGATTGCATAAAGGATTTGACTTGCAATCAATGCTCCAAGTCTCACAACAATTTGCTTCACGAGGATGCAAAAGAGGCAAAATAGGTTCAAAATACGTTGCTAGCAACTGCGCTCATTCGGATTCAAAATAAGTCTGGAAAATGTGAGGACCTAAGGGCCCTTGTTTAACAATTAAACGAAGAATTGAAAGGAAATTCTTGTTCTGCCAAAACTTCAGAGATCTCTACCGAGCAACAAAATTAATTGCTACCAGACCCATATATTAACGCTCCCTGTACAATTAATCGATAACTTTAAATGGAAATTTTTATCGGTTTTTTGAAACAAACTTGAACTGTGCGTGCTATGTACGGGCCTATATAAAAAATTTCAACTCTCTAGCTGTTATATGTTCTGAGATCGACGCGTTCTAACATACGGACGGACGGACAGACAGACGGACATGGCTATATTGACTCAGTTCGTCGAGCTGATCAAGAATATATATTCTTTATGGGGTCTGCCACGCTTCTTTTTGCCTGTTACAAGCCATTACACCCTGTTTTTCCAATTTCAATGGGTTAAGGGTATAAAAAGGAAGATCAAATGCAGCGGGAGCAACAGAATATGTATAACAAAGATAACCCCATGCAACTGCCAGAGCAAGAACCGTTCGAAGATATCTTCAAGAAGCCAACAGCTCGAGCGCCACGAAGCAAAGGAACGAGACGCTGCCACCGGATGAGCATTAAGCAGATGTCAACATAACTTGGGTTCGTCATTCCAGATGGTCTGGTGCCGCTATGCAATAACTCGATGCACAGCATAAGTGATCCCTTCCAGTTTATACGCAAAGTGATGAGCCCATCCTAGAAGTCATCAACAAACAAGTCCAGCTTCGACTACTGGCAGACTAAGGCAGTTCCATGGTAAACAGACCACTGGCTTTCATTTTCTGGCTCCCCGCAGGATGTTCAGGCATGAACGTACAAAATAGTCAAAGATTGTAAGCATGCCTTCTACGCACTCAACGACTACATGCGCAATAGAAAGGCCACATGTTTGGACAAAAAATAAAAATAAATACACCAACGCTGAGGCTTACAAATGAGTTATTAGAAAGGCGCTAATTTTAAGACGAGAAGGGGCGTGGCAATTCAGAAAAATCTTGCAATGTTTTGGTGCTAGAGCTCCAACAGTGAGCAAAAAAGCCACGTTCTACAGATTTGTATTATACGTGGAGTACTAGTCACAGTCCAGTTTATATATAACATGTAAGTATTTCCTGTTATCTGTTTGACAAGAAAGGAGGCGGTTTATAAATTTAATTTTGTGCCTTTTGTATATATTTATTTTTTTGCAATAGTTATTCTCATGACGTCCCTTCGATCAATGTCTATATTCTTATTTAAGCAAGCAATTTCGTTTAATTTTAAGTCCCGACTGTTTAAATGAAAGTGAATTTAATATGTAATGCATAACGGTAAGTCTTAAGCTTTATTATCTCTGGCAGACTTATTGACTTATTATTTCAGACTTAAAAATAAATATCTTCCTTGATGACGAAAATATGTATATATGTGTACACTGCTGGTCATAGGTTAGACGCATGGGTACTTCGTTAAAAATTTGCTTTACAATTTTTATTTGAAATATAATTCGAAAAAAATTAAATACAAAAACCTCGGCTATTCAATGACTCTTCACGTATACAATTCGAAAAAAAATGAAATTTTATAAAATTGTTTTTTTTTTTACATTTTATTAAAGGTGTTCAAAGCACGGCACTTTTTTTGCTCACTAGAATAGACGCACTTGAACTAATTAATTTTTCGGAAAAAAGTAGCTTATTGTAAAATGTAATGTTTGTTTAGTTAGTTTAAATATTTAACTTATAGGAAAGAATAAAAAAAATAGTTTCAGTAATGAGTACTGCCTCCTTTGGTCGAAATACCCTCATTTATCCGGTCCTTCAGGGATTCTAAGTAGCTCAGCAAAATCTCGTTCCAAGCAAGTTTAATTGCAGCAGTTAGTGTTTCCTTATCTTCGTATTGTCTTTCCCTCTCGTATACTTTCCTATAAAGCCATCCCCAGACATTTGCAATTATTTTGAGATCTGGAGAATATGGCGGCTAACTCATCATCTAAACATTTTCACTCAAAGCAAGTAAGAGTGCTTTAGTCGAGACTGCTCGACTACGAGATACCCTGAACCCTGCGAAGAGCCAATCTTCCCAACATGCTATGCTTATTTTACATATATAAATATTGTGAGACACACACACACACATACATGCATAAACACGCACGCATAAGCACGCGCTCTGCTGACTGCGCAGTCAGCGCGGCGACTGCGCTCGGGCTGCAATATGCCTATTGTATGGGAAATTAAATGTGAAATAACTTTTTTTGTGGATGGACTTTCTTAATTAAACTTTCACAGCGTGATAATGTCATTCATATGTGTGTATTTGCTAAAGCACAAGTTTTTAGTATTTGAAATACGAATTTTGCAAATTTGGGGCAAAGAGGGCGTGGCATCTAAAATCCATAAATTACAAAATCTCCACATTCATCACACGGATCTACACAGTAAATTTGAAGTCTCTAGCTCTTACGGTATACAAAAACGAAGAAAAGTGATCGATTTTTATCGATAATAAGGAAACGGGGTGAGTTATCGAAAATCTAAAAAACACTTGTACTGCGTAGGGTATACACGAGTATACACAGAATGTATGCTTTCACTCGAAGGCCAATAACGGTGCTTTGGCCAATGAGAGGCTGAAACGCAGATTTGGCGCGATTTGACGTCGCGCCAAATCACGTGATGTTGCCGTTAAAGTGGCCACGAGCTGCAGACAGGCCCCGCTCCCGCGCCGAGCTGACGCCGTTATAGCGTGAAGAGCCGCTGCTATAAAAAGGCGGCCGCAACTCGGCACTGGAAGGGAAAAGAGAAAAAATGTCTGTGGAGCGGAGTTAAAAGGAGTTAAACAGTCTAAAGAAAATGAGAGTGCGAGTATTAAGTGCCGAGGAACAACGCGAGTAAAAGTGATCAGTCAAAAGGACAGTGATATCGAAGGACATCGATATTTAGGACTGCAGGTGGAAAACACGTCGTAGGAAAGTTACAGGATATCTAGGGATAGGGATATCCCTGACGCCTATTGAGGACATAGGACAACCGCGAAGGACACAGAAAGGACATCAGCTGCCACCAACGAGGACATTGCTGTAGCACGGCTGAACATATAGTATTAGTGGCGGATCCTGGAGCAGGAGTAAAATAACGTTCGTGTAGCTGTGCGAAAAGAGTTTGTGGCTGTAGCTTGAGAAGATCTCGATGTGCTTGCGAGCCAATCCAGCAGTAAGAGTCACTATAGTATCCGAGCGAACCGCCGAATCCTGGCGTCACCTAGAGTGCTCAAGCGGATCCTTGGATACTCAACAGCTCAGCACCAATCGTATAGCCAGAGAGCGCTAAACGTCTACCTGCGATTCTGTGTACAGGTGTGTATTAATAGGCGTTAAAATTACATTATAACGTGAAGTGTAAATGACCCTCAAATAAGTGGAAAAATATAAAGAGCTCAAACATTTCAACACAGTGACTTTCTAATTTATCGCAGGTGCTACATACAAATTTGTTGGCTCGAACACAAAGTCGGCCCGGGATAAACCGAGGTTCATTACAATACAAATGTAATATTCATTACAGGAACCCCTACAGTAACTATGAAAAAAAATGGTATACACGAGTATACATTTTAAATCTCAAGCACAAGTCTCTAGTATTTGAAATACGGCTTTTACAAATTTGTGGAAAAGAGAAGCGAAGGGGGGATGGTACAAACAAACTTGATCTGCGCGTGCTATGTACGGACTTACATAAAAAATTTCAAATCTCTCTTATAGGTTCTGAGATCGAGGCGTTCATACATACGGACATACGGACATATCTATATAGACTCAGCTCGTCGAACTGATCAAGAATATATTGATTATGGGGTCAGCCAGGCCTCCTTCTCCCTGTTACATACATTTTAACAAAACCATTATACCGTTTTCCCACTTTTAATGGGTTCAGCGTATAAAACATAATTTACTGAAATAATTTGTACAAATTTTTGTATGTATGGGAAGCTTTGGTAACTAATGTCATGTATCTTTCTTGTCAATGATATATCAGATATAAATATATAACTAATATAATTTTGTAACTAACACAAGTTGTGTCCAGGCAATAAAAATTTCAACCAGAATTTTTAGTATTACTTACTATAAGATCATGTTTACATATGCTGTTGTCCGTGTAAAATACAAGAAGTTCTGCCGTTAGCGCTCGACAACTGGGCTCCCGTAGTTTCGATGCAAGTAATAAACACGCTGCTGCTAAAATTTGTAGATGAGTTTTTCGTACCGATTTCGTAGACAAAAAACGATCCATGTAGTTAATTGCAAGTAAAACTACCTCCTGCTGACATTTTTCCTCAACACACACCTAAATAATAAATATAGGTGGTTAATTAAATAACGTTTAAGATAGTTAATTGTATTATTATTACTTATCAATTTATTTTAAAAAAGTAACTAATTTTGTAATATATAAGAAACAAGAATCGAATCGCGTGCTGCCCAAATGTGGCTTGGCGGTATTTTGGCCCACTCGCAGACATTAGCTTTCTTCATCGTCTCGAGACTTACGAATTTTTTGTCTCAGATCTAACTTTGAAAATAAAATAATCCATTGGATTGTTTTGCAGTCGTATACTCGCGGATTATGAGGCGGTGTCGAATTTTGTTGAAACGTTAGTGATCTGAGACAATGTTTTCCCCACGGATTGAAATCACGATATTCCATTTTTTTTATACCCTGAACCCATTGAAAATGGAGAAATCAGGGTTTAATGATTTTGTTGAACCCTGTCCGTATGTGTGAACGTATCGATCTTAGAACCTAAAAGAACCTGAAATTTTTTTGGAGTTCCCTTATAGCAGGTGCAGACCCAGTTTGTTTAAAAAAAACCGATTACTATTCCCCTTTTAATGTTATCGGTTAAATACGTTATCGAAATTCAGTTATTAAATTTTATCTTGTACATTTCTGAAGCTAGAGGCTCAAAGTTTTATATTTAGTTGCATGTTAATGTTATACAATTTTGATTTTGTTATATTTTAGATACCGCCTCCCCTTCCACCGAATTTGCAAAAAAAAAAGTATTTGAGATACTAGGGACTTGTGTTTTGGCAAATACACATATGAGCGACATTATTACGTTGTGAAAGTTTGACAAAAGTTACTGCAGCCCAAGCGCAGTCGCTGCTTTAACTGCGCAGCTAGCAGAGCGCGTGCTTATGCGTATGTGTGTATGTGTTGCTTATAATATATATGTTAAAAAGGCATAGAATGTTTGGAATATCGGCTCCTCGCAGGGTTTAGGGGATCTCCCAGTCGAGCAGTCTCGACTAGAGCACTCTTACTTGTCAATTAAAAGGATTGAAGAACGTGATTTCAGCGAACCAATGCATTTTTTTGCAGTGAGTGCTGCTAATTAGCTCAAATTATTGTCTGAATATTCGGCCAAGTAATCCCTATCGTTTGGAGATATAATATGGGAAATTTTTCTTGTCTGAAGCACGATTGATGTTCCATAATTATAATTGAACTTTATTTTAAAAGTGGGTATTCAAATTTTTCCCCAATTTCTTTCGCGTTACTTCAAAAATGCTATTGTACCAACACTGTTCAACTGTACATTGTTTTTTATACCCTGAACCCACATTGAAAATAGAAAATCAAGTTATAATGATTTTGTTAAAATGTATGTAACAGGCAGAAGGAGGTGTGGCAGACCAAATAATGTCTACATATTCTCGATCTAGACGACGAGCTGAGTTGACATAGCTATGTTCGTTTGTCCGTCCGTCCATCTGCCCGTATGCATGAGAGTCCGTATGTATAAACGCGTCGATGTCAGAACCTATAAGAGCTAGGGACTTGAAGTTTGTTATGTAGGTCCCTATATAGCACGCGCAGATCAAGTTTGTTTCTAAAATTCGATAACTTTTATTTAAAAATTATGTTTGTCTCAACAAACTAACACTGACTCAACTATCCAATTTTTGAGCTTCTAGCTGAAAAACTGTAGGAGATATAAGCTTTTGCAGTTTGCCACGCACGGTACGGGCGTAGATATAATCACCACATCTTTTTTATGTTGGGCTATCAACTAGAGTATATATACCGAAATTCAAGTCTCTAGCATAAACAGCGCTCAAAATATAACAGAATTAAATCAAGTAAGAAAGCTGTTGTCGCGGGTACCCGACTAGGAGATCCCCTTAACCCTGCGAAGAGCCGATATTCAAAACATTCTACGCTACTTTTATATATATATTACGAGCAACACATACACACACACACACACATACGCGCGCACGCATAAGTACGCGCTCTGCTAACTGCGCAGTTTACACAGCGACTGCGCTTGGGCTGAAATATGCCTATGTTATGGATACTTAAGTTGAATAAGTTTGCTTTGTAGATGGACACTCTTTATCAAACTGTGTGTATTTGCCGAAACACAAGTTTCTAGTACTTGAAATACGTTATTTGCAAATTTAGGAAGAAAGGAGGGCGGTATCCAAAATTTAATTATAATCAAAATTGTATAAAATACACATAAAACTAAATGCAAAATAAAATTTTGTCCCTAGCTTTAAAGATGTATGACATATAATTTTATAACTGGATTTCGATTTCGTTTTTAATCCACAAAATTAAAACGATAAAAGTTATCGAATTTTTAAAACAATCTTAATCTGCGCGTGCTATTTACAGACCTACATACTAAATTTCAAGTCTCTAGCTGTTATAGGTTTTGAGATGGACGCGTTCACAAATACGGACAGACAGACGGTTGATCAGGGCTAAATCGACTCAGCTCGTCACCATGATCAAGAATATATATACTTTATGGGGTCTGACACGCCTCCTTCTGCCTGTTAAATACATTTTAACAAAACCATTATACCCTGATTTCCCATTTTAAATGGGTTTAGGGTATAACAATTAAGAAAACTCTAGTCAGAGTACCCGACCCGGAGATGTTCAATCTGCACTTTGAAATATACTCCAGAGCTTATACTTAGCATTAACGTATACAAAATTAAATTAAATTTTCAGTCAATACCACTACTTAGAGAATCTAAACTAATGAAGCGGATAATTCACAATCAATAGTGCCATCTAGCAAATTTTAACTAAAACTTGCGATTCTTAGAATATTTTAGAATGCGCACGTTTCAATGTGTGTGTTTACACGTATGGGAAAATTGCGTACGCTTCGCGCTGCTTGCCATGTGCATTTGCCAATTGGCCAAACGTTTTGTTTAATAGCTTCTGTGTTACTAACTTAATTTTAATCAAGTTTTCAGCATATGATCATCAAATTCTATTAAATATTTGACATTTAAAAAAAATTCACATCTCATTTAAATATATACATTTAATTTTAGGAATTTGGTCAAATTCTGAGCCAATATCCAAAATTTAGCGAAAATCAGAATTCCGTAAAAATAACATAAAACTAAATGCAAAATTTGAAGACAGAGACAGACGGACAACGTGTATGTAAAGTGTCATCGAGATAGGTTTTTATGAAGGATAGTGATCTTCCTAGGAGCCCATAAAAAGGTAAAAAGAGAAAAGAACTGTGACGACGGGTCGGCCTCAAAAGTAAAAAAAAAAATAATTGGTAGACAATAAACGAGATAAAAAACATGAACCCTAGCTTAAAAGCTCCAATAGCCATCAACCAAGCCATAACATAACAGGAGACAAAGAGAAAAATGTTCTGCCAATTATTTGTTGTTAAAGAACAATTGAGCCGTCAACGTTTAGAGAGACTGTTGATCCTAATGAGATGTAACATATCTTTCGACAAAAAAAATCTATCCCTCAATTGAATGGCGTACCGAGTAATTATATATCCTGGAAATATATGAACTTTCCAGTCGTATGTAGGCAGCAGCGCACACTATGTAGCTCTTACTTTAATCAGAAACCGAATCGATGGTTCGACAATGTCATTTTTGGTATCGCATAACACGGTACTCTACTTCGTTGCTATAATTGCCAGGATAGATTGTACCTACGCTAGAGATGGTCTGGCAAGACCACTCTTCCCTTATGCAGTACTACGAAGAGATCGAACGAATGTTGACAATTGACACTAAGAACATTGTGACATCTCATGATCATGATAAAGCAAGACTGCTCAATGAGGAAGCTAAGGCCAAAGCGCTGCATTCATTTGTCTCTGGTCTGTAGATTATTTATCTTCCCTGCTTAGCCGAAAGTCTTGACATCTGCCTTACTTAGCAAGAGATGCGGAAGCTAGCATTGAACGAAGTCCTTTTGCAGCTATGTGAAAAACCCCTATTATGTCAAGAAGTGAGGAAGAATTGCAGCAAAATAATGTAAATCAAAGTCAGAATAAAAGTGTATGTCAAGATCAGTAGCGCAGTGGAAAGTCCATTGCCGTTTGGCCAGAACAATACAGAAAGTGTGTGCGTAAACAGATTGGAAAAAATTTGCTATGTTAACGTAGACGGTGTCATAGATGCGGTTTTGAAAGCCTGTGACATTTTCTTTATCAAACATTCAGAGCAAGATTTTGTCATTCATATGTGTGTATTTGCCAAAGCACAAGTCTCTAGTATTTGAAATACCATTTTTGCAAGTTCATGGGGAAGGGGTGGCACTATCCAAAACATAACAAAAATCCAAATTACATGAAATACACATGAAACTATGTGCAAAATTTGGAGACTCTAGCTCCAAAGATATAAATGAATTTCGATTACGTTTTCAATCGATAAGATTAAATCGATAAGTTATCGAATTTTAGAAACAAACTCGATCTACGCGTACTATATAGGGACCTACATAAAAAAATTTCAAGTCTCTAGCTGTTATAGGTTCTGAGATCGACGCGTTCATACATACGGACTCTCATACATACTCTGACGGACAGACGTACATGACTACATCGACTCAGCTCGTCATCCTGATCAAAAATATATACGTGCTTTATGGTGTCTGTCACACCTCCTTCTGCCTGTTCCATACATTTTAACAAAACTGTCAGTAAAATATCAGTAAAATTATTTGTATGGGGTTGCCAGGTTACAGGGTTTCTTACATATGCTAAAGCTAATTTAAATTATATACGACAATCCAAGTAACTTGACAAAATTGTTATGCTTTAACTTATTTAAACATTTTGTGAATACGTCAGCTACGTTACTGTTTGTATTTACATATGCTAGCTCTATTTCTTTAAATTCAATTTTTTCACGTAAAAATTGATACTTTATATCAATATGCTTCGTACGTTTGTGATGCTTTGGATTTTGTGCAATATCAATGCAATACCAATCTTCTTTAGAAGTCGCGAAAATTAACGCAATTCAGCTTTAGTGCTGCCTAATGCGACACTTTGTTTTGCTGAAGACCAAAAGAAAGCAAGCTAGAAAGCGAATTCTTTTACTAATGCATCATATTTACAGTATGTGATTGGTTAATTAATAATAATTAACCTGCCAGGTACCTCAAAATATGTTTTGCAAGAGCATTATTCTCAGAATGTGAATCGGAGTTTCGCTGCGATAACTTGCATACTGCGTGAAACATGTCGGGTCGGCTCAGCATTGCTAAATACAGAGGCGAGCCAATGAGTGACTGATATTGTGTCGCATTTACTTTTTTACAATCATCGTTACTACATCAACTTGAAACCGAGTATACATTCCAAATTGCAACTCTCTAGCACTTTTGGAAGTAGCGTTTCTGAGATATCGGAAAATGCATTTTCCGATTTGCCACGCCCCAGTGGGCGTATCGGGAAAATCTTGACACTTTTTAATTCGAGGATATACACGAGTGTATTACAAATTTCAAGTCTCTAGCTTCAATAGTGTGCAAATGGTTTGCGTTCATACGGACAGACGGACGGACAGCGACATTGCACAAAACCAATATACTCATTTCACTTCTGTGAATGAGTATAAGAATAGTCTTAAGCCAAGCGTTTTAAAGGTCTAATGATTTTTTTTTAAAGCTGGATATGTAGAGAAACTTAAAAAAAACACAAACCATCACTCAATAAGCTCGTGATCTACGAGATATCTGTGTGTGTTCTTGTCACGTCTCCTTCTGCCTGTTACATAAATTTTCACAAAAACATTATAATACCTCGATTTCCCATTTTCAATGGATTCAGGGTATAAAAATCATCTAGCAAATCTAAACTTAAGTAGCAGCTGATAATTAAAACACAATTAGATCGCACATGCGATTTTTAGAATTAACGATATGTATGGCACAATTTCGTACGCTTCCGCTGCTGCCGCGTGCTTTTGCCAATTGGTCAAACCTTTTGTTAGGTTTTCATTACATTTAAAGCATATTATGATCTATCTAGTTTATTAAATCTTTGTCAATTTAGAAAAACTTAAACTATTTCACATATTGGCTATATTCGCAAATGAAATTCAAGTTAGTATCCAAAATATAACGAAATAAAAATTGTATAAAATACACATAAAACTAAATGCAAAATTTAGAGACATTAGCTCCAAAGACATGCGACATATAGTTTATATTGTTAAATAATTTTTCTTGTTGATAGACATTCTTAACTTTAAACTTTCACAGTTTTATAATGTCATTACCAAAGCACAAATCTCTAGTATTTGAAATAAGTTTTTTTGCACAAAAAAAAAAAAAATACAAGTAAGAGTGCTGTAGTCGAGACGGCTCGGCTACGAGATACCCTGAACCCTGCGAAGAGCCAATCTTCCCAACATGCTATGCTTATTTTACATATATAAATATTGTGAGACACACACACACACATACATGCATAAACACGCACGCATAAGCACGCGCTCTGCTGACTGCGCAGTCAGCGCGGCGACTGCGCTCGGGCTACAATGCCTATTGTATGGGAAATTAAATGTGAAATAACTTTTTTTGTGGATAGACTTTCTTGATCAAACTTTCACAGCGTGATAATGTCATTCATATGTGTGTATTTGCTAAAGCACAAGTCTCTAGTATTTGAAATACAAATTCAAATTGGGGGCGAAGGGGGCGTGGCATTCAAAATCCAAAAATTACAAAGTCTCCGCATTCGTTACACGGATCTACACAGTGAATTTGGAGTCTCTAGCTCTTACGGTATGCTTAACCGAAGAAAAGTTATCGATTTTTATCGATAATAAGGAAACGGGGTGAGTTATCGAAAATCTAAAAAAAAAATCGTGCTGCGTAGGCTACAGACGAGTATTCTCTAAAAATTTCAGTTCTCTAGCTTTTGTGGTTTACGAGATCGCTGCATTCATACGGACGGACGGACGGACGGACAGACGGACAGGGCTATTTCAACTCAGCTCATCGAGCAGATCAAGATTATGGGGTCTGCGATGTTTTCTTCTACCTGTTACATACATTTTCACAAAAACAATTTACCCTGATTTCCCATTTTCAATGGGTTCAGGGTATAAAAAAACTTTTATTCATTACGGACTTTCACAGTATCTCAAATATCTATCTCTAACAGCTTGTGAGGTCAAATTATCAATTTTTTCATAAGAAAATGGGACGAGTTATTGAAAAAATTTTTAAGAATATACATGTAAAATTTAAAGTCTCTAGTTTTAGTTCATACGGACAGACACGCTCAGACGAACATGGCTGGATCGACTCAGCTCGTCGTCCTGATTAAGAAAGTATATAATTTATAGGGTCTCCCACATTTTCTACTGACTATTGACATGTATTTTAGCAAAACCATCATACCCTGCACTCCAACATGGGAAATGTTGTTGCTGTTTTGGTTTATTCTTAAATAAGGCGTTGTCAGACACAAAGGTTTACTGTAAAACAAAATTTTTAAGTTCAAAAATATATATACTTTACAGAACATCACAAGTCGATTATAATTTCGGAATAACTCATTTTCTACTTTAGGAACGTATAATAGCTACTCACCTCCATCATCCATTGAGCTACAATTTTGCGCATAGCCGGGGTTATGTCCTTTTGTACTGTTTTAAAACATGTTCCAAGGATATGTTGATGCTTTTCTTCCGATTTTAACGCATTTTTTAAACATCGGTCTGTTTTAAAAATGGGATCAGTAACGATCATATGTGCACTGTCATAAACAAAATGCTTATCGTCTGCACCATCTGTTTCCTTTATTACTGCTGTGCACACCCACTTAGTGTTGGTATTAAATTGATGAGGAGGAAGTGTACACAGCAATTGACAACTTGTTAATCTTTTCTGTTGAAGTTGTTTTGTTGATTTGGTTGCACTTACAGGAGTTGCAACTGAAGATAACACATACATCAGATTACTCATACTGCAAGCTATAGGTACGCTGGCACTCTTTGCTGTGTGCTTGTTAACTCTAACACTCGCTGCAGTGTTTCCTTTTTTGATAGTCGAGAAACATGCTGACGAACAAGGTATAGACTCGTTGAAGCAGTTGCACTTGATGTTATGTTTTGTAATATTTTGTACAGCAGGTGTTTGATTTTTATACGCATATAATGATTGTTCCGAATGAGTCACTATACTTTCAGTACATAGTAAATCCATAATTTATCCACGCAGATCCACTTATTTTGTAAGCAAATAAGCTGACTTATATAGATTTTAAATATGACTGATTTTATTCATCATCAAATTACGTACACGTTAACATATGCACGGCTGTAAGCAGGAAAAATTTGATATTATTATTTTTGACGACATACGAAAAAAAAACTAGTAAACTTGGCGATGTGTGTATATGTAAAATTAGTATAATAAACGTAATTTAAAAGACACGTGGTACAATTACACCAAAATGATTTGTTTTATATACATATATATAATCAAATTTTAAAAGACCAATAGTTATGTGCACACATTTTTATATCTATAATTTATATTTAGGATACAAATACAGATATTACTTGACTTATTTTTAACACCACATATGCAAACCCGCTATCGGTGTAGACATTGAGGCATATGTATGTTTATCGCAAATGCAAATTTTTAAATTTCCAATCAAAGCTAGTATTAAAATATGTTCAATCTCGACTTATATTTAATATATGCATACATAAAGATCCAATATGCCCAGCCTATCGACAACTACCGACAAAATATACGCATGTATGTATGTATTTAGAACTCTCAAATTGTGGGATATACAAAATAATAACGATAAGTATCGATCACATATTAAGCACAACAAATATTATTTATACTAAACCAGGGATGCTGCAATAAAAAAAATGGTCGTTTGTTCGAATCACGTTCTACACGAATTAAAGGCTGGAATTCTTCGCGACAATTGGAAAACGTTCTTCGCTTTGAAAACCAGTCGGCATAGTTAAACCACTAACCATACAACACATAGATGAGACAACTGGAACAAGCGTTTCAACACACAAACGTTGTAACTAAAGAACCCACACATGCACGACTGAGCTTCGGTTGGCTTCGGTTAGCTTCAAGAAACGAACATATATGTCTGCAAAATCATTGCGCTGCGAGCGCTCAGCTGAAATGGTCAATCTATACACAAAGCCCTTCTAATCTACTATGTGTGCTTATTCCCTGATCTTCTCTCTCAAATATATTTTATCTCCGCTCTCTTCTCTCACAAATTTATATGAATGATCGCACCAGCAGCAACGCACAAAAATTGAAATTTGCTCGCTGAGGTCCATTGTCTTCTCTTACGTGAGTAGAGTATACCAAATTGTTGAAAGCGTTTGCCATGCTCATGCAAAATGTTGACATTTTCATGATTATTTGTTGAAAGGGTATGAAAGCGTTGAGGCGCATAACTAATATTTTTTTGCGACGACCGTGCATACACGAATTTCAATTTTTGTGCGTTGCTGCTGGTGCGAACATTCATATAAATTTATGTCTGTGTATTATATGTAGGGTGACCATATGGGCCTCAGGTAGGGTGACCATATGTCCTGGAATTCCGGGACATGTCCCGCTTTTGGAGGCATTGTCCCGGTGTCCCGACCTGACACGAAACTGTCCCGGTTTTCTACTAATCCGATAAAAGTGAAGGAAGTGTAACGAATTGTGTAGAATATTTGGTAGTCGTCGACGTACTGAAAGTATAGTGAGGCCCTCAGGCCATTCCGGGACGGTCGAGTTAAAACATGAGAATTGCGCATAAGTAGTATATAAGAAGTTTTATAGCTTATGAAGCGAAACTTTAGCTTTAGCCTTGGTCCATTTTGTATCATAGGTTAGTTTTGTCGAAGATGTGAAAAAATACAGTCGCACTACTCCGGTGATCCGTTAAGCCGGTAATCTGAGAGTAAGGTTAACTCTTCAACCTAACCTAACGCAAGAAGACCATCGAGTGGAGTAGCCGCCAAGAGGAAACCTACGCCGCCGGAGTAAATAACAGTATCGTGGGATCATCGCCATAAATCGAGGATCGCCACGATTACATTATTGTCGCCTAACGCATTAGGATTTACACCTGTAATCAGTCCATAGGATAGGA
This sequence comes from Drosophila nigricruria, assembly GCA_037075265.1. Taxonomy (NCBI): domain Eukaryota; kingdom Metazoa; phylum Arthropoda; class Insecta; order Diptera; family Drosophilidae; genus Drosophila; species Drosophila nigricruria. Next base: position 304,514 of record JBAMCI010000195.1, read on the forward strand.
TAAGTTGCTGATAGAGCAATTGGGCCGGATGCCGTTCCGACAGAGATGCAGGCGAAATTTAATACCATCACGCCTAAGCAGCCTGATCGTCCGCAAGAAGCGCCGACTCAGCGGTCTGCCGGCAGCGGCGGCTTCATGAATTCGTTTAAGTTACTTTAAGCTTCAGTTTAAGAATAATTCTCGAACAAATCAAACGAGTTGCCAATAAAAATAATCTAACAGAAACCTCTTTGGTTTAATTGGCGCCCAACGGCAAAGATTACCACTGCCAAAATATAAATAAAAAAGAGGATAAAATCCTTTTATTTATTTTTTTTACAAAAATTAACTTTACCTGCCAACGCCGTAAGTTAAAAGGAAAAACCTATAAACATTAAAAGCAAATTAATCGGTGAATAAATAAATTAATTTGTGAAAAAAAAAACTATCAACCTAAACTCCGAAACCCACAGTCGACGATAAAAAACAAGTAAGAGTGCTCTAGTCGAGACGGCTCGACTACGAGATACCCTGAACCCTGCGAAGAGCCAATCTTCCCAACATTCTATGCTTATTTTACATATACAAATATTGCGAGCAACGTACACACATACACACATGCATACGCGTGGCATCCAAAATCCAAAAATTAAAAAATCTCCATATTCATTACACGGATCTACACAGTAAATTTGGAGTGTCTAGCTCTTACGGTATGCTTAACCGAAGAAAAGTTATCGATTTTTATCGATAATAAGCAAACGGGATGATTTATCGAAAATCTAAAAAAAAACTCGTACTGCGTAGGCTATAGACGAGTATTCTCTGAAATTTTCAGATCTCTAGCTTTTGTGGTTTACGAGATCGCTGCGTTCACACGGACGGACGGACGGACGGACAGACGGACAGGCCTAATTCAACTCAGCTCATCGAGATCAATATATATATATACTTTATGGGGTCTGACATGTCTCCTTCTGCTTGTTACATACATTTTCACAAAAACATTATACCCTGATTTCCCATTTTCAATGGGTTCAGGGTATAAAAACACAAAAAACAGTTGTAACAAAAAAACAATAAATAAAAAAAAAAACCCCCAGCAAAAGCTGCGAGAGTAAGCATCAACATATAAAAACTACAAGCGTCCGAAAGAGTCCACATCGGCCACTAGCGAAGAATCATTTTACAAAGTCAGAAAATACAAAAATGTAAGTGAGATACTCATTTTTTTTACTCTAACAATTTGAACAAATAAACAAGTAAAAACGTTGCAGTCGGGCGTTACCGACTGCGGGATACTCATTCACACCCGCACAGATCACACCCATTGCCACGCCCTCAATTGGTTTGTACATATATAATTTTTTGGAAATCAATAGAGGAGATCAGCAGTAATATCGTCATAAAATTTTGATTTTCTCACTGAGAATCGGAAAAACATACAGTTTTTACCGATTTGTCACGCCCCCAGTGGGCGTAGACATATTATTTTTGGCCAGTTCTTAAAAGTAGTGAAGAGTAACGTAAGTGTGAAATTTGGAAGCTTACACTCAAAAAATGCGAAAATTACAGGGTATTTTTTAGCCGGGCATGCCCCATAAGGGGCGTAACTAGTAACTCAACCATCTAATTTTGAAGCTTCTAGCTTTAAAACTGTGGGAGCTATAAGCTTTTGCGGTTTGCCACGCCCCTAAGGGCGTAGATATATCCGCCATATCTTTGTCAACCCGAGTATACATACCAAGTTTCAAGTCTCTAGCATTCATAGTGCTCAAAATATTATAGAATTTGAAAAATCACAATATAGTCAGATCCGATTTACCACGCCCCTAGTAGGCGTGAACATAAAGTTTTTTAGTCGATCTTCATAGGATCATAGCAGTAACCTACGTGCCAAATTGGGGCTTTCTAGCTTCAAAACTGTAGAATATACAGTTTTACCCGATTTGCTACGTCCCCAATATGTATATATATATATCCGCCATAGCTGTTTCATCTTGAGTTGTCAACACATGTCTACATTCCAAATTTAAACTCTCTAGCATTTCTAGAAGTAGTGTTTCTGAGATATCGGAAAATGCATTTTCCGATTTGCCACGCCCCCAATAGGCGTAGATATATATGCCATAGCTTTTTCATCTTGAGTTGTCAACACGAGTCTACATTCCAAATTGCAACTCTCTAGCACTTCTAGAAGTAGTGTTTATGAGATATCGGAAAATGCATTTTCCGATTTGCCACGCCCCTAGTGGGCGTATTGGGAAAATCTTGACACCTTATAATTCGAGGGTATGCACGAGTATATATTCCAAATTTCAACTCTCTAGCTTCAAAACTGTGCAAATGGTTTGCGTTCATACGGACAGACGGACAGACGGACAGACGGACGGACAGCGTGACGGACATTGCACAAAACCAATATACTCATTTCACTTTGTGAATGAGTATAAAAAAAAATGAGAACCCAGTAAAAGCTGAGAGAGTAAAAATCAACATATAAAAACTACAAGCGTCAGAAAGAGTGCAGCGGGGGAATTGAAATCAGCACAACGACAGCGTCTGACACATCGGCCACTAGCGAGGAATCATTTTACAAAGACAGAAAATACAAAAATGTAAGTGAGATGCTAATTTTTTTACTTTAACAATTCAAACAAATAAAAAAAGAGTGAATAAAAATATAAAAAATTCTTATTCGTGTATGTTACACAGCTGGCCAAGATAAGTGTGTGAAATATTTTTTTTTCTAAATAAAAAATATAAATTTTCCCTTGAATAAGAGTATTCTGTTACATCGCTAGAATTTTTTTATATAACAATTTAATTTTTGTTAAGTCAATCAAATTATTTTCGATACAAAGTGATTTCGATTTGAATGCAAGATATAAGTAGTCCAGATTGCAGCAGCGAGGAAGAGTACATTACCTCCTATATTGAATATAGAGAAATAGTGCCTGGAACCAAGTGCGACGAACCCCTGGACATTGTAAAGTCCATCCCGGAGTTTGACGGGAAGCAGGAGGGCTACGTCTCATGGAGACAGGCCGCCAGCGCAGCCTACAAAGTATTTAAGGCTTATGATGGCAGCTCCAGACACTATCAGGCAGTTGCTATAATACGCAACAAGGTAAGGGGTTCAGCAACGAAAGAGGCATTTTTGCAGCCAGTTTTGCAAAACACCTCGAAGAAAAACCTCAGAAAAATAATAGCCAAAAGACCCAAAACTGGCGTCAAGACGGCCAACAGGAAAATGACGGCGGTTCTCAGAAAAAGAACCCCCATTTTCAAAAAACTCAGAATAACCAAGGTCAACAGAAAGCAAGCAGTTCAAAGCAACACTCCAATCCCAAAAACCTCAAGGGCGTGGCCCCGAAACAATGGAGGTAGATACCTCCTCCCGCTTCAGACAACCCGCACAGGGTTATCGAGGCAATGCAAACTATGGGGATCAATCAATGAGGACCCAGCAAAACCTTAACCACTTGCCCCAAGAAGAAAGTAGTGAAGGTGGTTATGAGTCATACTCGCAACACGAGGTAGAGGCGGTCGAGGACGACCTGTCAGGTGCTGAAAGTTGCAATTTTTTTGTGGAAAGTCCCTGCTCCCGTTTGTAAGATGTACGGTTGCAGGGCGGGAAATAAGACTTCTGGTAGACACAGGAACAAATCGATCCATGGGCACACCAAAATTGAGCAGAATTGTCTCATTCACCTCTTCGGTGAAAAATCATATTTTTTTATGCCAGACTCATTGAAAGACTTCGATGGCATTATTGGCCTTGAGTTGTTAAAAAAAGTCAACGCCCAAATAGATCTAAACAGCAATGTCATTAAATATGACCAGGGAATGGAAAAAATGGAGTTCACAATATGCCAACAGGTAAACCACTTCGAAATAAATGACGCGGATGTTCCCGCCACGGTCAGGCCCACTTTCAATCGTATGATTGACCGGATGACTAACGCCTTTGCGGACGTTAACGAATCCCTGCCTTATAATATAAATACTATCGCCACAATCCGAACGGACGGCGAACCGGTATAGTCCAAATTATACCCATACCCAATGGGCGTGTCTGAATTTGTCAATGCAGAGGTTAAAAAACTGCTGGCGGACGGCATAATTAGACTCTCAAAGTCACCGTATAACAACCCGATATGGGTTGTGGACAAAAAATGAGTTAACGACTCCGGTCATAAAAAAAGCGTCTAGTAATTGATTTTAGGAAGTCAAATCAAAAAACAATCTACGATAAATATCCTATCCCAACGATTTCCACGATATTGGCAAATATGGGAGAGGCTCAGTATTTTACCACACTGGATCACAAATCGGGATTTCATCAGATAGAACTGATAGAAAGGGACAGAGAAAAAACAGCATTCTCTGTAAACAACGGGAAGTATGAATTTTGCAGGCTTTCCTTAAAACGGTTAAAAAACGCCCCTAGCATATTTCAGAGGTCAATAGACGACGTCTTCAGGGACCAAATTGGGAAAACTGTTATGTCTATGTGGATGACGTAATAATTTTCTCCCCAAACAAGGAAGACCACATCAATCATATTGACTGGGTCTTGAAAAGCCTTAGGGCAGGGGCTACACACTTTTGCGGTTTGCCACGCCCCCTATGGGGCTCAAAATATTACAAAATTTTAAAAATCACTATATAGTCAGATCCAATTTGCCACGCTCCTAGTAAGCGTGGATATATAGTTTTTGGTTCGATTTTCATAGGATCTAAGCAGTAACCTACGTGCCAAATTTGGGCGTTCTAGCTTTAAAACTGTAGATTTTCCACGCCCTTAATGGGCGTAGATATATCCGCCATAGTTTTTTCATCTTGAGTTTTGAGTTTTCAACACGAGTCTACATTCCAAATTGCAACTCTCTAGCACTTCTGGAAGTAGTGTTTCTGAGATATCGGAAAATGCATTTTCCGATTTGCCACGCCCCTAGTGGGCGTATCGGGAAAATTTTGACTTGATAATTCGAGAGTACACACAAGTATATATTCCAAATTTAAACTCTCTAGCTTAAAAACTGTGCAAATGGTTTGCGTTCATACGGACAGACGGACAGACTGACAGACGGACAGACGGACGGACGGACAGCGTGACGGACATTGCACAAAACCAATATACTCATTTCACTTTGTGAATGAGTATAAAAATAAAGAACATAGATGCATGATAATAGTGTAATTGTGAAAATCTTACAATCAAAGTTAAGCGTTGGAATCTGAAATCGATTGTTAAAATTAAGTTAGTGTTACATACTCATGCGGGTAGCAACTTATAAATCGAATTACTCACACAATAAAATAGCAAACATATGAACATGTTTGATTTAGCAAGACGCATAAAGGGGGAGCGCGATAGTGATAGCGAAACAGACTGGGAAACAGGAAGCTATAATCAGGTACACAACCCAAAGCCGAGCACTAACCAAGCGCAAAACCCAGTGTTTTACAACCAAGCTCAGAATCCAGTGTTTCACAGCCAAGTTCAGAACCCAGCATTTCACAGCCAAGCATACGACCAGGAAATCATGGACACAAACCAGGTGCAAGCATTGAACCTATAATCATGAACGCGGTTAGCCAAGCTTTTGCCCAGCAAGGAGAAAGGTTCCAGTCTCATCTAACCGCCATGGCGACACAGATAGATAGCTTGCGTATGGGAACTCCGCAAGTAGAAAGTTTTAAAAGAATTTTGGTCCAGCCAAAAATTAAATGCGACAACCCTCTCGATATCATAAAATCTGTCCCTGAATTTAGTGGGGGCTCCGACAAATATGTAACATGAAGCCAGCCTGCGATGCTTATGAGCTGTTTAAACCTTTTAATGGCAGCTGCTCTCACTATCAAGCCGTCACAATAATTAGAAACAAGGTCAGATCAGTTTTAGTGTCGCACAATACGGTGTTTAACTTTGACGCGATAATAGCTCGACAAGATTGCTCTTATGCCGACAAGACGTCGCTACGACTCTTGAGGCAAGGACTTGAGATGGTCAGAAAAGGCAACTTAAGCCTTATGGAGTATTATAACGAGGTCGAAAAGAAGCTAATCCTCGTTTCAAATAAGATCGTCATGTCACATGAGGCAGAGCAAGCTATATTGCTCAATGAAGAAGTAAAGTCAGATGCGCTTCACGCATTCATCTCGGGTATGAAGTAATCACTTAGAGCTGTAGTTTTCCCAGCACAGCCGAAAAGCCTGCCATCCGCATTGCCACTGGCCAGGAAGGCTGAGGCAAGCATAGAGCGAAGCATGCTTTCGGCCACGTATGCTAAGGCTATAGCCGAAAGAGAACAGGCTAGGGAAGGGAATAGAAATCACCCACAACGCTCGAAACTGGGGAAGTACAATAAGCAGGAGCAAAGCAGGCACTGAAAAGGCCAAATACATCTGATCGAGCCCCAGGGCCGTGACGCCAACGCGTAAACAACATTGCTTAAAATACGCCTGAAGTTCAAAATCCTAAATATACAAAAGCGGTAGAAGCCGTTGTAGCTGATATTGAGGATGACAGTGAGTCAGACTATGACAACAACTCTCTTAATTTTTTAAGGAACGCTCCCGGTCCATCAACACGCGACAGCTGGGTGGGAGGACAATAAAAATCCTGATGGACACAGGGGCGGCAAAAAATTCATTCAAGCCCGTAAAGGAGCTGAAAGGCGTAGTTCCCGTCAAAAACCCCTTCACCGCGAGCTCGATACACGGTTCGAGCAAGATAAAGAAAAAATGTCATGAAAATATTTTGCCAGGTTTCCCCATTCTTCATATTAGACACTCTCAATTCATTTGATGCGATTATAGGCTTCGACTTGCTAACGCGAGTAGGAGTGGTATTACATCTACAGGAGAGCACGCTCAATTATCAAAATAAATCGGAGCAGTTACAATACCACAACTGTGAAAGTATAAACTTCACAGTTGCCAATGATATTGAAGTATCAATTTTTGCTAAAAAAAAGAATTTAAGGCTATGATTTTGAAGAGGATTAGGCATTTTCGACCTCGAACGAGGCACTACCCTTCAATACCTCTGTCATTGCCACCATTCGAACCATAGATAATGAGCCGGTATATTCAAAATTATACCCGCATCTTATGGGAGTTTCGGATTTCGTAAACAACGAAATCAGATAATTGCTAAAAGATGGCATAATAAGGCCATCCATATCCTATACAACAGCCCTTCCTGGGTCTTTGACAAAAAAGGGTTCGACACTAACGGCAAAAAAAGAAGAGGTTAGTAATAGACTTTAGGAAGCTCAATGAGCGCACCATAGCCGATTGATACCCAATGCCGAGCATTCCCATGATTCTTGCGAATCTAGGACAGACAAAGTTTTTCACGACCTAGGACTTAAAGTCGGGCTACCACCAAATTTATTTGGTTGAACATGATCGCGAAAATGGTGAAAAATTTTAATTCTGCCGATTGCCTTTCGGACTAAAAAATGCGGGAAGCATTTTCCAAAGGGCAATTGATGATGTCCTCAGAGAACATATCGGGAAGATTTATTATGTGTACGTCGCTGACGTAATAATTATTTTCAGAGAACGAAGCCGATCATGTTCGACACATAGACACAGTGTTGGAATGGTTGTGCAATGCCAACATGCGTGTCGCTCAAGAAAAAAACAAATTTTTCAAAAACTTGTTCAGCTTGCGATCATTTCTTGGCTTGGCCAGCTATTACAGAGCCTTTTTTAAAGATGTTGCAGCAATAGACCATTAACGAACATTATGAAAGGAGAAAATGGATCTGTTAGTAAGCACAAATCCAAAAAGGTCCAAGTTGAGTTCAATGAGACACAACGCAATGCTTTCGAGAGTCTGAGGAACATTTTGGCATCAGAGGATGTCATCCTCATGTACCCGGATTTCAAGCAAGCTTTTGATTTGACCATTGACACCTCTGTGAATGGCATTGGGGCTGTTTTATCTCAAGGAGGTAGAGCCATAACTATGATTTCCAGAACATTAAAAGATAGCGAGTCTCATTACGCTACAAATGAAAGGGAGTTGTGAGCTATTGTCTGGACCTTGGGAAAGTTATAGCATTATTTATATGGGACCTTCGCTGTCTCCGACAGAAACACGAATACAAAAATTAAAAGATGGAAAGCATTCATTGAGGAACACCACTACATAGTGCTTCCAACGGCTAAGTAGAAAGGTTCCATAGCACACTAGCAGACATAGCCAGAAGTTTAAAAATGGATAAAAAAGTTGAACTAATTATGAGGAAAACGGTGGAGTATAATAGATCAATCTACTCGGTCACGAACAAAAAACCGATTGATAACATACACGCCACATCAATCGAATTCAGACAGAGCATTTGGATGAAAATAGAAAAAGCACAGCAAGCTGTACTTCAAAGGTGTAACGCGGACAGACAGAACAGAATATTTGAAGTAGGCGAGCAGGTGTTTCTTAAGAGTAACAAAAGGTTAGGTAATAAGTTAACACCGCTTTGCACGGAAGAAAAGATCCAAGCAGACCTGGGAACGTCTGTTCTCATTAGAGGGAGGGTATCCATAAGGACAACCTCAAATAATAAATAAAAAAGTGAAAATTCATTTAAAATAAAACATTAATTAATCACATATGAAACTTAATTCTCACAATTGCATTGGCAAAAGCCGACATAATAAATCCAACCATTTTTTGAACATAATGATTTGAAAACAATTTAAAATGAACATCCCATAGTTAGTCTTACGGAAGCGTCTAAAATTAAGGTCCTCCTGTCCGAAAACGTAATCCACATATTAATAGCTTATCCTAGAGTGAAATTTATCTGTAAGGAAGTTACTATCTACCCGGTGTCCCACCAACACGTCGCACTACAATTACAATACAATACTGTAGCTGAATGTAATAACGACATACTACCAGTCAACGAGTGCGTGACAACAACGTATGCTTCTGTTTGTGGGTTGACAACACAAAACTCCTGCGCACAAGTACTACACGCTGGTAGCACCGCCTCATGTCGAACACAGCCAAGCTACCTGAAACCGGTCACATTGGTGGACGACGATGTCATCATCATTAACGAAAGTGCAGCAAAAGTGAGCACAGACGACAACCCAGAAGTCATCACAAATGGGACAGAGCTCATCATGTTCCAATTCTCCGCAACCATCAACGGCACGAAATATTTTTATTTATTTATTTAAAAAAAAGGAAAATTGACAAATCGAGTGTCAAACTTAAAGATAAACTAAACAAATAAGTTATATAGCTTAAAAGAACACAAAAAATAATATTAGAATAATACCACTGAAACGAACCTCGGTTTATCCCGAGTTTAAGCCGGGCCAGACTCAGCCAACTGTGCGTTCGTGCCAACAAATTTATATGTGGCGCCTTGCGACAGATTACAATGCAGTGTGTTTATGTTTGCGTTGGGTATATTTTCTCAATTTACAAGTTTATCTATTTGATATTTATTTATCAAATCTAGCGCTTAGTAAGCACACCTTTGCACAGGCTCGCAGGTAAACGTTTAACGCACTCTGGCAAATGGTACGGCCCTCTTGGTTCTCCAAGGATACGCTTGAGCACTCCAGGTGACGCCAGGATCCACACTGAACACTCCGGCGGTTCGCTCGGCTATTGCAGTGACTCCTACGGCTGGATACGCTCACAAGCACACCTTGAGATCTTCTCAAGCTACCGTCACCACTCTTACGCACAGCTACGCAAACGTTACCTTTGCTCCTGCTCCAGGATCCGCCACTAATGCTGTAGATTTGGCCGTGCTGCACCAATGTCCTGGTTGGTGGCAGCTGATATCCTTCCGGTGTCCGCGTCTCAAGCCTATGTCCTCAATAGACTTCCAGGATATCCCTCGTAGATATCCTTCCCACGATGTCCTTCCTCTCGAAGTCCTTGGCAGCGATGTCCTTCCTCTCGAAGTCCTTGGCAGCGATGTCCTTCCTCTCGAAGTCCTTGCTGGTCACTTTTCCACTCGCGTTCTTGTTTCGTCGGCACTCAATACTTTCACTTTTATATTTCTTTGACTGCCCGGTGCCGAGTTGCGGGTGCCTTTTTATAGCAGCGACGCAGGCCCTGCTTCGCGCTATGACGGCGCCGGCTCGGCTCTGGAGCGGGGCCTGTCTGCCGCTCGTGTCCGCGAAAACGGCAGTATCACGTGATTTAGCGCGATGCCAAATCGCCGAAATATGCGTGGCAGCCTCTCATTGGCCAAAGCACCGTTATTGGCATACGAGTGAAAGTGTACACTACTTTCTCGCAGCCACAAGCGGTACTTCGGCCAACGGTCGCCGATGATCGCCGTGAGAGCGACGCGAGCAATGCGCTGAACACATACGAGCGACAGAGACAGACTACGTCGCTCTCTGCGCCCCTTTCCAGTAGCGAGGGTCGCTACTATCGTACTCGCGTCGCTGTGTGGAACAATACATGCAGGCACGCATATATGCATAAGTGCACAGCAAATACATGCACTTATACATACACTACGTGCCCGTCTATATTTTTCCTCACACCACCAACCCGTTGGGGGTATTTTATTTGCCAGTCCGGCCAGCTATGCCCCGATTCATAGCCATGTATGGTCAGTGATATTAATGAACTACAAAAGATAGAGAGTGTTAATAGAAACTTAAAAATATTTATTATAGATTCTTAAGTATAATCATTAAATAATAAATATAAAGTAAAGATTAAAAGAAAATTGAAAATATTGATAAAAGCAAACAGAATAAGAAGAAAAGAGAGAAAGATAAAGAAAACAAAAATTAAAAAAAAAAATAAGAAAGCTCTAGTCGGCGTTACCCGACTAGGAGATCCCCTGAACCCTGCGAGGAGCCGATATTCCAAACATTCTATGCTTATTTAACATATACATATATACAAGCAATACATGAGCACACATACACACATACACATACGCATAAGCACGCGCTCTGCTGACTGCGCAGTTAGCGCAGCGACTGAGCGTGGGCTGCGCTCATAGGCTTTACTATGGGAAATGAATTGTTCAATAAATTCTTTTGAAGATGGACTTTCTTAATCAAACTTTCAGAGCGTGATTATGTCATTTATATGTGTATATTTTCTAAAGCACAAGTCTCTAGTACTTGAAATACGGCTTTTACAAATTTGGGGGGAAGGGAAGGAAAGGGGGCGTGGCATCCAAAATATAACAAAAATCAAAATTGTATAAACTCCACATTATACTAAATACAAAATTTGGAGACTCTAGCTCTAAAGATGTGGAAGATATAAATTTATAACAGCATTTCGATAACGTTTTAAATCGATAAATTTAAAACGATCAAATTTATCGATTTTTGAAACAAACTCGATCTGCGCGTGCTATACACGGATCTACATAAAAATTTCAAGTCTCTAGCTCTTATAGATTCTGAGATCGACGCGTTCATACATACGGACAGACGGACGGACGGACAGACGGACAGACGGACATGGCTATATCGACTCAGTTCGTCGAGCTGATCAAGAATATATATACTTTATGGGGTCTGCCACGCCTCCTTCTGCCTGTTACATACATTTTAACAAAACCATTATACCCTGTTTTCCCATTTTCAATGGGTTCAGGGTATAACAAGTAAGAGTGCTCTAGTCGAGACGGCTCGACTACGAGATACCCTGAACCCTGCGAAGATCCAATCTTCCCAACGTGATATGCTTATTTTACATATACAAATATTGCGAGCAACGCACACACACACACACAAATGCATACGCACGCACGCATAAGCGCGCGCTCTGCTGACTGCGCAGTCAGCGCGGCGGCTGCGCTCGGGCTGCAATATGCCTATTGTATGAGAAATTAAATTTTTAATAACTTTGTTTGTGGATGGACTTTCTTGATCAAACTTTCACAGCGTGATTATGTCATTAACATGTGTGTATTTGCCAAAGCACAAGTCTCTAGTATTTGAAATACAAATTCAAATTGGGGGCGAAGGGGGCGTGGCATTCAAAATCCAAAAATTACAAAGTCTCCGCATTCGTTACACGGATCTACACAGTGAATTTGGAGTCTCTAGCTCTTACGGTATGCTTAACCGAAGAAAAGATATCGATTTTTATCGATAATAAGGAAACGGGATGAGTTATTGAAAATCTAAAAAAAACTCGTACTGCGTAGGCTATAGACGAGTATTCTCTGAAAATTTCATACATCTAGCTTTTGTGGTTTACTAGATCGCTGCGTTCATACGGACGGACGGACGGACGGACAGACGGACAGGGCTATTTCAACTCAGCTCATCGAGCTGATCAAGAATATATATACTTTATGGGGTCTGCCACGCCTCCTTCTGCCTGTTACATACATTTCACAAAAACATTATACCCTGATTTCCCATTTTCAATGGGTTCAGGGTATAAAAAGGATTGGGAAATCACTCCACAATGTTGAAGATCTTGCAGGTCGTCAAATTTGTGCACCTTCTCACTCCTGGGCACTGTGTGTGATTTCCCTAAGATGATCTGAAAGCAAGGATTTAATTAAAGGTAGAGAGAGTTCAGAGGAAAATACGTGATGAAATTTATTATAATTAACACATAAAACGTGAAACGCGCTATGCAAGGAATAATCCGAAGTGCATGGTAAACACAACGGACGAAAGTGTCTGGTTGTTCTGGAAGGAACAGAAAAATTTAGTTGCAATAACAAGCGAGACAAGTCAATATTACCAATAATCAAATTATGTAGAAAACCAATCCCCAGGATAGTTCTACGATTGATTAATGATGGGAGATCAATAAGAAGAAGCCTACTAACATCAGACGGTAAACGAAGATTGGGGTCCCAGTTTAGATATCGTAAGGCAAAAAGTAAAAACTGTTTCTGGACCGATTCAATTCGATCATGATACAATTTATGCTGAGGAGACCATATATTTGAACAGTATTTTAAAATAGGTCGTACCAGCGAAACATAAAGAAGTTTGGTAATGAATGGATCCTTGAATTCTCTTGCCCAACGCTTAATAAAGCCAAGAACACTTCTGACTTCATTTATGATAGTTGAGATATGAGAATTGAAGTTAAGTTTCGAGTCAAAAAGTACACCAAGATCTTTGACTAAAAAAATACGTTGCAAGGGATAATTATTAATTAATTAGCAATATATGGAATAGTATGACAGAAGGTCATTGTCATACATTTAGAACAATTTAAATGTAACCGATTAGCCACACACCAAAGTTGGAAGGAATTAAGATCATCTTGAAGGCGTAGATGATCAAGTGAATTAGCATACGAAAGACAAAGTTTTACGTCATCTGCATACATAAATATCTTTGAATTCGATATGCGATTTGGAAGGTCATTTATAAATAGGGAAAAAAGTAGCGGACCCAAATGACTACCGTAAGGTACACCCGACGAAACGAAAACAAGTTTCGAAAAAGCTGTTCTCAATACTACTCTTTGGGTTCTACCTTTTAAATAGGATGAAATCCAAGAAAGAAGTTTAGGGGAAAATCCTAAGTGATCAAGCTTTTGAAGTAATATATCGTGGTGTACTGAGTCAAATGCTTTACTGAAATCAGCATATATAAAATCAGTTTGCATTTTATTTAAAAAACTGTCATTGACTAGGGAAGTAAATTCTAATATATTAGTGGAAGTATATCGATTTCGAACAAAACCATGCTGCGATGGTGAAATAATCGATTTACAAAAATGTTATAAGGTAGATGTTAATATTTTTTCAAATAATTTTGGAATAGCAGATAGTTTTGCAATACCTCTATAATTAGAAATGTCAGACTTCCCATCTTTTTATATATAGGGATGATGAAAGACTCTTTCCAAATAGACAGAAAAACAGAGGTTTCCAGCGACAAATTAAATAGTTTTAGTAATGGTGTCTGAAGCGAACCACTTCATTCTTTAATTACACAACTGGGAATATTATCAGCTCCAGGAGAAAATGATGATTTCAATGACCGAATGGCTGAAATCAGAGAAGCTGGGGAAACTTTAGAAGCATTTATAATTTTAGTTGTAGAAATTAAGTAAGGGTATGAAGTAGTATAGGGATCTAACGAGGAGTAAGTGGATTGGAAAAAATCTGCAAATAGATTAGAGGAATCATGATCATTACAAGTTTTGTCCAATCCAAAGAAAAATAAGGAAGGTAAACTAGAAGACTTACGCTTCATGTTTACGAATGAATAGAATTTCTTAGGATCACGAACAAACTGCCTTTTACAACGAAAAAGGTAGTTCTCATAACACCGAGAATTTAAAATATTAAAATTCGACTTGGCTATGGAATATTTAGACCAGTCTACATTCGAACCAGAGTTTTTAAATTTTTAAAAATATTTAGACTTAATATTTTTTAAATTAGAAAGAGTCTGAGTAAACCAGGGGGCTTTATTAGAAACGGGCATAGGGAGACACATAGGAACACACTCATCTAAAAGAAAATTTAAAGTGTTATAGAAAAAAGTTGTTGCCAAATTAATGTCAACTGACTTATATAAGGGAGACCAATCTGTTGCATTAATAAGTTGATTAAGCAAAACAAAATTGCACTTTTTATAACAACGACGTTGTTTTAAAATTTTAGGTGTGAAAACTGGAGGAGTACTTATGGATAATTGTACCTCCAAAGTGGGATGATGTATATCCTCAGGTATACAAAAAGGTGATGATCTAGAGACAGTAATGCTAGAGTCAGCATTAATAAAAACTAGATCAAGTGAACGATTCAGATGATTAGAAATAGAGTTCATCTGAAACATAGAAAGCGTGAATAATGCATTGAAAAGGTAATGATCTAATGTAGGAATAAGAAAACTAGAGTTGGGACTGGAGGACCAAGAAGTGTTAGGTATATTAAAGTCACCCAACACAAGAAACATATCGTTATTATTAACATGTCTTTAAATTTCTTTAATGCAAGTTATATGTTGAGCATAAACTTGAACATCAGAAGAGGGAGGGATATATGAACAAGTAATAAATAGGGAACACGATGGAAGAGTTATTTTAACTCCAATAATATAAGCATCATGAGATAAATAATAATAATAAATAAAAGATTCTGAGAGGATATTGGTTTTAACACCAATCAAGACACCACCACCTCTACGTAGCAGTCGATCGTGTCTATAAATGGTGAAATCATTAGAGAGAATCTCATTATTATAAACATTCGGACTTAGCCACGTTTCAGTGAGAGCAATAATTTCAGAATTTATACAAAAACTTCTCAAAAATACTCTTTTGAGCTTAGAATTTAGCCCGCGAACGTTTTGATATATCAAAGACAGTTGTGGAGAAGATTGAGCATAATTTAGTTTTTTGATCCAATATTAGATGAAGATTGAACCGAAGTAGGATTTAACGATATTGGAAACAACCTATTCCGATTCTTGTGTTTGAATTCATGCACAACTACATTAGGTGGCCAAAATTTGGAGTCACATATAGTTGTGAAAAATTCAGCGGGCACATTGATTTTAAATGCAGCAATTTCACGAGGAGTCGCGAAATTAAACTTCGAAATAAAAACATTGGCTGCAGATTTACTAGCAATAAAAGCAGATATAGCTTAACATGTCGTGTCAGAAGAAAGCCTAGATAGGAAAACTTGCTTTCGAGGAGAAACGACAGATAAAGTAGGTATAGAAAGAGTGGAAGAAGAGGTCGGAATATTTTTCGTTGCTTGAGCAATATTCGGGGAGGCTTTTAGTTTTTTGATTGGAACCTGTATAGGCTCTTGAGTGTCTATTATAACACTAGTAACAGGTGTGTCCGACAAGTCATTAGCAATTGGAACTAATAACGAGTCAGGGCAAGGTGAGGAAGGCACTAATAAATTAGGAGACAGTATTGGTACGGAATGGGGTACCAACTGAGAAGGAGTCATAATTTTAGAATCCGAAGTATCAAAATTGTACTGATTTAGTAAATTTTCACCAGCTTCTAGGTCACTAGATAACTGTTTAGATATACTACTCAGTTTTAAAAATTGAACTCGCACTGAATTATACATCTTGGAAAAATTTAATTGTTTAATGTTAACTAATCGTGGATAAACTCATATGGTATACACGATTGAGTTATAGTAGGTTATGCAATGCGGTCTGTTAAGTTAACAGTGTGACGTCACTTTATCGGAAATAGTTGTGCGGCCGCTGATCTCTGTATGAAAATGCAGAAACTTTGGCACTGTTAAGTGTCTAAAACCCAGTAGACAAAATAAAAACGTTAAGTGCGGCTAGTTACTAGTTGTATATAGATTGCCAAGTCGGGCAATATTATGGTTTTACTAATTTTTTTTGTTCTAAGCCGTTTTCTATGTAGTTTTTGTTCAGGTAATCCTTTGACCGCTCTTACTTTCGTTTTGATTAACAATAATTTTCTATTTCAAGCTTTAATTTGCCAAAGTAAATAGTAGTAATAATATTTATTCGTTTCCATCAATCCACATCATCACATCTACCGCTTTCTATCATTATATTGAGAATCTGATGCGAAGATTTCTGGAACAGGTTCAGGCAGATTATCTCTTTCTTAAGGCTAAACTATTATTCATTTTCTTGGAAATTACGAATTCTGCTGAAAAAACTTCATTAGCAGTAAT
Source organism: Drosophila nigricruria (assembly GCA_037075265.1). NCBI lineage: Eukaryota > Metazoa > Arthropoda > Insecta > Diptera > Drosophilidae > Drosophila > Drosophila nigricruria. The sequence continues at coordinate 321,130 of JBAMCI010000195.1, forward strand.
AGGTACAACAATTAGCCGATCCACACAGGGAAAAGCATTAAATGCGCACTACTTTTCTTCAGATATCCAGGTCTGCTCTTATTGTCTCAATTTACAAGGTGTTGTTGATGTTTATTTCTTTCAGCATTTGCAGGGAGAGTACCTCCTCCACTTGGGTTTTTTGTGATTTGAGTTGTAGGAGGGGCGGTATCGCTTGAGCATATGATAGCAATTTCATTTCGTATATGTCGTTTGCTACTCTAATTGTCGCATTGGAGGCTTTTATGGTGGTATTCCTATCTTCTGACACTATTTCTTTTCTGAATTTTGGGGATAACTTTGACCCGAGTCGCTTATCTATCCTAACGTAGACTGTTTCGCCGATTTGGTACTTTCTGATGGGTGTTTTCTTTTTGTTATGATAACCCAAGTCCTGTTCCTGTTTGTTTTTTATTTTTTTAGTGATTTCGTCTCTATTACCTTGTAATTTCAGCGGGTCTGTTACCAATTTATTTCCAAAACAAGTAAGAAAGCTCTAGTCGGCGGTACCCGACTAGGAGATCCCCTGAACCCTGCGAGAGCCGATACTCCAAACATTCTATGCTTATTTAACATATATATATACAAGCAATACATGCACATACATACACACATACACATACGCACGCACGCATAAGCGAGCGCTCTGCTGACTGCGCAGTTAACGCAGCGACTGAGTGTGGGCTGCGCTCATAGGCTTTACTATGGGAAATTAAATGTTTAATAACTTCTTTTGTAGTTGGACGTTCTTAATCAAACTTTAAGAGCGTGATTCTGTCATTTACATGTGTATATTTTCCAAAGCACAAGTCTCTAGTATTTGAAATACGGGTTTTACAAGTTTGGGGGGAAAGGGAAGGAAAGGGGGGTGGTATCAAAAATTTGACAAAAATCAAAATTGTATAAACTCTACATTATACTGAATGCAAAATTTGGAGACTCTAGCTCTAAAGATGCGGGAGATATAAATTTATAGCTGCGTTTCGATAACGTTTTAAATCGATAACATTAAAACGATAAAAGTTATCGAATTTTTGAAACAAACTCGATCTGCGCGTGCTATACACGGACCTACATAAAAAATTTCAAGTCTCTAGCTCTTATAGATTCTAACATCGACGCGTTCAAACATACGGACAGACGGACAGACGGACGGACGGACGGACGGACGGACGGACAGACGGACAGGGCTAAATCAACTCAGCTCGTCGCCCTGATCAAGAATATATATACTTTATGGGGTCTGCCACGCCTCCTTCTGCCTGTTACATACATTTTAACAAAACCATTATACCCTGTTTTCCCATTTTCAATGGGTTCAGGGTATAAAAAAAAACATCTATTGGCTGGGTTTTAGTAGTTGAATGTACTGAGCCACTATATTCCTTTACGGCTCTATAAATTAAATCTTCGAAATCTAATGAACTTTCGTCAGCTTTCAGGCGTCTCATAATTTCGGTCAAAGTTGAGTGGATTCTCTCAACCTGACCGTTGCTAGTGGACTTATACGGCGGTGTCACGTAGACTTCCGCTTGTAACTGCTCTTGTAATAGGAACTTGATGGCTGCTGAATTAGAAGCTCGCTCATTATCCATCACCACTAATCTGGGCATACCGAAAGCTGTCATAATTTCTCTTAGCGGGTTCTTTATATCTTCTGATGCTTTTGATTTTATTATCTTTATTTGAGCGAATTTTGAAAACTTATCAATGGCTGTGAGGACTAATTGCTTTTGTGTCGTGTAGATGTCAATATGGATTATTTCCCCAGGGTAAGTTGGAACTGAGGTGGATTGGATTTCCCCATGAGGCGGATGCCTATCGTATTTTGCGACTTTTCAGGCTCTACATGATTTGGCGGTGGCTTCTGTTTTCTTGCAAAGGCTAGGGAAAAAATACTTGCCCTTATATGTTCCCTAGTTACTATATTGTTTTGTTCCTCTTCGGAAGTGACATCAGTAACTTGTCTTTGGGTGTATCTACTTTTATAACAGCTGAAGTGGAGAGGGTAGATATTTTGTATTTTTCCCATGATCTTTTCAGACGTGAAGATGCCATTTATAATTTTGGGGTCTAAGTGATTTTTCAGATTGTCTACCAGGCTTTCCTCAAAAAATGATTTTCTCTTTATGGTAGGTGGGAAAAGGGAGTGTGAATTCTTCACTCTCGGTATTGGATTCTATTAGAAAAATTTGATTCCTGAAGACATTAATGGGAACGTTCTTGACGGGAATGAGATTGTGGGCTTTCGTCGCTATCAATCGTGGCTGTAGTGCTATTTACTTGTGAGGTTGGTAAGATAGTTCGTGATTGTATTCTTCCAAATAACTCTTCCAACGTTTAAGTTTTCCGTTGTGGTTTTTGGAACTAAGGGCAAAGGTCAGAGGTTGATGGTCTGTGAATATTATCACTTTAGCAGTACCGTAGAGATACATACGCAGGCTTTGAAGTGCCCAAACTATCGCTAACATTTCTTTTCATTTGCTGCGTAATTCTCTTCTTTTTTTCAAAGAGTGCGTGATATAAAAGTGATGGGACGGGATTCTTGTTCCAACACCGCTCCAATTGCATAACTAGAGGCATCGGTGGTCAAATGAAACTCTTTATTAAAGTTTAGGTAGGATAGATCTACGTCTCCTGAGACTAAAGCTCTTTTGACTTTGTTAAAGGAAGGTTTTCGCCCCTAATAGGTTGGTTAAAGGCTTAACGAGCTGGGCGTAGTCGCGAATAAACCTTCTGTAATAGCTGGCAAGTCCTAAAAAAGATCTCAGATCTTTCAACATTCTAGGCGTTGGCAATTTTTCTATTGCTTTTACTTTATCGGCGTTTGTTTTTATACCCTGTTGGGATATGGTAAAACCCAAGAAATATACTTCTTCTTTGCAAAATTTGCATTTGTTGATTTGAACTTTCATTTTAGCTTCATCTAGTGTTGCGAAGATTGCATCTAGATGTTTAGCGTGTTCGTTTTCGGACTGACTTCATCTAGACTTCATCCCTTAGGATATCGTTCAACGCTCTTTGGAAGATAGACGGGGCATTCTTAAGACCGAAAGGCAGTCGTGTAAACTCGAATTTTTCACCGTTTATTGCAATGTCGGTTTTCTCCATATCCCCTTCTCTCAAAGGAATTTGATGAAATCCGCTCTTGAGATCTAGTACGGAGAAGTATTTATTATCGCTCGATTAGCTCACCGATCTCGGGGATAGGGTATCTATCCGAAGTTGTTATCGAATTAAGTTTCCGGTAGTCTATTACTACTCTGAACTTTCTCTCTCCAGAGGCGTCGCTTTTTTTTTTTACTATCCATATAGGCGCGTTGTAAGGTGACCGTGAAGGTCTGATAATGCCATCTTGTAGCAATAGTTGCATCTGTTATTATTCTCATTCACAAAGTGAAATGAGTATATTGGTTTTGTGCAATGTCCGTCACGCTGTCCGTCCGTCTGCCCGTATGAACGCAAACCGTTTGCACAGTTTTGAAGCTAGAGAGTTGAAATTTGGAATATATACTCGTGAATTATAAAAGATTTTCCCGATACGCCCACTAGGGGCGTGGCAAATCGGAAAATGAATTTTCCGATATCTCAGAAACACTACTTCTAGAAATGCTAGACAGTTGCAATTTGGAATGTAGAGTCGTGTTGACAACTCAAGATGAAAAAGCTATGGCGGATATATCTACGCCCATTGGGGGCGTGGCAAATCGGCTATAACTGTATCTTCTATAGTTTTAGAGCTAGAACGCCCAAATTTGGCACGTAGGTTACTGCTACGATCCTATGAAGATCGACTAAAAAACTTTATGTTCACGCCTACTAGGGGCGTGGCAAATCGGATCTGACTATATTGTGATTTTTCAAATTCTGTAATATTTTGAGCACTATTGATGCTAGAGACTTGAAATTTGGTCTATGTACTCGGGTTGACAACCCAAGATGAAAAAGATATGGCGGATATATCTACGCCCATGGGGGGCGTGGCAAACCGCAAAAGTTTATAGCTCCTACAGTTTTAGAGCTAGAAGAATTGGATGGTTAAGTTACTGGTGAGCTCTTTTATCGATGACCCAAAAATAATTTTTACGCCCCTTTTGGGGCATGCCCGGCTAAAAAATACCCTGTAATTTTCGCATTTTTTGAGTGTAAGCTTCCAAATTTCACCCTCACGTTACCCTTCACTACATCTAAGAACTGGCCAAAAATAGTATGTCTACGCCGACTGGGGGCGTGGCAAATCAGGAAAAGCTGTACGTTTTTCCGATTCTCAGTGAGCAATTTAATGCAAGCTGTACCTCGCCGAGAGCATCTTGCCAGGATCGATGGCTTGACTCCACCACAATCAATAAGTGTTATAGTGTATAGTATAGTAAAACGTTCAACCTGACCATTTGCACGGCTTACTTCCTGGTGCGATTAGATGAACTTTTATTTTTTTTGCGAGGAACAGAATTCCGAAAAATTTTGAGATAGAATAGCATTAATCTTTATAGGCGGGACTTCGAATAAAGCAATGGAAGATTTCAAAACCCTTACGCAGCTGTCAGCATCTTTAGTGCCGATGTGCACAGTATGCCAAGGTATGCTGGATTTTGAGTAAAACGAAACTCAGCTTGAACTTTCCACAAAGTAACTTAGCAGACCGACACTATAGTATTGGTAAGCTTTATCAAGCGTCATCATCCCAGATGGATAATCGATTTATTAATTTAATTAATAACAGACCATTTGAATGCGCGAGGTACAACCGGCGAACAACATGTTTTACCGCCTCTTTGGACTTTTGGATGTAATACTCCTATCCGCACTTCATAAGTCTTAACTAATTTAGAAACTATTTTGGTCTCTGCGTCTAGTCGTTGTTCGGCTAGAAGACAAATTTTTTGAAATTTCGGCTATATTTACTCGCTTTTCGGGAACTTTACATAATTTCAAATTGGATTCCTGGACAAAAATCAACATAAGCCACGCGTTTTCCATCTCTGTACTTAACGTAAAAATTAAAAGATTGTAAATAAAACCACTAGCGGTAAACTCGGGGAGTAAGATCCATTTTATCACGCGAAGCCTTTAAGGAGTTGCAGTCGGTGTAGACCACAAACTCGCGTCCAAGCAAATAGGGCCAAAAATGCTTCAAAGATGCAACAACTATCTTGACTCAGCAGAGGAAGTAGTTTTGCTAAAATATTCCACTTCATGAAGTCTGTTGTTGATCCGGTGTATAAGCATAGCGTCGTATCCCAAGGAGCTTGCATCGGTATGCAACTCTCTCGGAAACTGGGGATCGAATATCACCAAAACTGATTAACTTGTTAGGAAATTCACAATCCTTTTTCGAACTTCTTCTTATTCGGAATTCCAATTAACATTGCTATTTCCACAATAAACTCAATCCAGTGACAGTTCGCGGAGGAGGCAAAGCGCTCAACGCAATATTTTGCGCGAGTTCGGATGAACTTCCCCAGCGCTCACCTCGTATCCTTGATACTAACAATTTTCAGTCTTTCAAAGCCCAAATTCTTTATTGGGGAAACCACCATGATGTACACAATTACTTAAGAGTACGCGAGATCACCCAGGGCTTTTATAACTGCCCGTTGAAAAACAGATGGCGCATTCTTAAGTTTAAAAGGCACTGTCAAAAATTCATGCTGACTATCAGAGGTCACAAACGATATGTATTATTTGGACTCAAGGTGAATTGGAATCTGATGGAAACCACTTGCCATGTCCAAACATGTAAAATAATTCACCCCACGTAGTCTATCAATTTGATCGCTAATAAGCAGCAAAGGGTATTTATCTGAAACTGTGTTTGAGTTTAACTCTCTATAATCAATGCAGAAGCGATCTAAGCCATTTTTATTTTTTACAAGCAACATTGGACTAGCATAGGGAGAACAGCTAGGAGGAATGACATTACATTTTATTAACTCGTTTAATTTAGCTCGGACTATTAATTTCTCTTCAGGGCAGAGTTTATTCGGTCGTCTTTAAAATGGTTTGGGAGGGTCGATCAAACGAATTTTCATTTGTCCTGTATGAACTCGTGTACAAGATGTCCTTTTAATAAATACAGTTGAATATTTATACTCATTCACAAAGTGAAATGAGTATATTGGTTTTGTGCAATGTCCGTCACGCTGTCCGTCCGTCTGTCCGTCCGTCCGTCTGTCCGTCTGTCCGTATGAACGCAAACCATTTGCACAGTTTTGAAGCTAGAGAGTTGAAATTTGGAATATATACTCGTGTATACCCTCGAATTATAAAGTGTCAAGATTTTCCCGATACGCCCACTAGGGGCGTGGCAAATCGGAAAATGAATTTTCCGATATCTCAGAAACACTACTTCTATAAGTGCTAGAGAGTTGCAATTTGGAATGTATACTCGTGTTGACAACTCAAGATGAAAAAGCTATGGCGGATATATCTACGCCCATTAGGGGCGTGGCAAATCGGGTAAAACTGTATCTTCTACAGTTTTAAAGCTAGAATGTTCAAATTGGGCATGTAGGTTACTGCTTAGATCCTATGAAGATCGAACAAAAAACTATATATACGCCTACTAGGGGCGTGGCAAATCGGATCTGACTATATAGTGATTTTTCAAATTCTGCTATATTTTGAGCACTATTGATGCTAGAGACTTGAAATTTGGTATATATACTCGGGTTGACAACCCAAGTTGGAAAAGATATGGCGGATATATCCACGCCCATTGGGGGCGTGGCAAACCGCAAAAGCTTATAGCTCCTACAGTTTTAGAGCTAGAAGCTTCAAAATTGATGGTTGAGGTACTAGTAAGCTCCTCTATCGATGACCCAAAAATAATTTTTACGCCCCTTATGGGGCATGCCCGGCTATATAATACCCTGTAATTTTCGCATTTTTTGAGTGTAAGCATCCAAATTTCGCACATACGTTACCTTTCACTACATCTAAGAGCTGGCCAAAAATTATAGGACCACGCCCACTGGGGGCGTGGCAAAGCGGGAAAAACTGTACGCTTTTCCGATTCTCAGTGAGAAAATCAAAGTTTTATGACGATGTTACTGCTGATCTATTGAGTTCTAAAAAATGATATGTGTACAAACGAATTGTGGGAGTGGCAATGGGCGTGATCTGTGCGGGTGTGAATGAGTATCCCGCAGTCGGTAGCGCCCGACTGCAACGTTCTTACTTGTTTTCTATTAGTTTAATTAACTCGTCTCCATCATTATCAACTAACTTTGTATCAATGTCTTTCAAACTAACTGACTGCTCAGTTGCAGAACAAATGTTAACAGATTTAGATTTCATAATTTCAAACTTATTTGTTGCAATGATAACATTATAGCCCTGGCAAGGAATTTCTCCCCCGATTACAATATCGTTTGTCAAATTGTAATCTTGCACTTCGTGAAATAAAATTTCAATTACATTCTCATTTATAAGTGTCATCGCCTGAAATATTATAAATACGTTTGCCTGATAGTTTTTTCCAATTCGTTCTCTTGTTAAAGAGCATTCAGTGCCAGAATCAAAATAATGGAAAAATTCTCACCTCGTAGCAGCATACTCTTCTACCGCATATAATTCAGCTCTCTTTCGGTTCGCAATCCAGCTGCAGAAAATTCGGACTTTGTTGCATCATGGTTCGACACTCAAAAATCTTTTACCTAGGCTTGCCACAGAAATGGCAAAATATATGTGTCACTTCTTTCCATTTAGTGTCTCTTCATAGTTAGAGGCTTCACCATACAACTCGCATATACTGCTTGACATTCGCTGTCAAATCCTTAAAATCGCTCCAATTCATGCCTGGATAAAAAATTTGCATTAGCCACTGCGAAGCACTGCCTTCCATAGAAGTGCTTAGCGCCATAATTAGCTTGCCTTCTTCCAGTGGCCGTCCCGATAATATTATATCAGCGGTTGCACATCATTTTGCAGCATCTAAGCCTGCCACGTCAGCGTTAAACTTTGGCAAAATGACGTCACGGTTCTGATGCTCAAGTGAAAAAAAAATTGTATTAAATTTTGATTTTGCAAATCGAAAATTGTACGTCACTGCTCCTCCGAAAAATAGGAGGTGATGCCGATACCACTTCTGATGACGGGGCGATATAAGTTTTATCGCCTTTCATAATTACTACTTTGCACAAATAACGAATTCCCGGATTTGCTGAGTTAGGCACAATACTTTTAGAAATCACTACTTTAATAAACGTTCTGTATTGTTTCACAGTCACAGAACAAGTCCCCTTTTTTAGACTCTCTTTCTCAGAAACTATATTTTCTAGTCATTTATCGAAGTCATGGCACTCTAGGACCTAAGTTGTCCTCTTGCTTTTACTCAGCAACATACGGGACTACGTTCAGCAATAGCTATGGCTGTCACTCACACTCTCACAATATCATACCGATACGACATATATAAATTAGAAATTTATAAAGTTTTATGTTTAAAAAAAAAGTTTATTATTTCCTTGATTTGGATTAGAACTAACTTAATTATGTTTTATAATTCTTAATAAGACCTATGTTCTGCCGCTGTCGTCTTTGCCTCTGCTGGCGTCGCTGCGCTTAATTAGTTCGAAGTGTCATATTCCATCCACTGATCCCACGATCGTTGGCACGTGGCTCCGCCTTTGCATCCTCTGTGGCCTGTGCCTAGTGGTCAATAACTTTTGAGTGTTCGATTACTTTCGCCGGTCCCACGGTGAACTAGCGATAATAGTTTGGTCAGCTTATTCTAATCTCTTGCGCAACTTATGTTGTTTTGGCTAAGTTACTGCTTATGTAAATAATTTCCGTTGGGGCTTTGACATACAGGGCATTAATTAACATAAACGAAAAATATATTATTTTTTTTATTGCTCCTGAGGTGAGATACTCAGGGCCAAAGACAAGAAATGTTAATAATTAGTTAACATGTGATTGGCTCACCAAATTTTTAGTTATACAGTACAAAGTCCAATCACATGTGATTAGTATAAAGCCTAACAGTGGTAACAGTGCAGCCTGTTTGCATTTTTCCGCTCTTTGGCGAAATTCGGCATTTATTAATTCCAGACGTCCCTCGATCTGCTGCTTTTTCTCCGTTGTCTTCGAGGTCTTCAGTAAGTCCAGCTCCAGTCGCCTGGCTCTCATAAGGCTGGCCAGCTTTCCTCCATTGTTCATCTTCTGTTTTTGTTTTTGCTTCTGCCGCTCACGGTATTGTTATATCGTAAGAGGTCTTGGTCCAGCGGTTGTACACACCTAGGGTGACCATACGTCCTGAAATTCTGGGACATGTCCCGCTTTTGTCAAGACAAGTGAAGAAGGAGGAAAGCAGGGCAGATAAGCAGTTTTTTGCAACAAAATCGTCGACCGTCCCGGAATGGCCTGAGGCCGATCTGGTCACCCTATACACACCTCTAGCGCCTCGTTTAGTGTAGGTGCGTCCCTTTGCTCGACAGGAGCTGCATCCCTCAGATTGTCCAGCTTAAAGTCAATTTTTATACCCTGAACCCATTGAAAATGGGAAATCAGGGTATTATGGTTTTGTTAAAATGTATGTAACAGGCAGAAGGAGGCGTGGCAGACCCCATAGAGTATATATATTCTTGATCAGGGCAACAAGCTGAGTTGATTTAGCCCTGTCCGTCTGTCCGTATGTTTGAACATACGTCGATCTCAGACATTTTTTATGTAGGCTCGTGTATAGCACGCGCAGAACGAGTTTGTTTCAAAAATTCGAGAACTTTTATCGTTTTAATGTTATCGACTTAAAACGAAATCTAAAACCAGTTATAAAATGATGTCTTGCACATCATTCAAGCTAGATTTGATTGCATGTGTATTTTATACAATTTTGGTTTATGTTACATTTTGTATGCCACGCCCCTTTCACCCCCAATTTAAAAAAAAACGTATTTCAAGTACTAGAGACTTGTGCTTCGGCAAATACACACATTTAATTGACATAATCACGCTCTGAAAGTTTGATTAAAAAAGTCCATCTACAAAGAAACTTATTCAACAATTAAGTTTTCATAATATAGCCTTACTGCAGCCCGAGCGCAGTCGCTGCGTAAACTACGCAGTCAGCAGAGCGCGTGCTTATGCGTGCGGAGTATGTGTGTGTGTAAGTGGTGCTCGTCATGTATATGTCGGAGCGTCAGAGGATCGAGCGGGCTGGCGCCGTGTCGGTGCGTAACAACAATGTGCGTTGCTGCGTCTTTGAGTACTGCGCAATATGATGGAATTGGGAAGTCTCGTTTTAGCGGGTCGACAGCGTGTCGGCGCGTATTGAGTGTGTGTTGGTGCGTCTTCAGATATTTCACAGCAAATCACCGTTTTAGCGGGGCGACAGCGTTGCGTCGCTGTCGCTGAGTGTGGTTCGGGGGTAGGCTCGTGGGAAATAAGAGACACGAGAGTTAGTTGTGTTTGAGCTCTGAGAGCGACCGAAAGTCACTGCGCTAAATAATGGAAACTAATCTTAATGCTACAACATCAGAAGTGGGATCTGGCTCGCTACCTAATATGACAAATGATCCATGGCGAGTGCCGTACGTGTTAGCAGGAGCGCGTTAGAAATTTGCTTCGTATCAATTTATCGTGCGTTTGCGTCGTTGTGTGAACATAAAGTGTAGCAATAATATTGAAAAGATCTTGTTGGCGCCGACGCATCCGCGTGGTGTGCTACAGTAAATATAATTCTGTCGGAAAATAATATAAAAGGCAGTGCGTTGGTAATGGCTTTGAGTGCAGCGTTGGAAGGCAGTGCGTCGCAGTGGCTCTCACAAATATGTTATCCTGACATAAATTGGACCGAGTTTAAGGAGTTTCACCAGTGTAGAAACACCAGCAGCTATGTTTTTGACAATGTTTGACTCTGGAGCGGAATGTTCGTTAATTAAACAAAAGATAAGTACTAAGTTAGTTGTTAAAAGAATTAACAACGTAGTAAATTGCAAATACTTGGCAACGTAAAAATTAACAATCATTGTATTGAGATGCTGTTCCTCGTTTTGGGCGATCAGTATTTGGAGAGCGACATTGTGATTAGTCGAGAAATACTGTCGCAGGGTTTTCATATCATTGTGTCACCGGGAAAATTTGAAATTGTTAGACCAAAATCTGTAAACTGTTGTTCAAATGATGATATATTTTCTAAATTGGATACTGATCTTGTCGGCGAAGATAGGGATAAATTAAATAATTTATTGGAAAATTATTCAAAATCCTTTATAAAGGGAGCGAAATATTTCACATGTCTAGATATGGCAAGCGGATACTACCAAATCCCTTTGCATGAAGAGTCAATAGAGTGTACGGCTTTTGTCACTCCAGACGGCCAATACGAATTTTTGTCAATGCCGTTTGGTCTTAAAAATCCACCTTCAGTTTTTCAGCGTACAGTGATGCATACGCTTGGGGAACTTGCGAATACATTTGTAGTTGTCTATATGGATGACGTATTGGTGGTGGCTACAACAAAAGGTGAAGCTTTAGAAAGATTACAGATTACCCTTAATATTCTCACGAAAGCTGGATTTATGTTCAATATTAAAAAATGTTCGTTTCTCAAGTCGACAGTTCAATATTTGGGATACGAAGTGAGCGCAGGCTAAATTCGTTCAAATTCATTTAAAGTTTCAGCGTTAACTGCTCTACCGCTTCCTCAGTCAGTCCCTCCTTTAAGACAATTTTTTGGATTAGCGTCTTACTTTCGGCAATTTATGCAAGAATTTTTCTGTTTCATGAAGCCTTTGTATCTTTTGACATCGGAAAAGAACGAGTTTGTTTGGAAGCCAGAACATGAACAAATAAGACAGAAAGCTACCTACACAGAAGCCAGTTTTAGTTATTTTTGACCCTAAATATCCAATCGAATTGCATACTGATGCAAGTGCTCGTGGATATGGGAAATTGATAACAAGGCGCATGTCGTTAAATTTTTCAGTAAGGCTGCTTCACCTGCTGAATCACGATACCATTCTTAAGAGTTGGAGACCCTTGCGGTTGTAATGGCTATAAAGCATTTTCGTCATTATTTGATGGGTAGAGATTTTGTGGTTTTTACCGATTGCAACTCACTTAAAGCATCAAGAACTAAATGTGACCTATCTCCCAGAGCACAAAGATGGTGGGCTTATTTACAGTCGTTCTCATTTGATTTGCAGTATAGAGATGGTAAACGAATGGCTCATGCTGATTTCTTTTCCAGAAGTCTCTCATCCGCTGAGGTGATTGATACTTCTAAAGTTCCTGAAAAACGAGTTAATTTGGCAGAGATATCTAGTGATTGGCTTATGGCTGAACAGCGGAAGGATTTCGATATTATCAATATTGTGAACAAACTGAAGGACAATTCTCTTGCCGAGGACGTTGCAAAAAACTTATGAGTTGAGAGCAGGATTACTTTATCGAAAAATTCAGAGAAATAGTAGAACTCGATCTTTGCCAATTATTCCAAGGGCATTCAGATGGTCTGTAATAAATCAGATTCACGAGACAATCATGCACTTAGGTTGGGAGAAGACTTTTGATAAGGCCTATGATTATTATTGGTTCGATTGCATATCTAAGTATATACGAAAGTTTTTTGAAAACTGTATTACTTGTAAGATGTCAAAGTCATCCTCGGGTAAAATTCAAGCTAGCTCATCCAATACCAAAGGTCAGCACACCTTGGTACACGATACACATAGACATAACAGGAAAGTTGAGTGGCAAGTCTGATCAGAAGGAATATGTTATTGTCCAAGTGGACGCTTTTACCAAATTTGTTTATTTAACACACACACTTAAGATTGATGCTGACAATTGCATAGGTGCTGTGACATCGGCTGTATCTTTGTTTGGAGTACTAAACCGCATAATAGCAGACCAGGGTAGGTGTTTTGCTAGCTCTAAATTTAGTTAGTTTTGTTCTCAACAGAAAATAAGTTTGCATTTGATTGTGAAAGGCGCAAGTAGAGCTAACGGACAGGTGGAACGCATTATGAGCACAGAAAATAAGTTTGCATTTGATTGTGAAAGGCGCAAGTAGAGCTAACGGACAGGTGGAACGCATTATGAGCACATTGAAAAACAGTTGGCCTTAAATTGTACAGTAAGTCGAGTGTCAAAGGCAAGCACTTTAGAATTGCTTATTGACATTGTGAATTGTGATTTAGCAGAATCAAGAGCTCGAGCAGTGCAAAATATATCAGCGGCAGCAGTATATAGCAAGAAACGGTTTGATAAAACCAAGGCTAAGGTTGTTGGATACGAAGTAGGAGATTTTGTGTTGTCAAAGAATGAAGCAAGGCATCAAACGAAGTTAAGTCTAAAGTTTAGAGGACCGTTACAAATAGCTGAATTATTGGACGGAGATAGATATATCCTAAGGTCATTGATAAATAATAGAAAATACAAGTATGCTCATGACGATATAAGGAAATTGCCAGAATGGTATGTACCAGTTGAGTTAGAAAGTAGTGATGAGGATTTGAATAATGTTGATAATGAAACTGTTGAAAGAGACAGTATTGGAATGATTGAGAATGAAACTGTTGAAAGAGACAGTATTGAAACGAGTGAGAATGAAACTGTTGGAAGAGACAGTATTGGAATGATTGAGAATGAAACTGTTGAAAGAGACAGTATTGAAATGATTGAGAATGAAACTGTTGAAAGAGACAGTATTGAAATGATTGAGAATGAAACTGTTGAAAGAGATAGTATTGAAATGATTGAGATTGAAACTGTTGAAGTAGACAGTATTGAAACGATTGAGAATGAAACTGCTGAAAGAGACAGTATTGAAACGATTGAGAGTGAAACTGTTGAAAGAGACAGTATTGAAACGATTGAGAGTGACTGTTGAAAGAGACAGTATTGAAACGATTGAGAGTGAAACTGTTGAAAGAGACAGTATTGAAACGAGTAAGAATGAAACTGTTGAAAGAGAGTATTGGAATGATTGAGAGTGAAACTGTTGAAAGAGACAATATGGATGCCTGAAGGGGCTGATAAGAAAAGTTGAAAGAATAATGCCAGCACAAGTGCAAAACAAATGTTTTGATCATGGCGTGTGGCGCATAAAATGATGTAATGTAAAACCAGTTGAGTCTATGATGATCAAAAGGATAGTGAAGAAAGTTGAATTAAGCTAAAGATTAATTTTATAGCAGTTTAAGAACGAAACTTAACGTTGAAGATAAAATTTTGTATAAAACCCTGAAGCAAAAATAGTTGTAATCAAAAAAGAAAATGTTAATCTTAAACTACTTTCGAAAATCTATAAATAAAATGAGTTATGCAGTAAGGCATTTTTGTAAAACTACACGAGGTCGTGTTATGGTCAAGATGGCTGTATCGGAGCGTCAGAGGATCGAGCGGGCTGGCGCCGTGTCGGTGCGTAACAACAGTGTGTGTTGCTGCGTCTTTGAGTACTGCGCAATATGATGAAATAGGGAAGTCCCGTAGCGGGGCACCAGCGTGTCGGCGCGTATTGAGTGTGTGTTGGTGCGTCTTTAGATATTTCACAGTAATGCACCGTTTTAGCGGGGCGACAGCGTTGTGTCGCTGTCGCCGAATGTGGTTCGGGGGTAGGCTCGAGAGAAATAAGAGACACAAGAGTTAGTTGTGCTTGAGTTCTGAGAGCGACCGAAACTCACTGCGCTAAATAATGGAAAATAATCTTAATGCTGCAACATATACATATTAAGAGAAGTGTAGAACGTTTGGAATATCGGATCTTCGCAGGGTTCAGGGGACTTCCTAGTCGGGTACTCCCGACTAGAGCTTTCTTACCTGTTAATATGTTTTTAAGTTGAATTTCGTTTCTTGTTGCTGCTGATTTTGATGCTGCCACTGCTATACGAACATTTTCATTATAATGTCATTTCGAGCTGCTTTTTTTACTGTTGCCATTGTAGTTGTAGTTGTATGGATGTAACAAGAAACTTCTTGCCGATAAGGGCTAAGCAATTTCAATTATTCGCCCGATTTGTCGCTGTTTGCATTTATAATCATTTATTTTGCATTTTTAAAAGTTTTTGTTGTTTTTAAAATTCTTGGGAAACTTTCACTTTCTCCACAACTGGCTTTTTCGACTTCGATCCTTAGGATCTCTGTCACGGTCGCCATGTAATAATTAGTTGTAATTGAAAGATGTAATGAAACAGTTCTGTTGGTTTCTGCATATGGACACCGAATGAATCCACAGTTTTATTATTTGAGTATCTTAGCTAAAATACATAATGCTTATATGTATATAAAGAGAGCCGCTGAGAACGCCGGCGGAACGGGAGTATGTACAGTATACACTTAGCAGAAAAACTATGCGTACAAGCTCAATGCAAAACTTTGATTGAGAAAAAAAATGACTTGTAGGTAAGATATTGACAAAATTTGATTTTTTAATGAAAAACACATTCATTATAAACTATTTCCAACAATTTTTTTTTGCTATGACTTATACTTTTTTTTTTATTTAATAAACTAAAAAATAAACGGATTTCGGCCCAGAAAAAGTCTGCGTACAAACTAAAAAAAAAACAACAGAAAAGCCTCTTTTTTATACAAAAATCAATAAATTTAGGATGATGATGGATACTTATTCCTTTTAAGTGTCTTTACCAATCATATTGGCAATGATATGACCTATCTTCGACTGAAATCAAGCGGAATTGGAGGCCACTCCTTCATTAATACGCTTTTCAGCATGTCCTTACACATTATAGCTCGTGGGTGAATCCTACGGTCCAGAAAATTCCTAAAATGCTTAATCGGACTTAAATATGACCACTGGGTGGCGAGTGCAACTATTTCTTTGTATTATAAAGCGACCATAGCTTGACATTGTGGGCTGTATGCTGGGGATCATTGTCCTCTTGGAACGAAAAGTCGTCGCCAAACCCAAATTTTCTTGAGCCTTGGTGAAATTTTTTTATTTTTTATTTGTAAGTAATCCTTGTGAACCATTGTAGACTCAGACGATACGGAAAATCTAAAAAAAACGGAGGACATACATGCCCGTGCTGCGCGGAAGAAGTCGCATATATCAGATGCCAACAAAGAGAAGCGAATGGATTTCGCCCAAAAAGTCGATCGAGTACCTCCAGACTTATGGAATAATGTTATTTTCAGTAACGAGAGTATATTTTTCATTTTTGGCATCAAGGAACGTAAATTTGTGTATACAGCCTTCGTCAAGGAAAACCTCGCTCCAACTATTTAGCGCGGAGGTGACGGTGTGATGGTAGAGGGGCGTATGGTAGCAAATGGAGAGGGCAACCTTGACTTCTTTGAGTCTACAATGGTGTTTTTCATTAAAAAATAAAATTTTGTCAATATCTTACCTACAACTCATTTTTTTCTCAATCAAAGTTTTGCATTAAGCTTGTACGCATAGTTTTTCTGCTAAGTGTATATTTATAGAAGGAGAGAGAAGGCACATACTTGGAATGTGGCTTCAGACCACTTCTTGGCTGTAAACGTCAAAGTGCTTACGGTGCAAATTTCACGCTGAAGGCCAGTCCACATATAAGTGGCTGCTCATATTACGGCACTTATGTATTGTTGTGTTATTAAAACACAGCGACAAAGTGTCACTATGTTTGTGAGCGTAATAGTCCAGCTGTAAGCTGGGCATATGACAACGTCCGATATTGTATACACTACGATACGGTAGGCATATGCTTATTTTGAATACAACATACTAAACAGGCTCTTCGAGGTAGGTGCAGCAGTCCTATTAAAGACCAATCGCAGATTAGGAAGCAAACTTTCGCCCCTCTGCGAGGAAAAGATTGTTGAAGCGGACTTGGGGACAACGGTCCACATCAAGGGGAGGGTGGTTCACAACCTCCATCGATAATTTGTAATTTTAATCATTTTCTTTGCAGCACCTTAGGCTTATCATCTTGAGACTTGTAACATTGACCACGACGGCGGCACGGGTAACGGACTACTCAAACTCAAACTATATTCCTATCATGGACGGTGGCATACTACTCTGGGACCAGTACGGATACTTACGACACACAACCATCTCACGGACACGATTAATAAAATCCATAATATTGCAAAGGACAAACATTCTGTTTGAATCCCTTACTGCTCGCAATATAATACTGATTACCAAATTAGGAGAGCTCATGCTCACTTTATCACTTGAAAAAATTAACATCATAAATCCAGCCGTCAGACATTGAATCAATTCTCACTGACCAAACCACAGGGACCTCGATTACTGACTTAATGAAAGTGCCTAGCATTAAGGTACATCGTAAGAAAGATATAATAATTTGTATTATTCAATTCCCTATCATAAGCAAGCTACACAGAAAGGTCACCATCTTACCGTGCGCACACAACGGGTCAACGGCCAACCTGATAGCCGAATGCAATGGAAAGGTTATGGCGGTGGCAAACTGCACCCAAACGGCAACAGCCACATTCTGCAAAAGGTCAGAGGATGTCACCTGTGCGCAAGGTCTCCCTTTAGATGGTATCACGCACTGCCAGACGCAACCAAGCCACGTCAACCCTGTCACCGTGGTTGACGACGGTATCATCATTGTAAATGATCGTAGCGCCATCATCAGCTATGACGACTGCTCCCCAATGAGGGTCAATGGAACGAACCTCATCACGTTCCGTTCGCACGCTACCGTTGACAGCGCTCGATTCCTAAACCGAAACAGTATTCGGAATCAAGTTCCTGCTTATTAGCATCTGCCAGCCTCAACGTTAGAGGCCATGACACAATGCTTAGCCTACCTTACATCCACCGGCTAAGCGAAAAATATTTTAACTTCATCAACGAGGTCAGAATCAGCATCGTCGTCAAACACCAGTTCGACGATAGCACTTGGCCTGGTAGTAGTGGCGTGCGCCATGGGCTCCGGAATGTACTACCTCACCAGAAGACATCGTGTTGTCCTACAAATCTCGGAGATCGTCCAGAACTATGACACGACCGAGGACGGTCGGGCTTGAGAGGGGGAGTAGTTAACCACTGACACTGGACGTGTGCTGACTTAGCATATTGACGAAGTCTACGCTCAGAGTCACAGCGGCGGATGTGTCGCAACAATGTAGGCAACTCCAGCGGCAGCTGCGCACATAGTCGCGACGGATGTGTCACAACAATGTGAGTGGCCGCTGTAGCAATGTGACACCACCCACGTGGCGCAAGTCAGCAGTATTGAGGAGCACTGGCAGCGGTCAGCGAAGCTAGAGTTCTAAGAAAAGCGACAGCGACGTCTGCGACAGCGGCTTTGCTTTAGAGGCAGCGTTGCGGCAGCACTGACTCTGCGACTGGGTGCAGATATAGTTTTTAGTTCTTAAAATGTTAGTCTTAATTTTGAACTCAATAAGAGCGCAGCGTATCGCTCGCATCAACAATTAATTCTCGTCTTTATTTCGGTCAGGCATCGCTGCCGCATCTAACAAAACAACAACGATTCAGAGCTCTTATCTGTCAGCTGGCTAACGCCTCTGATGATGATCGAACTAGTAACTCGTAACTACGAAAGACAATTTATATACTTTTGGAGCTTACGCTTCAAAACTGTGGAAATCACAAGGTATTATTCAATATGCCATGCTCTCAAAAATGCATATAAATTAATTTTGGGCCATCGATAGAGGTCAGCAGTCACTGAATTTTTGTACTTTTAAGCTTCTAAAACTTTAGGAGAAATCAACTTTTTCGGGTTGCCACGTTGCCTGTTACATACATTTTAACAAAACCATTATACTCTGTGATTTCCCATTTTCAATGGGTTCAGGTATCAAGAAGGAGTGTTAGCAGTACCCACCACTGCACCCGTTCTCAAATGTCTTAGAGAAAGTATTAATTTGCAATATGTTTTATGCGCCACATACAACTGTAGAAAACAATGATTATTAAATTTACAAATACAGCCATAATCATAATCTATTACAATTTCAATCTACCAAGCATCAAGGGCTGGCTCAAATGAAGCTGTTAATATGCAAAATAATTTGCTTAAAGAAAAACTTTCATTTATAGTCTCCAGGGTACAACCAACAAACAAGCTCTTTTGATTATAAATTATGTACAGTTTTTTTAAAGCGGAAAATCTTTAAGCTTTTAATTATAATATAAATTAAACAGCACCTTTTCCCATATGTACTATAAATCAATACTTACGCATGGGCATCATTGACAAATATAAAGTACATATGTATATATGGCAAATACACAAAATGCAAATTGCTTATTACATTTTAGGGTGGATGTTAATTTATTGCTCCAAATACCTTCGCGTCACATATATCATATATGCCCTTCAATGACGACATATTAAGTTAACCTCAAAAAAGTTAGCAGGATGCATATTTACTTAACACAATTAGATTTCATACGCATTGTTCATAATGTCGAGTCAACTGAATCAACATCAATAGTAAATATGTATGTATGTAAGCAAAATGTATTTTTGAGTTTTTAATGTAATTTTAACATGAACATGTATTTTCTTTTCGATATCTATTTGTTTATTGATTATACCTTAAGCATTTGGTTATTGATTTACTTTCTTTCTTGATGAATTCAGCTAATTACAGACATTAAAGTTATTTATTACTTTTGATTTTTGATTAAATTGTACATAAAAATCATAATAAAAGTACAATACTGTATGCATATGTGATGTGGCAAATACATATAAACACAAGGAAGAATGTATTGCATTTATATAAGTATATTTAAATTTATATATAAACATAAATATGTATGTATAGATTTTGAAATTAACATGGATTTATGATAGGTTCTAGTAATGCATTTATATAAACCAGGAAACATTCAAACTAGTTTTTTTCTAAATCATCTTTAGCTTTAACGTGTAGTCAAAACTTAACTTATCAAATTTTACTGAACTATGCACTTGTACTTTATATATTTTTTTTAACGGTAATATTGATTTTATGAACTTTTTCGCTATGCATATAAAAAAAATTTCATACAATGCTACTTTCCGCACTACATACTTCGCAAATTAGTTTTCAATTATGGTAAAACACACAATGATGCTTTAAAGGGAACCTTTTTTCACAATTCCCCATTTTCTTTGCACTGAACGAGATTTTGCTAATTGTTTTGTCTGATGCAAAAATCTGTAATAATGCAAACTGTATTGATGCAAGATCAGTATTCTAAATAAACTTATAATTTCCGTTCTTTTTTCATATGCATATGAATTATGTAGTTTTTTACAATTCGCATGGGACCCAATCTAAACATTTTATCAAAGCGAAGCATTGTGTATGTATTGAAGTGCAAGCTTTCCGTTCCAGCTACATTCAATAAAAAGAAATGTAGAAAATAAAGTGCTGTTTTATTTCGTTTTTATCTATACCCATTGAGCTTTCTATATATGAATGGCTTTTACTTGACATATTTGCAGACATGCACAAAAAAATTAGCTTACATTTTGGGCATAATTTAGAAGCTCATAATCAAACAATACATAAACTACAAATTAACCTTCAAACCTTTACACTTAAGGTAAAGCTAAGTATGAAAAATTTTTAATACATTTATCCTGTAACAATTGAAAAAGTTAATCTGCCGGTAACGAAATCTGACAATTCATACACGTTGTTGCTACAATGACTGTTGTACTTTAACGATCGTTACTTCTGTTAGTCTATATGTTAAGATTTCGTTAAACATTTATAAATTTTTTTTAGGTTTAAAGTTAATTTTTCCATTTATTGTTGTAGCTTATATGGCCGTCAATTAATTATGTAAATAGTTTTTTTTTACTAATAAGTATGTTATTTAAATCATTCTTATTTTGTTTGTATATAAATTAAGGACTTAAACGTTATAAGAAAAATGTTTTATAAAGTGTATTGTTTACCGATGTTTTTCATTTCTTCATTACATTACATGTTGTAATTTTATATATATATATATATATATATATATATATTTTTTTTTTTTTATTATTATTTTTTATTTTCTACCTGTGACTTTTTTTTATAAATGCTTTAATTTTATTTGACTTTGCTTCATTAAGACCAACTTCTGTTGTATTTGTAGTCATGTAAGGATTTTTCTGTTGCCTGGTAAATGAAACTGACGCGTCTTCCGTTATTATACACACATGTACGGATATTACAGTAAAATTACCATAATAAGCATGCTTGTGCTACCGTAGTCATCAACATAGTGCACACCCAATTTGGTTTTTTTTTATATATACCGAACGTCGCCGCCCGTATATGACCTTTAGACGATTTTAACTAATTTTACTTAGTTTTAACTGTAGCTGTGACCGGAATTCTGACTATACAACTGACTATCAGCGACTGCTCATTATAGGATCTGCTTCGAATTTTTTCATTTACACTAATAATATACTTGTATGTGTGTATGTCTAGTTGTATGTTGCTGTGTATGTCTGTGTTTGGTTTGTATAAGTATAATAAGTATATAGCAATATAAATAATTTGTATATAAAGTTCTTGTTTTTTCTATGGTCTACGTCGCAGTCAACGCTCTTTCCCATCATTATCTCGGTTGCATACTCACAGCGTAAAGCACTTTCGCCTAATAACAGTAACATGTAACCATTGACAGCAGAACATAAAATTGTTATTGGTGAGAAATATGTATTTATCATCACCTGAATTTAAAAGGATGTTGTGTTTTGTTGCTGCTGTTGTTATTGTCGGTGCTGCTAAACCCAGACTGCTCGCAACCACCGCCACGTTGACCCTATCCCACCCATTAATACGCGTTGTGCACAACATTTAGTTCCACACGCGCAAGAACGAGTCCCACGATCCTGTTGCTACTGCCATACCGTTTTCAGTGACCCCCAAACATGAAACACGATTATCATGGCCGGCTAGAATGCCTGAGCGCTCTGCTTTCATTGTGTCCCATACATTACAATTAAAATCGTCATATCCCGCTAATAACAGACGGCCGCTTTTTGAGAACGCAACGGAGGTGATACCACAAATAATGTTGTCATGCGAATACATTGCCAATTCCTGATCTGCACGTATGTCAAAAAGCCGACAGGTTGCGTCGTCAGATCCTGTCGCGAAGGCTTGTCCATTAGGAAAAAAGGTAACTGCATTGATATCAGATTCATGCCCAGGGAATGTCTGCTTGCAAACACCTTCTCTTATATCCCATAACTTTGCAGACGCGTCACACGCCCCCGAGACAAATGTTTTGCATTGCGGTGCCAGAGAAAGAGCCATCACATCACCCGTATGACCAAGAAAAGAAGTAACCTGCAAACCGGTTTCGATGTCCCATAGGCCACAAGACATGTCACCTGAGCTTGTCACAATTTGATTATCGTCCAGAAAACGGCAGCATGATAGATAACCGCCATGGCCTGGTAGCTCTCGGGACACACGTACGTTACCTTCGCGTGTCTTTAAGTTATAGATTGAACACATGTTGTCAAGTCCACCGCAAGCGACGTAGCTTCCCGATGGAGCGTATGCACAGGTCATCACCCACGAAGAACGCAGCGGTATAGCATGTACTTTGTTCGTAGTGTGCGAGTCCCACACGATTAGTTTTCCATCTTGTGAGGCTGATACAAGGTTTCTGGAGTCATTTCCCCAATGCATAGCATAAATTTTGGCTAGATGACCGCGCAGTGTACGTCGAGTGCGCATTTGTATACGTCCAATAGGTTCTAGCAAAGCAGCAGCCTGCAACAAAGACGTATCGCACGCAGCCTTTCGTGCATCTCGAATTGCATTCTTTAATGACTCAGCTTCCTGTCTTAGACTATCTAATTCATTCATATTGTATATGTTGATAATTACAATCTTTCCTTAAATGTTTTTTTCTTTCGCACACAATGGAGCAAAACCTTCTTAAGAAACCTTTAGAATCAGGCCTGACTGACTTGCGGTATTTTTGGCTCCAAATCTAAATATTTAGATTAGTTAGTTTACAATATATATATATATCTTTTTTATATAAAAATTACTCACGTTTCTAAATGTATGTTTGCAGAGTTTTCGTCCGTGCTAGTTGATTTTTCTTGCCTTTTATGGAATATACAACAATGCTAAGATAGCTGGACATTCGCCGGCAATATGATTATTGCCAAACGAAGATGATTTTCCGTCCAATTCCAAGGTTACGATTTGTCAAGTTTTCGTCTTGCAATTCTTATTGCACACAGTTAATTTGAGTTTTCCTGCTGGTTGAACTTAGATATAAGAATATTTTTTTAGAGCATTTGTCAGTAATACTGAATTAATATATTTGTAAAGTATGAACTTTTAGATATTCAACCGCTTTTCTTTATTCTTTAACCAAAAAGGTGGTATTTGTCCCTTTTAGCGTACTGATTAACAAATCTTTATGTTTATCTTTTGGTTAACTATAATCCTATTAATCCTAATCTTATTACCTTCCTTTCTTCTTTTTTTTTTTTTGTCTATAACTAAGAATTAAACAGGTATTTTGTTTAATGGATTCAAAGGCGATGAATGAATTTAACGCAATCACTTCTTTTTTTTTTTTAGTTTAAGCTACTCATATTTTACACTGAATTTTAGTTCATTTCTGATATGCGTATACAATCCTGAAATAATAAACTATATATTGAACTGCTCCCAGTAAAATTTTTTTTTCTCCTGGCCGCCCGTTTGGGTCTGCTTGTTTTCACCCGTGCCGTCTCGTCACTTGATTTCACGACGCGTTTTTTTTTTTTCTTTGTACACCTAAATTGTAATTTTTGCACCACCGCTACCACTAAAACCCAGAGTAATTGGAGGAAGCAGTACAGCCAGTGTTTCATAGTGCCGAGTATTGGTATGTATGACAGGAAAAGCAGGTTTAAATGTAACCAGTGTCGGTGCGACAAGCATAGTTAAATGCAAGTGAGCATTTGTCTCATTCGCACCAACAGCAAGTGACATTTCTTGAAATTAATAGAGCGAGAAAGAAACACAGAAGAAAAATCAATTTTAAATACTACAATTTTTTAGTAATAGTATTAATGTAAAAACATAAATTAATTAAAAAATGTATTCAAATAAAATAAAATTTTAAAAAAGATTCCCCTAACATATAAACGCAAATTATTTTCAACAAATATGTACTATCATGATGGAATATACATAGCTTAACTTACGTATGTGTATATATATATATATATATATATATATATATATTTATGTATACATATATAAACGTTAAAAAAATGGAAGTCGTATATTTAGTCATATCTATATACTTTAAAATGTATAAGTATATGATGAGTATATATCTACATATATATATATAAACATATTAAAATAAATTGGTTTGCACTTTTGGTATGGAGTAAATTTGAATAGTGAAAACACACCTGGCACCCTTATAAACGTTTCTTAATCAATTTTAAGTAACTTTGCTTTATTGTATAAGTTACACTCTTGGGCACACAGTAAACTGATAAAAAGATGTTTAGATTTAACACTGTCAGTAGATCTTTAAATCTCTTAACTAATCGTTAGCAGCTTCAGATTTTTACAGTATGCCAATCTTAGCACAACTCTTCATTTGCACTTCACAATTGGTAGCCAACACCTAAAAGAATTTCAGGCATGCTAGAAATATATCGATAATTTTCTGCAATCGATGAAACTAGAATACATAGACTTTAATTTTGCGTTTCCACGGGGAACTACTAACTTTTACCTCATTTAGTAAAAAATTACACCATTTATATTATATATACAATTGTATATGTTGATCAGTAAGAATTATGACAATCCAATATTAGCAATTCAGCTAATATTAATAATTATAGCTTCTTAATTTATAATAATATTCTTCAGGATATATTATATATATTAAAATGCAAGTCACAAGCAGAAGGAGGCGTGGCAAACCCCATAAATTCTATATTCTCGGTCACAACGGACGACGAGCAAAATGTTTCTACAGGCAGGCAAATGCTCATACATGTGAGCAAGGGACTGTAAGTGTGTGTGCATGCTTGTCGCGAAAAAATATTCGTTATGCACCTCAACGGTTTCATACCCGTTCAACAAATAATCATGAAAATGTCAACATTTTGCATGAGCATGGCAAACGCTTTCAACAATTTGGTATACTCTACTCTCGCAAGTGAAGACATTGGACCTCAGCGAGCAAATTTCAATTTTTGTGCGTTGTTGCTGGTGCGAACATTCATATATATTTGCGAGAGAAGAGAGTGGAGAATAAATATATTTGAGAGAGAGGAGATCGGAAAATGAGCATACATAGTTGCGTAGAAGGGCTTAGCATATAGATTGACTATTTCGGCTGAGCGCTCGCAGCGCAATGATTTTGCAGTCATACATATATGTTCGATGCTCGAGGCTAAACAAAGCGAATCGAACTTAGTCTTGCAACTGTGGTACGTCCGCAAAAAGGTTGACATATTGAAAACGCTTGTTCGAGTTGTCCTATCTATGTGTTGTATGGTTAGTGCATATATGTATGTGTCGGAGCGTCAGAAGTTCGAGCGGGCTGGCGTCGTGTCGGTGCGTAACAACAATGTGCGTTGCTGCGTCTTTGAGTACTGCGCAATATGATGGAATTGGGAAGTCTCGTTTTAGCGGGTCGACAGCGTGTCGGCGCGTATTGAGTGTGTGTTGGTGCGTCTTCAGATATTTCACAGCAAATCACCGTTTTAGCGTTGCGTCGCTGTCGCTGAGTGTGGTTCGGGGGTAGGCTCGTGGGAAATAAGAGACACGAGAGTTAGTTGTGTTTGAGCTCTGAGGGCGACCGAAAGTCACTGCGCTAAATAATGGAAACTAATCTTAATGCTACAACATCAGAAGTGGGATCTGGCTCGCTACCTAATATGACAAATGATCCATGGCGAGTGCCGTACGTGTTAGCAGGAGCGCGTTAGAAACTTGCTTCGTATCAATTTATCGTGCGTTTGCGTCGTTGTGTGAACATAAAGTGTAGCAATAATATTGAAAAGATCTTGTTGGCGCCGACGCATCCGCGTGGTGTGCTACAGTAAATATAATTCTGGCGGAAAACAATATAAAAGATAAAGCGTTGGTGATGGCTTTGAGTGCAGCGTTGGAAGGCAGTGCGTCGCAGTGGCTCTCACAAATATGTTATCCTGACATAAATTGGACCGAGTTTAAGGAAATTTTTGTACAGCGCTTCACCAGTGTAGAAACATCAGCAGCTATGTTTTTGACAATGTTCGTTGATTAAACAGAAGATAAGTACTCAGTTAGCCGGTAAAAGAATTTACAACGTAGTCATGTTGAAGGGTATTGGGAATGACAGCATTTGTAGTACATTGAAAATACTTGGCAACGTAAAAATTAACAATCATTGTATTGAGATGCTGTTCCTCGTTTTGGGCGATCAGTATTTGGAGAGCGACATTGTGATTAGTCGAGAAATACTGTCGCAGGGTTTTCATGTCATTGTGTCACCGGGAAAATTTGAAATTGTTAGACCAAAATCTGTAAACTGTTGTTCAAATGATGATATATTTTCTAAATTGGATACTGATCTTGTCGGCGAAGATAGGGATAAATTAAATAATTTATTGGAAAATTATTCAAAATCCTTTATAAAGGGAGCGAAATATTTCACATGTCTAGATATGGCAAGCGGATACTACCAAATCCCTTTGCATGAAGAGTCAATAGAGTGTACGGCTTTTGTCACTCCAGACGGCCAATACGAATTTTTGTCAATGCCGTTTGGTCTTAAAAATGCACCTTCAGTTTCTGAGCGTACAGTGATGCATACGCTTGGGGAACTTGCAAATACATTTGTAGTTGTCTATATGGATGACGTATTGGTGGTGGCTACGACAAAAGGTGAAGCGTTAGAAAGATTACAGATTACCCTTGATATTCTCACGAAATCTGGATTTATGTTCAATATTATACAATGTTCGTTTCTCAAGTCGACAGCTCAATATTTGGGATACGAAGTGAGCGCAGGTCAAATTCGTCTAAATTCACTTAAAGTTTCAGCGTTAACGTTCTCATTTAATTTGCAGTATAGAGAGGGTAAATGAATGGCTCATGCTGATTTCTTTTCCAGAAATCTCTCATCCGCTAATGTGATTGATACTTCTAAAGTTCCTGAAAAACGAGTTAATTTGGCAGAGATATTTAGTGATTGGCTTATGGCTGAACAGCGGAAGGATTTCGATATTTTCAATATTGTGAACAAAGTGAAGGACAATTCTCTTGCCGAGGGCATTGCAAAAACTTATGAGTTGAGAGCAGGATTACTTTATCGAAAAATTCAATTATTCCAAGGGCATTCAGATGGTCTGTAATAAATCAGATTCACGAGACAATAATGCACTTAGGTTGGGAGAAGACTTTAGATAAGGCCTATGATTATTATTGGTTCGATGGCATATCTAAGTATATACGAAAGTTTTTTGAAAACTGTATTACTTGTAAGATGTCAAAGTCATCCTCGGGTAAAACTCAAGCTAAACTTCATCCAATACCAAAGGTCAGCACACCTTGGTACACGATACACATAGACGTAACAGGAAAGCTGAGTGGCAAGTCTAATCAGAAGGATTATGTTATTGTCCAAGTGGACGCTTTTACCAAATTTGTTTATTTAACACACACACTTAAGATTGATGCTGACAATTGCATAGGTGCTGTGACATCGGCTGTATCTTTGTTTGGAGTACTAAACCGCATAATAGCAGACCAGGGTAGGTGTTTTGCTAGCTCTAAATTTAGTGAGTTTTGTTCTCAACAGAAAATAAGTTTGCATTTGATTGCGACAGGCGCAAGTAGAGCTAACGGACAAGTGGAACGCATTATGAGCACTTTGAAAAACTTACTGACGGCAGTTGAGGCTAGCAGCCGATCTTGGCAAGAAGCATTGGGTGAGGTACAGTTGGCCTTAAATTGTACAGTAAGTCGAGTGACAAAGGCAAGCCCTTTAGAATTGCTTATTGGCATTGTGAATTGTGATTTGGCAGAATCAAGAGCTCGAGCAGTGCAAAATATATCAGCGGCAGCAGTATATAGCAAGAAACGGTTTGATAAAACCAAGGCTAAGGTTGTTGGATACGAAGTAGGAGATTTTGTGTTGTTAAAGAATGAAGCAAGGCATCAAACGAAGTTAAGTCCTAAGTTTAGGGGACCGTTACAAATAGCTGAATTGTTGGACGGAGATAGATATATCCTAAGGTAATTGACAAATAATAGAAAATACAAATATGCTCATGACGATATAAGGAAATTGCCAGAATGGTATGTACCAGTTGAGTTAGAAAGTAGTGATGAGGATTTGAATAATGTTGATAATGAAACTGTTGAAAGAGACAGTATTGGAATGATTGAGAATGAAACTGTTGAAAGAGACAGTATTGAAACGAGTGAGAATGAAACTGTTGGAAGAGACAGTATTGAAATGATTGAGAATGAAACTGTTGAAAGAGACAGTATTGAAATGATTGAGAATGAAACTGTTGAAAGAGATAGTATTGAAATGATTGAGATTGAAACTGTTGAAGTAGACAGTATTGAAACGATTGAGAATGAAACTGTTGAAAGAGACAGTATTGGAAAGATTGAAAGTGAAACTATTGAAAGAGACAGTATTGAAATGATTGAGAATGAAACTGTTGAAAGAGACAGTATTGAAATGATTGAGAATGAAACTGTTGAAAGAGACAGTATTGAAACGATTGAGAGTGAAACTGTTGAAATAGACAGTATTGAAACGATTGAGAATGAAACTGTTGAAAGAGACAATATGGATGCCTGAAGGGGCTGATAAGAAAAGTTTTGATCATGGCGTGTGACGCATAAAATGATGTAATGTAAAACCAGTTGAGTCTATGATGATAAAAAGGATAGTGAAGAAAGTTGAATTAAGCTAAAGAATAATTTTATAACAGTTTAAGAACGAAACTTAAAGTTGAAGATAAAATTTTGTATGAAACCCTGAAGCAAAAATAGTTGTAATCAAAAAAGAAAATGTTAATCTTAAACTACTTTCGAAAATCAATAAATAAAATGAGTTATGCAGTAAGGCATTTTTGTAAAACTACACGAGGTCGTGTTATGGTCAGGATGGCTGTGTCGGAGCGTCAGAGGTTCGAGCGGGCTGGCGCCGTGTCGGTGCGTAACAACAGTGTGTGTTGCTGCGTCTTTGAGTACTGCGCAATATGATGAAATTGGGAAGTCCCGTTTTAGCGGGTCGACAGCGTGTCGGCGCGTATTGAGTGTGTGTTGGTGCGTCTTTAGATATTTCACAGTAATGCACCGTTTTAGCGGGGCGACAGCGTTGTGTCGCTGTCGCCGAATGTGGTTCGGAGGTAGACTCGAGAGAAATAAGAGACACGAGAGTTAGTTGTGTTTGAGTTCTGAGAGCGACCGAAACTCACTGCGCTAAATAATGGAAAATAATCTTAATGCTACAACATATGTATATACATACATATGTATATATGTATGTATATATAACTTGAATACAGTTATCCCTAAATAAACCTTCAGATTTACTATGTAGGTCATTGTAATTAATACATGGATTCTGACTACTGTTAGCTCCCTCAGTAAAGATGATTAACAGCGAACTAGCTGATAATATTGATAATTGGTGCTCTATAGATGGGAAATATACAAATTTGGCCGATTGGTGTATCAACTTTTCATTGATATTTAGAGGTTCTAAAATTAAAACAGCTGCATACGCAGTTTGCGACACCCGTTCTTAGTAGTGTTACCATCCGTCCTGGAATTCCGGGACATGTCCCGCTTTTGGAGGTATTGTCCCGGTGTCCCGACTTGACACGAAATTGTCCCGGTTTTCTACTGCTCAGATAAAAATTAAGGAAGTGTAACCAATTGTGTAGAATATTTGTTGCAGAAAAAAATATCCATAGACGATTCACTCTTGTTCGACCAAGTTGCAAACTTGAAGTTTTTGTCAAGACAAGTGAAGAATTTTTTGAGGAAAGCTGCGCAGATAAGCTAGTACAGTTTTTTGCAACAAACGTTAACTTGGGGGGGGGGGGGGGGGTAGTCGTCGACCGTCCCGAGATGGCCTGAGGCCCATGTGGTCACCCTAGTTCTTAGATCAGAAATATTTCCGAGTCATGCTCATGCTTCAATCATACGAATAAAGCTAGTCATGATATATTATCCCGAATATGATAAAAACTAAAGAAATTATATTTGAAAATGAACTACTTAACAGCTAAGTATTGACAGACACCTATGCCGATCCCGCTACTCATATACCAATACATTTGTGCATATATATTTCGTTTCCAAAAGGTTCGTGACGACCCTAAATGTGTGGCAAACCGATCTCTTCTCTCTCCAATGTATTTATTCTCCGCTCTCTTCTCTCTCAAATATAAACTTGCCAGAAAAACTGCGTACAAACACAATGCAAAACTTTAATTGAAAACATGACTTGTAGTTATGATATTGACTAAATTTAATATTTTAATGAAAAACACATTCATAATAAACAATTTCCTACCATTTTTTTTTACTATGGCATACTTTTTTTAATACGCGAACCATGTTCGTCCGCCTGTCCGTACGCATGAACGCGTCGAAATCAGAATCTATAAGAGCTAGAGACTTGATATTTTTATGTAGGTCCGTACCACTAACCATACAACACATAGATAGGACAACTTGTTTTCAACACAAAAACTTTGTAGCGACAGAACCCATTTGCACAACGGTGCTTCGGTCTTCCCCGGTTTGATTAGTTTCACTTCGAGCAACGCACATATTTTACTGCAAAATCATTGCGCTGCGAGCGCTCAGCCGTAATGGTCAATCTACGCAACTATGTATGCTTATTCCCTGATCTCCTCTCTCTCAAATATATTTATTCCCCACTCTCTTCTCTCTCAAATATATATGAATGTTCGCACCAGCAACAACGCACAAAAATTGAAATTTGCTCGCTGAAGTCCAATGTCTTCACTTGCGAGAGTAGAGTATACCAAATTGTTGAAAGCCTTTGCCATGCTAATGAAAATGTTCACATTTTCATGATTATTTGTTGAAAGGGTACAAAACCGTTGGGGCGCATAAAGAATATGTTTTCGCGACAAGCATGCACACACACACTTACAGTTGCTTACAGCTACAGTTGCTCACATGTATGAGCGTTTGTGTGCCTGTATGCGAAACTTTAGCTGCCTGTAGAAATTGTCTTCATATCTATACATAGATGTCAGGATGCACCCTCAGCCATCGTCGGGGCGCGCTCGAGCCGTTACTTTTAAATTTGAATTATTAAATACTACTGCTCTACCGGTGCTACGATGGCTATTACTAACATTATTACAATTTACTTAATTAAAATTTGGTGCATCGCAATCGATGCCACTGCTGTCGTCGCCGTGTCTTCCCTCGCCGCTCGTCTTCTTAAAGATCTCTTTTATCTTGCCCTCCTTTGCATTCGGGCTAAGTTCCTTAGTCGCTGATTCAGGAGTGACCTCCTCGTATAATGCGGCCGGCAAAGGTGACTCCCGACCCGACATTAGGAACGATGGACTGAATCTTGTAGAATCCGCCACACTGGAGTTGACAGCCAGTGTTATCTCGGGTAGCAGTTCGTCCCACGAACTTTGATGACCCTCGATGAACTGCGCTATCATTGTTTATGCCGTGTGATTCGTCCTATCTGTTGGATTTTTCTGTGGAGAGTATGGATACGAGTAAGGATTCCATAAAAGAGCGGAAACTCCTACTCCCGAAATGCACTTCATTATCGCAAACCATCGTTCTCGGCACTCCAAATCTGCTCAGGATACGCTCTCGAAACGCATCTGTAGGAGCGCCACCTGTCTTGTCAGCATCTGGCCGGCTGGTTTTTGTTGTTCGTTTTTGAGCTTTTGGCATGTTTCGCAGCGCTTCACATACTTGGCGGCGTCTCGAAACATGCTCGGCCAATAATATCTTTGGGCCAACCTGGCTGCCGCCTTCCTCACGCCTTGATGTCCGGCCGTGGGAGCGTCGTGGCAGTCTCGCAGCACCCTGCCCCTCTGACCAACGGGGACGCAGAGTTTCCAGGGTATGTCCTCTTCATCTGTGCGGTGTCCAAGGTTCCGATACAGCTGTCCATTCTCCTCAACGTAGTCTGTGAATTTCACTGGCTGTTTGGCGATTCTCTAGTACATCCTCGCGATCCATTTGCAGGGGAGCTCCGCTACCACTGCTTGTTGACAGATCTCTAGAGGTTGCTGGGAGAGAGCGTCGGCCACCACATTCAACTTCTCTCGTTGATAATGGACATCAAATTGGTACTGCTGCAATTCCAGTGCCCACCGGGCGATCCTGCCGGTGGGACTCTCCATCGAGCTTAGCCACTTTAAAGCTAGGTGATCCGTCACCGCAGCCTTCGCAACCTGTAGCCTTCGAGGTAGCATCGCATCTTCCTAATCGCCCATACGATTGCCAGGCACTGCTTCTCTGTGGCCGAATAATTCACCTCTGCCTTCAGTAACTTGCGACTGGCGTACGCTATCACCCGTTCCTGATCCTCGACTGTCTGCGTCAACGCTGCCTCGAGTCCATAATCGCTGGCATCTGTTTGCAGCACAAACATGGCAGAGAAGTCAGGACACGCCAAGACGGGCGCCGTCGTCAAGTTCTCCTTGAGCTTTCTCAAGGCTTCCTCCTGGCCCTCACTCCATATCCACTTGTGGCCCTTCTTGAGGAGTGACGTCATTGGCTGGACCAGTGATGCGAAGTTTGGCACGCCGGTACCAGGACGCCACCCCAGCATTGCCGCAACTCCTTTAGATTGGTAGGAGCTGGGAGTCTCAGTATCGTCTCTACTTTTGCCGGATCGGTGCAAATGTCAGATGTCTCTCTGAAGAAATTGCACTTCTTCCTGTTCACCTTGAGGTTTGCTGTCCTCCATCGACGGAACACCTCCTTCAAATTAGCCACGTGTTCTTCTTTTGTTGCTCCGATCATCACGATGTCGTCCAGATAGACGAATGCGTGGGGCTCCATTTCGGGTCCGATGACAGCATCCAGCGCTCTCTGGAACGTCGCACCAACCGAATGCAAACCAAATGGCATCACCCACCATTGGAACAAACATCTTCTTGGCACGGTGAAAGCTGTGCATTCTCTGCTATCCGCCGCCATGGGGATCTGCCAATAACCGCTCTTGAAGTCCAACGTCGAGATGAAACGAGCGTGGCGCAACTTCTCCAGGATGTGATTGATCCTGGGAACAGGATAAGAATCCGGAATTATGTGTGATTTGAGCTGTCGGTAGTCCAAGCACATGCGCCAATCTCCAGTCTTCTTCTTTACTAAGACTATTGGTGCACTGTGCTGACTTCGTGACGGCTCAATGGCCCACACTTGAAGCACCTCATCTACCTGTTCATCAATCACCTTTCGCATAGCCAGATTCTTAGGATGATACCTCTGCTTCAGCGGATTATCGTCCCTCATCCTGATTCTATGCTCCGCTATATGAGACATTTCTTCTTCAATCGCTTTTATCTCCGGCGCTCCCTGGTCCCCGGAATCCTTCTCTTGTCATCCATTGACTCCAACTTCTCCACTCCTGTGTCCTCACGCCGCACCTCCTCCTTCCGATCCTTCCTCGTCGAGCAGGCGCCTCCCGTTCTTCAGACGTTGCGCCCTCTATCGACTCAGCCCGCGTATAGGATGGCGACTCCTCCTCTGCCGACACCTTCACTTGCTTCGTCGCAGACTCTCCACACGGCACTCCAGAGTTCAGTCCTCTCTTTTTCGGCCTCCTGCGCACGCACTCTTCACTCATGAAGCTACACGTGGCTCCGGTGGCGATTGTGGCATCCATACGTCGACCCGGAATCTCCGCCCTCGCGACGATTCTCTTTCTTCGACCACTAACGGGCACACCTCTCTCTCTCGGCTGATTAGTTGGCGCCGCTCCGTTCCTGCGGAGGACGCCCCTGTCCGTTTCCCGCGTCAGTACGGTAGAAGCACTCTTGTGTGCTTCTCCCCGTCTTCCCACAACGTCGACAAAACAACACCTGCGTGTTCGGACACTCCTGGGCGAAGTGTCCCGTCTGAGCACAATGGTAGCAGACCCGGCGCGGATCAAACCCAGATTCGGTATCCTGGCTCATCATCCGATGAACCGCCTCCGCTGGCTTCGCAGCTGGTGCCGCCGGAATGTTCTGCCGGACGATAATACGCCGGCTGCAAGCGGAACGGGTTGTTGGGCCGACTATCCGCTGGTTTCGTACAGGCTGGCGTCGCTCGTCCAGCCCTGGCGCTGTTCTCTAGATCCTTTCCGTGGTCCCGCACGTTTTCATACTCCGCCTCCATCTGAGTTAACTGTGCGAGAGACGTAAAATCATGGCGTCTCACAGACAGTCACTGCCCTAGGCATACGGTCTAGATCGATGCCGTATGTGATGGCCCGCTCTTCTAGGATTACTAAAAATCCGAGTGGATCCGACTGGCCGTCATACCTCATGCCCCACTTCCTAACCTGCTCTGCTATGCATCTGGGCTCCTCTCAGAATGTAATCAGTGCGCAGGAACATATTGGCTGACCTCGAACCCTCCCGTGCCCCGTACTTTCGGCCCTCAGTCATCCCGCCGATCGTCGGAACGCTCAGCTTCCACGAGAGCTCAGGGATTGGTTCGTGTAACTGAGCTCTACGCAGATCCGGTTCGGACTTCTTGTAAGCTCACCCACCGACACAAGTATATTGGTTTTGTGCAATGTCCGTCACGCTGTCCGTCCATCTGTTCGTCTGTCCGTATGAACGCAAACCGTTTGCATAGTTTAGAAGCTAGAAAGTTTAAATTTGGAGTATATACTTGTGTATACCCTCGAATTATAGAGTGGCAAGATTTTCCCAATACGCCCACTAGGGGCGTGGCAAATCGCAAAATGCATTTTCCGATATCTCAGAAACACTACTTGTAGAACTGCTAGAGAGTTGCAATTTGGAATGTATACTCGTGTTGGCAATCAAAAGTCAAAAAGCTATGGTTAATATGCCTATTGGAAGCGTGGCAAATCGGGTAAAACTGTATCTTCTACAGTTTTAAAGCTAGAACGCTCAAATTTGGCACGTAGGTTATTGCTACGATGCTATGAAGAGCGCCAAAGAACAAATATATGTCCACGCCTACTAGGGTCGTGGCAAATCGGATCTGACTATATAGTGATTTTTCAAATTCTGTAATATTTTGAGCACTATGAATGCTAGAGACTTGAAACTTGGTATATATACTCGGGTTGACAACCCAAGACGAAAAAGATATGACGGACATATCTACGCCCATAGGGGGCGTGGCAAACCGCAAAAGTTTATAGCTCCTACAGTTGACAACCCAAGACGAAAAAGATATGACGGACATATCTACGCCCATAGGGGGCGTGGCAAACCGCAAAAGTTTATAGCTCCTACAGTTTTAGAGCTAGAAGCTTCAAAATTGGATAGTTGAGTTACTGGTGAGCTCCTCTATCGATGACCAAAAAATCATTTTTACGCCCTTCTTGGGGCATGCCCGGCTAAAAAATACCCTGTAATTTACGCATTTTTTGAGTGTAAGCATCTAAGTATCACACTTACATTTCCCTTCGCTACTTCTAAGAACTGGCCAAAAATAGTGTGTCTACACCGACTGGGGGCGTGTGAAAACGGGAAAAGCTGTATGTTTTTCCGATTCTCAGTGAGAAAATCAAAATTTTATGACGATATTACTGCTGATCTCCTCTATTGATTTCCAAAAAATTATATATGTATAAGCCAATTGGAGGCGTGGCAATGGGCGTGATCTGTGTGGGTGTGAATGAGTATTCCGCAGTCGGTAGCGCCCGACTGCAACGTTCTTACATGTTTTCCGTTCTCGTGGATTCGCTCTTAATTCTTCCTCGTTTAATGTATAATTTATTTTTATACTCTGAACCCATTTAAGAAGTGGAAATCAGGGTATAATGTTTTTGTGAAAATGTATTGTATATGTAATGTATATGTATATATTCTTGATCAGCTCGATGAGCTGAGTTGAAATAGCCCTGTCCGTCTGTCCGTCCGTCCGTCCGTCCGTGTGAACGCAGCGATCTCGTAAACCACAATAGCTGGAGCTCTAAAATTTTCAGAGTATATCCGTGTATATCCTATGCAGTAAGAGTTTTTTATTAGATTTTCGACAACTCATCCCGTTTCCTTATTATCGATAAAAATCGATAACTTTTCTTCCGCTAAGCATACCGTAAGAGCTAGAGACTCCAAATTTACTGTGTAGATTTGTGTAATGAATGCGGACATTTTGTCATTTTTGGATTTTAAATGCCACGCCCCCTTCGCCCCCAATTTGCAAAATTCGTATTTCAAATACTAGAGACTTCTGCTTTGGCAAATACATACATATGAATGTCATTATCACGCTGTGAAAGTTTGATTAGGAAAGTCCATCTACAAAAAAAGTTACTAAGCATTTAATTTCCCATACAATAGGCATATTGCAGCCCAAGCGCAGTCGCCGCGCTGACTGCGCAATCAGCAGAGCGCGTGCGTATGCATGTGTGTGTGTGCATGTGTTGATTGTTAAATAAGCATAGAATGTTTGGAATATCGGCTCTTCGCAGGGTTCAGGGGATCTCCTAGTCGGGTACCGCCGACTAGAGCTTTCTTACTTGTTATACCCTGAACCCATTGAAAATGGGAAATCAGGGTATAATGGTTTTGTTAAAATGTATGTAACAGGCAGAAGGAGGCGTGGCTGACCCCATAAAGTATATATATTCTTGATGAGCTGAGTTGAAATAGCCCTGTCCGTCCGTCCGTCCGCCCGT
Organism: Drosophila nigricruria; assembly: GCA_037075265.1. NCBI lineage: Eukaryota > Metazoa > Arthropoda > Insecta > Diptera > Drosophilidae > Drosophila > Drosophila nigricruria. The sequence goes on from JBAMCI010000195.1 coordinate 357,929, forward strand.
CCGTCCGTCCGTCCGTCTGTCCGTATGTATGAACGCGTCGATCTCAGAATCTATAAGAGCTAGAGACATGAAATTTTTTATGGAGGTTCCTGTATAGCACGCGCATACCAAGTTTGTTTCAAAAAATCGATAGCTTTGATCGTTTCAATGTTATCGTTAAAAAACGAAATCGGAAACCAGTTATAAAATTATGTCTCGCACATCTTTAAAGCTAGAGGCTCCTTATTTTGCATATGGAGTTTATGCAATTTTGATTTTTGCTATATTTTAGAGGCCACGCCCCCTTCTCCCTAAATTTGCAAAAAACTTATTTCAAGTGCTAGAGACTTGTGCTTCGGCAACTACACACATATGAATGACATATTCACGCTGTGAAAGTTTGATTAAGACAGTCCATCTACAAAGAAACTTATTCAACAATTAACTTCCCATAATACTGCTCGTACTGCAGCCCGAGTGCAGTCGCTGCGTAAGCTGCGCAGTTAGCAGAGCGCTCTCTTATGAGTGCGGACAGTGCTATTTCAACTCAGCTCATCGAGCTGATCAAGAATATATATACATTATCGGGTCTGCCATGTCTCCTTCTGCCTGTTACATACATTTTCACAAAAATGGGTTCAGCGTATAAAAAAAGAGAAAAACCACTTTTTCATATAAAAATCCATAAATTTAGTATGATGATGGATACTTCCGGGACGGTCGGCGACTAAATTGCTTATTTAGTACTTTCACAGTGTTGCTAATAGAGTTGCTCAATGTCATACTACAAAGCTCAGACATGATAGCGTACAGGCGATCTCCCTCTGGCGTATCAAAAGCAGCTTTTAATAAACAATGTGATACGTGTCGATTTGATTTTCATGTGCCTTTTCCAAGATTTAGCGCAACGCGAAGATCTGATCAACGGTGGATTTACCAGGACGAAAGGCTCATTGATATGGACCATTCAGCATGTGACTATAGTCTCTCACCCATTACGCTCGTGAGAACCTTGTATGCGACAGGTTGGGGCAGACCATACTAAGGTTGCAATCATGGGGCATCCTTCCCGAATGAGTTGGTACATACACCCTTCCAGCACATCGCCTCCAGTCTTACACAATTCAGCCGGTAGTCCATCTGCTCCTGCGGCTTTAGTAATTTTAAGGCTTTGTATGGTGACTTCGACTTTCGAACGGCTAGAGATGGGAACTTCAACACCATCATCTATGATTACGGTTAGTTTATTCCATCGTCAGGGTCATTTCCAGCCTGAAGAGTTTCAAAGTAATCCCTAAATAGCCTCAATACCATCTTTGCATCTGTGACTAGATTTCTATAATCACTCCTGCATGCAAGCAATCCAGACTTATAACCTTGGGTCATACGTTTGACCCTTCGGTAAAAGTCACTGTTTCTATTGGCCTTATCTTTCACATGCCAGCCTTTCCATCTCTCGTTTCTTCCGCTTGAAAAGGCGCTTCTTTTCTCGTATCCTCGACCTATAAACATCTACCACCGCTCGGGTAGCTCCTGCTTGCAGCGTTCTTTTGTAGGTGGCATCATTTGCGGCAGTCGCTTACCGACATTTCTGGTTCTGTAGCTGTGCGTAGACCATAGCTGCAACAAAGTAATTAGTCGATGCTAAGACCTCGACAAGATCTCACAGTAACAGTGCTAGATGAGTGCCCCTCATTAATCAGAACGTGGTCAATCTGATTCCGGGCTGATATCGAGATGACGAAATCTGGTACTACGAACTATTCAACGACGAAACCACAACCAAACTCATGCTTTTCTGTATGAGAGCTGTAGTATATGTTACATTTTTTTTTCTGAGAGAGTACTCTTACTTGTTTTATTTTGTTTTGCTCTTAATTTTGGAAACAACGGTGCTTTTCCGTTATCTATGCTTTTTGCGTATATTTCATAAAACACCGCAAACTTTGATCACTTTGAGTTTCTTATAGAATTGTTGATTGCAAGGCAATTATAAAGTCATCACAATTAATGCGTGAATATCTATCTACTGGTAATGTCAACGTATGCATGTAGACTGCTACGCAAAGTCAAAGTTCAAATAAATAAATGTATTAATTTAAACTTATCACAGTGCTACACTTATAAGATAAATTATAAATTCCATTTTAAAAATTCAATAGATACGGAGATTATTTTACACGCGATTAAACGATTTTTCGTACGTCACTGTCTTCCGAACGAGCACAAAAGATTATAATTGCGTCTTCGTCAGAAGTAACAGGAAACGAATAACAGCTCAGAACCTATAAAGGCTTATATACGAACCAAATGTTGAGCTGCCGTGATTTTCGACCATATTAATATTAAATTCAAGTATGTTTTAATTGGATATTTGGATATTGGATATTGGATATTTGGGCATTTTACAGACCTGTCAAAGCACACGAGTTTGCAATATATCAACGATAATAATATTATAATTATGTCCGTAAGAGAAATGTCAGATTAGCAGGGCAAAGCCGATGCGTCGAATTAACGTGTGAGCATATTCAAGGGAAGACAAAATACGATGCAATAACCCCAATCGCTATACAACACCTTAAATCTATTAGGCAACTGACACTCTTAAATTAAATTGCTGACTGCGGTACGGATGCTCGATCCACCAATTTTTATCTACTAATAAGATTATTAAAGCCGAAACCGTGATGATAATTTTGAGGAGTTCTATACTACTTGAAAATAATATTTTTGTACATTTTGTTCACAAAAATGTATTGAATATGTGTGTATTGTGGTGCTCATATTACCATTTTTTGTCTCAATTCCATGGTATCAACGCGTCGAATATATATGTGTGGAACGTTGAAGATGAAAATGGACTTCTTTTAAAACAATCTGACAAATAATCGATCACAAATAATAATCGACGCCGATTTGTAATGACAAACGTGATTATAAAAGTAATGAATATAGTAAATTATTAGTACTTATTCATATTAATACCTTTACTGTTCCAATAATTGAAGTCTTTTTTTTCTTTTTATCTACTGTTGATAAAATATTCGTATGCATTTATGAAGACCAATCTAATATGACGGCGTGCATCCGTGCATTATATATATGTGTATAAACATATATAGATGTATATACATATATCGATATATTAACATAAATAGAAATTGTATAAATGGATGAGAATTTGTATTTTAATAAGCAGTTTTATAACGAATATAACTCAAAAAGTGCGTATAATTCTTCGGAAATTAAAGGTTTCGACCATTCAGAAAACGATGCAACGCACCCCTTACTGCGAACGGATCGCCATCCAACAAAATATTTTCACTGTCTAAGCTGCAAAAAGCCATTTCGGAATTATTCCTTAAGTGATATATGCGCACATTATTTTGTGTATCCCCATGTGCAAAGTTTTAGTAAGTGCTTATATTGCAGTGGAAACGTTCATCACTATTTACATCCTGAGAAAGTGTGCCCGGAAATTTTTCATTATTGTTCTCCACGAAAGCAAGGATTATTAAAAAATCTGTGATCATGGCAGATATTGAAACCAATTTTGCTAAGGAAAACTCCACCCTGGAATTTGACCCATTATCAGAAGAATCGGAGACGTCCGAATATTCTGAACATGATATTGAAGAAAGTGACCCCGTTGACGATGAAGTACGTAGTTTATTTAATTATTCGAAATTACATACTATTAACAAATCCAATGATGTAAATGCTAATGATAATAGGCTGGCGCCTTCAAACAATAATATTACTAAGTCCATCAATTTAGTCAATATGAACACAAAAGCTGAAGAACATACAGAAAACAGATTGCCAATTAAGTTTCAGATGAAAACACCAACGAAATCGGTAACTGGGCATCCAAGCTATGGGTTTGGTAAGCGTTGGTCGAAGTCAGAAGATGTTTTACTTAAGTCTCTAGTTGAAAAACATCATGAACGCTGGGATATTATTGGATCACATTTTAAAGATAGACTTGAACAACAAGTTCAGCAGCGTTGGGCAAAGGTATTAAACCCGGAGCTCATTAAAGGTCCGTGGACTCGCGAAGAAGATGAGAAAGTTATTGAACTTGTTCGTCGATTTGGACCAAAGAAATGGACGTTAATTGCTCGATATCTGAATGGACGGATTGGAAAACAATGCCGTGAACGCTGGCATAACCATCTTAATCCAAATATTAAGAAAACCGCTTGGACGGACGAAGAAGATACGATAATTTACAATGCCCATATTAAGCTAGGAAATCAATGGGCTAAAATTGCAAAATTACTGCCAGGTCGAACTGACAATGCTATAAAAAATCACTGGAACTCTACAATGCGTCGTAAATACGATGCTGAGCGTAGGTCTGTAAATACGGTAGCTGGCAGTGATCTAAAAAGCTCACGCACTCGTCTTATTGAATTAATTAAAACAGGTGGTATTAATAAGTGCCCACAAGTTTTAAATACCAAATCAACGCCTTTCAACCATAGTATTTCTGATTTATATAAAACAGAAACCAATAAAGCTGTAGAACCATATTACGAAGAAGCGTGTCTAAACTTTGTAAAAACTAAAGAAGAAATTAAAGATATATATGCTGGACCCAGAGGAACTGTGCGTTCATCAACTTTTGATACACAAAATGTAAATGGATCCGTTAAAGGCACATTCATGACAACACTACCTCTTTTACAATATGATGTAAAACTTAGGCCAACACCTAATATACTGAAGCGGTCGCGCAAACACATTCCTGATGCATCAAATTCGGAGTTATTAAAAAGCGACATGAAATCCAAATTACCACAAACGCCAGTTATAACCCCTATCAAATCGCTACCTTTTTCACCAAGCCAGTTTCTTAAATCGCCTTGTCTCACAACATTTGAGGATATGAATTTGCCAGCAAGTACACCAGTTACTAAAACTTATAACCGTGTGGGAATGGAAATAAAAAAAGAGTTGGAAGCAACATCAATTGAAACACCACATAAAAGTAAGCAATACAATATTACCGTATTTTACATTTTATTGTGCTTGTCAATAAAATTTTTAATTGAATTTTCATAGGTTTAATTGGCCCACGTACTCCAACTCCATTTAAAAATGCTCTTGCTGCTATTGGAAAAAAGTTGGATGGATGCTCCTACGTACCGTCTAGTCCTTTGAGTCTGGCTGAAGATCTTGCAGAAATTATCAGTGAGGAAAAGCTGAATGACTCTGAGATCAATATTAGCAAAGCCGAAAATAGATGCGATAACATATTCAACATAGAATGTTCAAATACTCTTGCAAATATAAGTCTTCATTCGCCTGCGCAAAAGCGAGCTAGAAAATCATTGCTTCCCAGTTGGAACATTAACTTTTCACAATATGGAAGAAAAACTCAACCATTTGAAACAGAGACACCTAGCAAATTTCTTATGACGGGACAGTCGGTTACACATTTCACTCCAAGTAACATTATTGAGGATACTTTAGGCAGTGAACAGGACCTGTTATTTGATGAAGGCAAAAAAGAAAATAGACCATACGGTCAAAGGTTTCGTTCCATTTCCAACGAGCATATTCTGGACCCAAAATGGGCACGAGTTGCATGCGGCAAAACCAAAGATCAAATTTTTATGGAGAAACAAGCATATGCATGTCTTCAGAATCTCGACTTAATGCCGCGGTCGTTAAATTTTGAGAAACAAAAATAAAAAATAAAATTAATGCTGTAATATAAATGCTAAATATTTACAGCATGTACAAAGTTGCAAGGAAATAAAATTGGTCAATTAACATTTTGTATTCACTTTTAGAAAATACACCTATTCATAAAAGTATTTTTTGACATTCCATCAGAGTCAGAAACAGTATAATATATGAAAATATAATTGTTCATACAAATTTTAACTTCCTTTTTCCTGAAATTGTATTACTCACGAAAACAAAAAAAGAAATCCTGTCGATTTGGAGGAAAATAGATAAGTGTCCCATAATACAGAGAAATCTAGTGACATCGATTATGTAGTACTGAATCGGTTACCGTCACACTACAGTAAAAAAAAGAAGATTTTGGATACAAGGCAACGGAACGTACATGGTAATAGAAATAGAATAGTGAACCCCTTTTATCACTTGCCTCTTTTCATATCTATGAACGCACAGATTATTACAAAATGACACGAAATGGAGCGAGACGCAGTATCCTAAATAAAGATCTAAATTTCATGCTTATAATTATTGTGCTTGCAATATACAAGTACATTGATACATATATACATCAATTGTAGTTTTTAGGCCATGCTTGCTTCAAGAACTTCCTCACGTTCAGCAGTATATATTCTTATATGGATTAGTACAGAAGATTGTAACTGGACAATTAGTAGGTATAAGTCGTAAAATAGTTAAGGAAAATTTATAATTTATTTCATATGAATATTCTTTTACTGTTTTACCTAAGCTTAATTTTATTACACTAAAAAAATGTTAGGCTTAGAGTCCATGTAGGAAATATACGATAAACGCAAATGAAATAACATTTCTTGCAATTTAATTTTTAAGCTGTTTAAGCAAATACATATGTGGATGTCTCATTGATAACCAATGAAAAAACAATGCCCTATCTCTTTCTGTCTCTATATTCGACTATGCCCTCGTGTACATAGATTAGATATACTAACTTTATGGGGTAAGGTTGGTGATGGAGCACAAGAGATGTCAAAAGATAACGACATAATCAAATTACTATACATAAAACAGTTAACTATCAATGTTCATCATATCGAATTCAATATCATACATTGTGTACGTCATTATTCCGTTTAGGCTCAGAGTAACAGACCAATCAGTCAGTTTACTTTTACTCACACAAAAAGAAAATTACAAGAAATCTAAATACAACTTACCTAACGTATTTTTTTTTTGTACGCATATCCCCTTGAAAATGGGATTTCAGGTTGTAATGGTTTTGTGAAAATGTATATAACAAGCAGAAAGAGGTGTGGCAGACTCCATAAAGTATATATATTCTTGATCAGGACGACGAGATGAGTCGATTTAGCTCTTTCCGTTTGTCTGTCCGTCCGTCCGTATGTGTGAACGCGTCGATCTCAGAGTCTATAAAAGCTAAAGGCTTAAATTTCTAGCACGCGCAGATCAAGTTTGCTTAAGAAATCGATATTTATGCGTGTTTTAAAAATATCAGTTAAAAACCTTATCGAAATTCAGTTATTAAATTATATTTCGTACGTCCTTAGAGCTAGAGTCTCCTAAACTTTGCATTTGGTTTTATATTTATTTTATATATTTTTGATTTTTATACCCTGAACCCATTGACAAGATGAAATAGATATGGCGGATATATCTACGCCCATAGGGGGCGTGACAAACGGCAAAAGTTTATAGATCCTACAGTTTTAGAGCTAGAAGCTTCAAATTGAATGGTTGAGTTACTGGTGAACTCCTCTATTTATGACCAAAAAATAATTTTTACGCCCCTTTTGGGGCATGACCGGCTAAAAAATACCCTGTAATTTTCGCATTTTTTGAGTGTAAGCATCCAAATTTCACACTTACGTTATCCTTCGCTACTTCTAAGAACTGTCCAAAAGTTATATGTCTACGCCCACTGGGGCGTGGAAAATCGGGAAAAACTTTGTTTTTCCGATTCTCAGTGAGAACATCAAAATTTGATAGATATTTGACAGTAATGCACAGCGTTGCGTCGCTGTCGCCGAGTGTGGTTCGGGGGTAGGCTTGAGAGCAATAAGAGACACAAGAGTTAGTTGTGTTTGAGTTTTCAAAGCGACCGAAACTCGCTGCGCTAAATAATGGAAACTTATCTTAATACGACAACATCAGAAGTGGGATCTGGCTCGCTACCTAATATGACAAATGATCCATGGCGAGTGCCGTACGTGTTAGCAGGAGCGCGTTAGAAATTAGCTTCGTATCAATTTATCGTGCGTTTGCGTCGTTGTGTGAACATAAAGTGTAGCAATAATATTGAAAAGATCTTGTTGGCGCCGACGCATCCGCGTGGTGTGCTACAGTAAATATAATTCTGTCGGAAAATAACATAAAAGGCAGTGCGTTGGTGACGGCTTTGAGTGCAGCGTTGAAAGGCAGTGCGTCGCAGTGGCTCTCACAAATATGTTATCCTGACATAAATTGGACTGAGTTTAAGGAAATTTTTGTACAACGCTTCACCAGTGTAGAAACATCAGCAGCTATGTTTTTGACAATGTTTGACTCTGGAGCGGAATGTTCGTTGATTAAACAAAAGATAAGTACTCAGTTAGCCGGTAAAAGAATTTACAACGTAGTCATGTTGAAGGGTATTGGGAATGACAGCATTTGTAGTACATTGAAAATACTTGGCAACGTAAAAATTAACAATCATTGTATTGAGATGCTGTTCCTCGTTTTGGGCGATCAGTATTTGGAGAGCGACATTGTGATTAGTCGAGAAATACTGTCGCAGGGTTTTCATGTCATTGTGTCACCGGGAAAATTTGAAATTGTTAGACCAAAATCTGTAAACTGTTGTTCAAATGATGATATATTTTCTAAATTGGATACTGATCTTGTCGGCGAAGATAGGGATAAATTAAATAATTTATTGGAAAATTATTCAAAATCCTTTATAAAGGGAGCGAAATATTTCACATGTCTAGATATGGCAAGCGGATACTACCAAATCCCTTTGCATGAAGAGTCAATAGAGTGTACGGCTTTTGTCACTCCAGACGGCCAATACGAATTTTTGTCAATGCCGTTTGGTCTTAAAAATGCACCTTCAGTTTTTGAGCGTACAGTGATGCATACGCTTGGGGAACTTGCGAATACATTTGTAGTTGTCTATATGGATGACGCATTGGTGGTGGCTACAACAAAATCTGAAGCTTTAGAAAGATTACAGATTACCCTTAATATTCTCACGAAAGCTGGATTTATGTTCAATATTAAAAAATGTTCGTTTCTCAAGTCGACAGTTCAATATTTGGGATACGAAGTGAGCGCAGGCTAAATTCGTTCAAATTCATTTAAAGTTTTAGCGTTAACTGCTCTACCGATTCCTCAGTCAGTCCCTGCTTTAAGACAATTTACTGGATTAGCGTCTTACTTTCGGCAATTTATGCAAGGATTTTCCTGTTTCATGAAGCCTTTGTATCTTTTGACATCGGAAAAGAACGAGTTGGTTTGGAAGCCAGAACATGAACAAATAAGACAAAAAGTTATTTCTGTACTTACACAGAAGCCAGTTTTAGTTAGTTTTGACCCTAAATATCCAATCGAATTGCATACTGATGCAAGTGCTCGTGGATATGGAGCCATCTTGCTACACAAAATTGATAATAAGCCGCATGTCGTTGAATTTTGCAATAAGGCTACTTCACCTGCAGAATCACGATACCATTCTTATGAGTTGGATACCCTTGCGGTTGTCATGGTTGTAAAGCATTTTCGTCATTATTTGATGGGTAGAGATTTTGTGGTTTTTACCGATTGCAACTCACTTAAAAGCATCAAGAACTAAACGTGACCTATCTCCCAGAGCACAAAGATGGTGGGCTTATTTACAGTCGTTCTCATTTGATTTGCAGTATAGAGAGGGTAAACGAATGGCTCATGTTGATTTCTTTTCCAGAAATCTCCCATCCGCTGATGTGATTGATACTTCTAAAGTTCCTGAAAAACGAGTTTATTTGGCAGAGATATCTAGTGATTGGCTTATGGCTGAACAGCGGAAGGACTTAGATATTATCAATATTGTGAACAAATTGAAGGACAATTCTCTTGCCGAGGACATTGCAAAAACTTATGAGTTGAGAGCAGGATTACTTTATCGGAAAATTCAGAGAAATAGTAGAACTCGATCTTTGCCAATTGTTCCAAGGGCATTCAGGTGGTCTGTAATAAATCAGATTCACGAGACAATCATGCACTTAGGTTGGGAGAAAACTTTAGCTAGCTCATCCAATACCAAAGGTCAGCACACATTGGCACACGATACACATAGACATAACAGGAAAGTTGAGTGGCAAGTCTGATCAGAATGAATATGTTATTGTCCAAGTGGACGCTTTTACCAAATTTGTTTATTTAACACACACACTTAAGATTGATACTGACAATTGCATAGGTGCTGTGACATCGTCGGTATCTTTGTTTGGCTGTATCTTTGTTTGGAGTACTAAACCGCATAATAGCAGACCAGGGTAGGTGTTTTGCTAGCTCTAAATTTAGTGAGTTTTGTTCTCAACAAAAAAAATAAGTTTGCATTTGGTTGCGACAGGCGCAAGTAGAGCTAAAGGACAGGTGGAACGCATTATGAGCACCTTGAAAAAAAAAACTTACTAACGGCAGTTGAGACTAGCAGCCGATCTTGGCAAGAAGCATTGGGTGAGGTACAGTTGGCCTTAAATTGTACAGTAAGTCGAGTGACAAAGGCAAGCCCTTTAGAATTGCTTATTGGCATTGTGAATTGTGATTTGGCAGAATCAAGAGCTCGAGCAGTGCAAAATATATCAGCGGCAGCAGTATATAGCAAGAAACGGTTTGATAAAACCAAGGCTAAGGTTGTTGGATACGAAGTAGGAGATTTTGTGTTGTTAAAGAATGAAGCAAGGCATCAAACGAAGTTAATTCCAAAGTTTAGGAGAACCGTTACAAATAGCTGAATTGTTGGACGGAGATAGATATATCCTATGGTCATTGACAAATAATAGAAAATACAAGTATGCTCATGACGATATAATAAAATTGCCAGAAGGGTATGTACCAGCTGAGTTAGAAAGTAGTAATGAGTATTTGAATAATGTTGGTAATGAAACTCTTGAAAGAGACAGTATTGAAACGAGTGAGAATGAAACTGTTGAAAGAGACAGTATTGAAATTATTGAGAATGAAACTGTTGAAAGAGACAGTATTGAAACGATTGAGAATGAAACTGTTGAAAGAGAGTATGGATGCATGAAGGGGCTGATAAGAAAAGTTTTGATCATGGCGTGTGACGCATAAGATGATGTAATGTGAAACCAGTTGAGTCTATGATGATAAAAAGGATAGTGAAGAAAGTTGAATTAAGCTAAAGATTAATTTTATAGCAGTTTAAGAACGAAACTAAAAGTTGAAGATAAAATTTTGTATGAAGCCCTGAAGCAAAAATAGTTGTAATCAAAAAGGAAAATGTTAATCTTAAATAACTCTCGAAAATTTATAGATAAAATGAATTATGCAGTAAGGCATTTTTGTAAAACTACACGAGGTCGTGTTATGGTCAGGATGGCCGTGTCGGAGCGTCAGAGGTTCGAGAGGGCTGGCGCTGTGTCGGGGGGTAACAACAGTGTGCGTTGCTGCGCCTTTGTGTACTGCGCAATATGATGGCATTGGGAAGTCCCGTTTTAGCGGGGCGACAGCGTGTTGGTGCGTAATAAGAACACGTGTGCGTTGCTGCTTCTTTGAGTATTGCGCAATATGATGGCATTGGGAAGTCCCGTTTTAGCGGGGCGTCAGCGTGTTGGTGCGTAATAAGAACACGTGTGCGTTGCTGCGTCTTTGACTACTGCGCAATATGATGGAATTGGGAAGTTCCGTTTTAGCGGGTCGACAGCGTGTCGGCGCGTATTGAGTGCGTCTTAGATATTTGACAGTAATGCACCGTTTTAGCTGGGAGACTGCGTTGCGTCGCTGTCGCCGAGTGTGGTTCGGGGGTAGGCTTGAGAGCAATAAGAGACACAAGAGTTAGTTGTGTTTGAGTTCTCAGAGCGACCGAAACTCGCTGCGCTAAGTAATGGAAACTAATCTTAATGCTACAACATATATATATATATATATATATATATATACTCTATGGGGTCTCCCACGCCTCCTTCTGCCTGTTATATACATTTTCACAAAAACATTATACCCTTGATTTCCCATTTTCAATGGGTTCAAGGTATAACAAATAAGAAAGTTTTAGTCGGGGGCACCCGACTAGAAGATTCCCTGAGCACTGCGAAGATCCTATATTCCAAACTTTCTACACTTTTATTATGTATGTATACATTACGAGCAACACATACAAACATATGCCCACACGCATAAGCACGCGCTCTGCTGGCTGCGCAGTTTACGCAGCGATTGCGCTTGGGCTGTATTAGGGCTATATTAATATTATGGGAACTTAATTGTTGAATAAGTTTAGATGGACTTTCTCAATGTGATTCGGATCTACGTCGCTTCATTTTGTCTGTTACATACATTTTAAGAAAAACTATTATCCCCTGCTTTGCCATTTTCAATGGGTTCAGGGTTTAAAAACGACAAAGTGACTTCGTTTTTTACACACCGTAATAGCTCTAGATTAAAAATTAACTGTGTAGATCCGTGTAATGAATACAACTATTTTGAAGTTTTTGGATTATGGATACTATTCTGGAATGAACATACACAAATAGTCTAAGATCAGAAACATGCCTTCTGCGTACTCATGGACTAGGTAGAAGTACAGTAGAAATAGGATCACATGTTTGGAATCTATGAATAGGCTAAGCTCACAAACACTAACGCTGAGCCTTACAAACTCAGCAATAGATAAGCTAGATTTAAGGGTTGAAATTATGCATGAGTCGGTATATAAAAACACTGGCTCAGAAGAATAAATGTAATATACAACTGATCGTCAACGCAGCAAGAACGTTCAAGTTCCGTCGAGCCAGATAGAGCAAGTATTTTCAGGGTCCGTCGAGCCGGATAGATCAAGTGTATTCGTGGTCGTTCGAGCCGGATAGATTAAGTCTATTCATGGTCCTTCGAACCGAAGATTGAAGTGTACTCATGATCTAAGTGAAATCATGGTCCTTCGATCCAACCTACAAGGCTGCCAAATTTTTCTGTGAAATGTGTTAAAGTAAAGTGCTAAATTGTTGTAATGTCTTTCTTTGGCTTGCCAATCTAAGCTGTGAGTAGCGGTACAGTACGATCAACCAGGCGATCCACAAAAAAAAAACCTCCAACGGGTCAAGCCAAAGATTAAATCAACAACAACAAAAATACACAACCAACACTAACAAGATGCTGTCGACAAAACTTCTTGAGTTGCTAAAGAAGCAAGTTAAGATCTGTGACAGCCTCCAGCAGACCATCGCAAAGAAGTTTGCGTTATCAGCCTCTGGCTGAAGATCTTGCTGAAATTATCAGTGAGGAAAAGCTGAATGACAGATCAATATTAGCAAAGACGCAAATAGATGCGATAACATATTCAACATAGAATGTTCAAATAATCCTAATGGAGAAACAAGCATATGTATGTCTTCAGAATCTCGACTTAATGCCGCGGTCGTTAAATTTTGAGAAACAAAAATATAAAATAAAATTAATGCTGTAATATATAGAGGTATAAATGATAAATATTTACAGCATGTACAAAGTTGCAAGAAAATAAAATTGGTCAATTTACATTTTGTATTCACTTTTAGAAAATACACCTATTCATAAAAGTATTTTTTGACATTCCATCAGAGTCAGAAACAGTATAATATATGAAAATATAATTGTTCATACAAATTTTAACTTCCTTTTTCCTGAAATTGTATTACTCACGAAAACAAAAAAAGAAATCCTGTCGATTTGGAGGAAAATAGATAAGTGTCCCATAATACAGAGAAATCTAGTGACATCGATTATGTAGTACTGAATCGGTTACCGTCACACTACAGTAAAAAAAAGAAGATTTTGGATACAAGGCAACGGAACGTACATGGTAATAGAAATAGAATAGTGAACCCCTTTTATCACTTGCCTCTTTTCATATCTATGAACGCACAGATTATTACAAAATGACACGAAATGGAGCGAGACGCAGTATCCTAAATAAAGATCTAAATTTCATGCTTATAATTATTGTGCTTGCAATATACAAGTACATTGATACATATATACATCAATTGTAGTTTTTAGGCCATGCTTGCTTCAAGAACTTCCTCACGTTCAGCAGTATATATTCTTATATGGATTAGTACAGAAGATTGTAACTGGACAATTAGTAGGTATAAGTCGTAAAATAGTTAAGGAAAATTTATAATTTATTTCATATGAATATTCTTTTACTGTTTTACCTAAGCTTAATTTTATTACACTAAAAAAATGTTAGGCTTAGAGTCCATGTAGGAAATATACGATAAACGCAAATGAAATAACATTTCTTGCAATTTAATTTTTAAACTGTTTAAGCAAATACATATGTGGATGTCTCATTGATAACCAATGAAAAAACAATGCCCTATCTCTTTCTGTCTCTATATTCGACTATGCCCTCGTGTACATAGATTAGATATACTAACTTTATGGGGTAAGGTTGGTGATGGAGAACAAGAGATGTCAAAAGATAACGCAATAATCAAATTACTATACATAAAACATTTAACTACCAATGATCATCATATCGAATTCAATATCATACATTGTGTACGTCATTATTCCGCTTAGGCTCAGAGTAACAGACCAATCAATCAGTTTACTTTTACTCACACAAAAAGAAAATTACAAGAAATCTAAATACAACTTACCTAACGTATTTTTTTTTTGTACGCATATCCCCTTGAAAATGGGATTTCAGGGTGTAATGGTTTTGTGAAAATGTATATAACAAGCAGAAAGAGGTGTGGCAGACTCCATAAAGTATATATATTCTTGATCAGGACGACGAGATGAGTCGATTTAGCTCTTTCCGTTTGTCTGTCCGTCCGTCCGTATGTGTGAACGCGTCGATCTCAGAGTCTATAAAAGCTAAAGGCTTAAATTTCTAGCACGCGCAGATCAAGTTTGCTTAAGAAATCGATATTTATGCGTGTTTTAAAAATATCGGTTAAAAACCTTATCGAAATTCAGTTATTAAATTATATTTCGTACGTCCTTAGAGCTAGAGTCTCCCAAACTTTGCATTTGGTTTTATATGTATTTTATATATTTTTGATTTTTAGACCCTGAACCCATTGAATATGTTAAATCAGGGTTTAATGGTTTTGTTAAAATGTATGTAACAGGAAGAAGGAGGCGTGGCCATAAAGTATATATATTCTTGATCAGGACGACGAGCAGAGTTGATTTAGCCCTGTCCGTCTGTCTGTCGGTAAGTATGAGCGTGTCGATCTCAAAACTATAAGAGCTGGAGACTTGAAATTTTTATGGCGGTTCCTGTATAGCACGCGCAGATCGCGTTTATTTAAAAAAAATCGAAAACTTTTATCGCTTTAATGTTATCAATTAACAAGTAAGAGTGCTCTAGTCGAGACGGCTCGACTACGAGATACCCTGGACCCTGCGAAGAGCCAATCTTCCCAACATTATATGCTTATTTTACAAATACAAATATTTCGAGCAATGCACACACACACACACATGCATACGCACGTACGCATAAGCACGCGCTCTGCTGACTGCGCAGTTGACGCAGCGACTGCGCTTGGGCTGCAATATGCCTATTGTATGGGAAATTAAATGTTTAATAACTTTTTTTGTAGATGGACTTTCTTAATCAAACTTTTACAGCGTGATTATATCATTCATATGTGTGTATTTGCCAAAGCACAAGTCTCTAGTATTTGAAATACGAATTTTGCAAATTGGGGGCGAAGAGGGCGTGGCATCTAAAATCCAAAAATTACATAATGTCCGCATTCATAACACGGATCTACACAGTGAGTTTGAAGTCTCTAGCTCTTACGGTATGCTTAACCGAAGAAAAGTTATCGATTTTTATCGATAATAAGGAAACGGGATGAGTTATCGAAAATCTAAAAAAACTCGTACTGCGTAGGCTATAGACGCGTATTCTCTGAAAATTTCAGATATGTAGCTTTTGTGGTTTACGAGATCGCTGCGTTCACACGGACGGACGG
Organism: Drosophila nigricruria; assembly: GCA_037075265.1. Lineage (NCBI taxonomy): Eukaryota > Metazoa > Arthropoda > Insecta > Diptera > Drosophilidae > Drosophila > Drosophila nigricruria. The sequence goes on from JBAMCI010000195.1 coordinate 373,780, forward strand.
ACGGACGGACAGACGGACAGGGCTATTTCAACTCAGCTCATCGAGCTGATCAAGAATATATATACTTTATGGGGTCTGCGATGTCTCCTTCTTCCTGTTACATACATTTTCACAAAAACATTATACCCTGATTTCCCATTTTCAATGGGTTCAGGGTATAAAAACCAAATCGAAAACCAGTTATAAAATTGTCTCGCACATCATTAAAGCTACAGACTCCTTATACTTATACTCATTTACAAAAAGTGAAATGAGAATATTGGTTTTGTCCGTCCGTCTGTTCGTATGAACGCAAACCATTTGCACAGTTTGAGCTATCTATACTAGAGAGTTGAAATTTGGAGTATATACTCGTGTATACCCTCGAATTATAACGCGTCAAGATTTTCCCGATACGCCTACTAGGGGCGTGGCAAATCGGAAAATGCATTTTCCGATATCTCAGAAACACTTTTAGAAATGCTAGAGAGTTGCAATTTGGAATGTATACTCGTGTTGACAATCCAAGATCAAAAAGCTATGGTGGATATTGGGGGCGTGGCAAATCGTGTAAAACTGTATCTTTTACAGTTTTAAAGCTAGGACGCCCAAATTTGGCACGTAGGTACTATCCTATGAAGATCGATTAAAAAACTATATGTCCACGCCAACTAGGGGCGTGGCAAATCGGATCTGACTGTATAGGGTCTTTTCAAATTCTGTAATATTGCTATCTATACTTATATTGACAACCCAAGATGAAATAGATATGGCGGATATATCTACGCCCATAGGGGGCGTGACAAACGGCAAAAGTTTATAGATCCTACAGTTTTAGAGCTAGAAGCTTCAAATTGAATGGTTGAGTTACTGGTGAACTCCTCTATTTATGACCAAAAAATAATTTTTACGCCCCTTTTGGGGCATGACCGGCTAAAAAATACCCTGTAATTTTCGCATTTTTTGAGTGTAAGCATCCAAATTTCACACTTACGTTATCCTTCGCTACTTCTAAGAACTGTCCAAAAGTTATATGTTTACGCCCACTGGGGCGTGGAAAATCGGGAAAAACTTTGTTTTTCCGATTCTCAGTGAGAACATCAAAATTTGATGACGATGTTACTGCTGATCTCCTCTATTGCTTTCCAAAAAAATTATATAAGTACAAACTAAGTGGGGGCGTGGAAAAGGGCGTGAGCTGTGCTGGTGTGAATGAGTATTCCGCAGTCGGTAGCGCCCGACTGCAACGTTCTTACTTGTTTTTTATTTGGTTGCATGTGTATTTTATACAATTTTGGTTGATGTTTTATTTTGTATGCCATGCCCCTTTCGCCCTCAATTTACAAAACACGTATTTCAAGTACTAGAGACTTGTGCTTCCGCCAATACACACATACGCGACATTGAAAATTTTAGATCTCTAGCTTTTGTGGTTTACGAGATCGCTGTTTTGAGACGGACAGATGGACATGGCTATATCGACTCAGCGTATCGAGCTGATAAAAAATATATATTTGTATATATACTTTATGGGGTCTGCCACGCCTCCTTCTGCCTGTTACATACATTTTCACAAAAACATTATACCCTTGATTTCCCATTTTCAATGGGTTCAAGGTATAACAAATTAGAAAGTTCTAGTCGGGGGCACCCGACTAGAAGATTCCCTGAGGCCTGCGAAGATCCGATATTCCTAACTTTCTACACTTTTATTATGTATGTATACATTACGAGCAACACATACAAACATATGCCCACACGCATAAGAACGCGCTCTGCTGGCTGCGCAGTTTACGCAGCGACTGCGCTTGGGCTGCATTAGGGCTATATTATGGGAACTTAATTGTCGAATAAGTTTCTTTGTAGATGGACTTTCTCAATGTGATTTGGGTCTACCACGCCTCCTTCCGCTTGATACATACATTTTTAGAAAAACTATTATCCCCTGTTTTGTTTCTGGAGCAAGAGGAGTGGTCGGCCGACACATATGGTCTGGATCTGGACCTGATCCCGAGGGCGATGCCAGAGTTGCTCAAAGGCATGGCCTTAGAGTGGTACGTGGAAAACAACAGGCACTGGACAGCGTGGGAGACGTTCGTTAGAAGCTCCCAGGAGTTCTTGCTGCCCAGGGACTACCTGGAGCAGTGAAAGGACGAGGTAACGCTACGGAGGCAGATGGTGAGCGACCCCTTCAAGGTTTATGTGGTTTAGATGCAAGCCTAGATGCGGCCACTACGGCGGAACGTGAGCCTATTTCAGTTCCGTAACCTGACGGAGTTGATGCTGCTGGCGAACAAGTTCGAAGATCTGAAAAAGGATCGGGAAAAGTTGCGGCAGCAACAGAAAGGCAATAGGACGCGGCTGATGGCCATTGACGACGCTGAGAGCCCGGATGAGGAGGAATACCACCGGAGCATGGCCGTCGAGGAGACGAGGCCTCGACCCGCGCCAAGGACATACCCAGCAGGGTCAAGGACACATGTCCAGAACCCCGCCAGGGCATGCCGGATATGTGGCCAAGAGGGCCACTACGCCATTGAGTGCCGCAACAAACGATTGGAGTTTTGCTGGCAATGCGGGCGCATTGGCGTGAGAACAGCGACTTGTTGCCAGTCGGGAAACGGCCAGAGGCACCCGCCATCCAGGGGCGAGCGGAAGCAGCGTCACGGAGGCCCCAGGCGCTAGTGGCCAGTCTTCTGGATAAAGGCACCCAGCTGTCGGCGATTGTGGTCATTGGAGCTGATCAGCACAAGGCCACGATCGATACTGGAGCTACCAGCAGTTTCGTGAGCGAAAATCTGGCCGAAAGAGTGGGCGTGACGGTAGACGGCAGTTGCAGTCAAGTGTACTCGCAACTGGAGACAAGGATCAGGCTGGGGAGTCAGCAGATCCGCATTTCGTTGCTGGTGCTGCCAGGCGTGATCGACGATCTGGTGTTTGGCTGGGATTTCTTGGCCAGCATGGGCATTGCATTGGAGTGCGGTGGCTTGGAGCTGAGGATCAAGGTGAGAAATCTTCAACCAGGCGGACAGCTGGAGGAGAGGCTCTCGAGCTTCGAGCCTTCCGAGAGTCCTCACAGCGTGGCAATCGTGATGGTCAAGAAGAAGACCAGGAAATGGCGGCTGTGTGTGGATTTTCGGCAGCTAAACAGCCGATCTATTAAGGATGCATATCCGCTGCCGCGGGTGCACCACATTTTGAATCAGCTGCGAGAGGCTCCATACAATACCAAACTGGATCTGAAGGATGGGTATTGGCAGATACCGATGGAGAAATCGAGCCGGCCACTGACTGTATTCACAGTCCCAGGAAAAGGGCTATTCCAATGGAAGGTGATGCCGTTCGCGCTCCATTCGGCGCCGGCAACATAGACAACCTGCGGGAGGTATTCCGGCGGCTACGAGCGGCCAACTTAAGGATCAACATCGACAAGTGCGATTTCTTTAAGAAGGAGCTGAAATATCTGGGCCATAAGGTGATGGAACATGGCATCCGCACGGACCCTGAGAAAGTGGCCGCAATTGCGGAGTTGAAACCGCCATCCAACATGAAAGAGTTGCGGCAGTACGTGGGAGTGGCGTCGTGGTACCGTCGTTTTGTGCCAGATTTTGCGACCACAGTGCATCCGCTCAATACACTACTGAAAAGGGCACAATGGGAGTGGACAGAAGACCGTCAGAGGGATTTTGAGACAGTAAAGGCTAAGCTGACGGAGTCACCGATCTTCGCGTGCCCAGATTTCTCTAAGCCTTTCTGCCTGCAAACAGACGTGGGCAATTATGGACTTGGGGCAATCTTGACACAGGTCTCTGAGGATGGAAAGCGTGTATTCTCGTATGCCAGCCGAACGCTGAATAGTGCAGAGCGGAATTATTTTGCAACAGAAAAATAGTGTCTGCCCATTATCTGGGGCATCCGGAAGTTGAGGCCATATCTGGAAGGCTACCATTTTATTGTGGTAACGGATCATATATTACTGAAGTAGTTTAACTCTATTGAGAGCCCTTCAGGGAGGATTGTCAGATGGGCTTTGGAGTTGCAGCAATACGACTTCGAGATCAGGTACAGGAAAGGCAAGCAGAATGTTGTGGCCGATGCTTTATCATGGCAGCCGCTGGCCGAAGAGTCATGACTCTGGGTGACGAGCAAGGACAAGGCAGCTCGTACGCCCAAAGAAGTTCTCGGACTATAGAGAAGAGGCTGAAAGTTTGTATCGACACATTCCGCACCAAGTCGGCCACGAGGACGTGGCTGCGTGGAAATTGTGTGTGCCGACAGAGCAACGCAAACAAGCTCTAGAGGAGAACCACGACGCAGCCACCGCTGGCCACCTTGGGAGCCGGAAAACAATTGATACTACTGGACGGGTATGTATCGCGACGTGCGTACATACGTGCAGCGGTGTGAACTGTGCCAGCGCTACAAACCCAGCAAACTCCAAGCAGCAGGGCAGATGCTGACCCAGATCCCCGAGGAACCATGGGCAACGCTGTTTGCCGATTTTGTAGGCCCGCTGCCCAGGGCGAAGCATGGCAACACGATGTTGTTGGTCTTCATCGATCGCTTCTCAAAATGGACGGAGATGGTGCCATTGAGAAGTGCAAACACGGCGGCGCTTAAAATGGCGTTCCGGGAGAGGATATTGGCACGATTTGGCGTGCCAAAGATACTCATCACTGACAATGGCATTCAATTCAAGAGCCGCGCATTCAAGGTGTTCCTGGAGCTAGGCGTACATCACCAGCTGACAGCGCCATACACGCCCCAGGAAAATCCCACCGAAAGGGCAAATCGCACGGTGAAGACCATGATCGCGCAATTTGCCGGCAGCGATCGGAGGTGGTGAGACGAGGCGTTGCCGGAGTTGACGCTGGCAGTCAACAGCAGCGTTTCGGCGTCAACAGGTTATTTGGCAGCCTTCCTCACGCAAAGGCGTGAGGCGTGCCAAAATCGCTGTTCGACGCACAAACAGTGTGGACAGGACAGGAGAAACAGAGTCCGCTGGAGCGTGCCACCAAAATGGCTGAGGTGTTCAAGGTTGTGCGACGCAGTCTGGAGAAAGCTGCTCAGGATCAGGCGCGGCACTACAATCTTAGGCGGCGGCAGTAGAAGACGGCCGTAGGGGACAAGGTGTGGGCAAAGGAACGCCACTTGTACAAGGCCGCGCATGGATCCGCAGCGAAACTGGCCCCACGATATGGACGACCATATACGGTGGTCAGCTTAATCTCCCCAGTTATCTGCCGGATCAGTTCAGAGGCAGATAAGCAGAGCAGGACGGCTCATGTGGCGGACATCAAGCCATATCGAGCAGAAGCGGGTGAGTTAACAACCAGTTTATAAAACAAGTCAGAACGTTGCAGTCGGGCACAACCGACTACGGAATACTCATTCACACCCGCACAGCTCACGCCCATTGCCACGCCCCCAATTGGTTTGTACATATCTAATTTTTTGAAAATCAATAGAGGAGATCAGCAGTAATATCGTCATAAAGTTTTGATTTTCTCACTGAGAATCGGAAAAACATACCGTTTTTCCCGATTTGCCACGCCCCCAGTAGGCGTAGACATATAATTTTTGGCCAGTTCTTAGATGTAGTGAAGGGTAACGTAAGGGTGAAATTTGGATGCTTACACTCAAAAAATGCGAAAATTACAGGGTATTTTTTAGTCGGGCATGCCCCAAAAGGGGCGTAAAAATTATTTTTGGGTCATTCATAGAGGAGTTTACCAGTTACTCAACCAACCAATTGAAGCTTTTAGCTCTAAAACTGTAGGAGCTATAAGCTTTTGCAGTTTGCGACGCTCCCGTAGGGCGTAGATATATCCGCCATATCTTTTTCATCTTGGGTTGTCAACCCGAGTATATATACCAAATTTCAAGTCTCTAGCATCAATAGTGCTCAAAAATTACAGAATTTGAAAAATGACTATATAGTCAGATCCGATTTAGTACGCCCCTAGTAGGCGTGGACTTATAGATATTTGGTCGATCTTCATAGGATCGTAACAGTAGCTTGAAAACTGTAGAAGATACAGTTTTACCCGATTTACCAAGCCACTAACAGGCGTAGATATATCCGCCATAGCTTTTTGATCTTGGGTTGTCAACGCAAAAGGCAAAATCTTGACACTTTATAATTCGAGGGGATACACGAGTATAGATTCCAAATTTCAACTCTCTAGCTTAAAAACTGTGCAAATGGTTTGCGTTCATACGGACAGACGGACAGCCGGACGGACAGCGCGACGGACATTGCACAAAACCAATTATACTCATTTCACTTTTTGTGAATGAGTATAAAAAGGGAGTGAATACACAAAGCTATGTGAATTGACACCCATAACAACCTGTATATGTATGCAGGGGGAAAGTTTTTTTTAAATATAAGCTAAATGTTAACATCGGCTGCGCAAAGCGCAGAAATTTTGAAAAGGGAAAAAGAACAGAAATTTCTAAAGCAAAATCACAGCAAACAGCTGGGAGAGGGCACAACAACAACAGGCAGGGCCGAAACCGTTTAAGTTGCGCGCGCACCCACATAAACGGCAAGAACAACAACAACATCACGCACCCGAACCTAAGCGTAACAATGTGAGCAAAGAAGAACGCACACACACGCAAACAAAATAGCGACAGAATGAAATGCGTACAGTGGAAAACATGATAAGGTCGTGGTACGCAACAACAACGCAGAGCGCCCAAAGTTAAAGAGCCGCTGCGAAAGGCTACTGAACTCCGTCGGCTACGCACAATCGCTAGCGCACGAGATGACAGGAAGGTGTCGATGCTAGCGACATGCAAAACGGCCAACAACAATCTAGGGCAGCATGCAAAACGGGCAACAACAAAACAGGGCACGCAGTGTATGTATGAGTGCATATAGTTGCTGTGCACTCCTATATATATGCGAAAGGAAAGAGATTATTTGTTGAAAGGGTATGAAACCGTTGAGGCGCATAACGAATATTTTTTCGCGACGAGCATACACTCACACTTACAGTCATTTACCGCTCCAGTTGCTCACATGCATGAGCATTTGTGTGCCTGTATGCGAAACTTTAGCTGCCTGTAGAAATTGTCGAGTGTGTCGCGATTTACTAGTTCGGTAATTTGGTATGGTTTGAATTGTGGAGTGACTGTCAAATGAGCTTTTATGGTCCACAGCAGTAGTGTTGGCAATAAAGGGTATAGTTTGGTGCATCTTGACATCTGTGAATAGGTATGAATTACCTGACGCACTTAAATGTTTTATAGCCTATTACCCGACATATTTCGCAGAATTAATTAAACTTTTTAGTTAGAGCACTGCAATGATTTTTTCGATTTTATTTATTTATTTATTTAAAAGGAAATTGACAAAACGCGAGTCGAACTTAAAGATAAACTAAACAAATAACTTATATACCCTAAAAGATCGGAACAAATATTAAAAAAATACCATCAACCCGATGGGGGTATTTTATTTGCCAGTCCGACCAGCTATGCCCTAATTTATAGCCATGTATGGTCAGTGATATTATTGAACTACAAAAGATAAAAAGTGTTAATAGAAACTTATAAAATAATTATTATAGACTCTTAAGTATAATTATTAAATAATAACTATAAAAGTAAAGATTAAAAGAAAATTGAAAATATTAATAAGCAAAAAGCAAACAGAATAAGTAGAAGAGAGAGAATGATAAAGAAAAGAAAGGATTGAGAAATCAGTCCACAATGTTGCAGATTTTACAGGTCGTCAAAATTGTGCACCTGCTCACTCCTGGGCACTGTGTGTGATTTCCCTAAGATGATCTGAAAGCAAGGATTTAATTAAAGGTAGAGAGAGTTCAGAGGAAAATACGTGATAAAATTTATTATAATTAACACATAAAACGTGAAACGCGCTATGCAAGGAATAATCCGAAGTGCACAATGGTAAACACAACGGACGAAAGTGTCTAGTTGCTCTGGAAGGAACAGAAAAATTTTGTTGCAAGGCAGGCGAGACGAGTCAATATTACCAATACTCAAATTATGTAGAAAAACAATCCCCAGGATAGTTCTACGATTGATTAATGATGGGAGATCAATAAGAAGAAGCCTACTAACATCAGACGGTAAACGAAGATTGGGGTCCCAGTTTAGATCTCGTAAGGCAAAGAGTAAAAACTGTTTCTGGACCGATTCAATTCGATCATGATACAATTTATGCTGAGGAGACCATATAATTGAACAGTATTTTAAAATAGGTCGTACCAGCGAAACATAAAGAAGTTTGGTAATGAATGGATCCTTCAATTCTTTTGCCCAACGTTTAATAAAGCCAAGAACACTTTTGGCTTCATTTATGATAGTTGAGATATGAGAATTGAAATTAAGTTTCGAGTCAAAAAGTACACCAAGATCTTTGACTAAAAAAATACGTTGCAAGGGATAATTATTAATTAATTAGCAATATATGGAATAGTACGACAGAAGGTCATTGTCATACATTTAGAACAATTTTAATGCAACCGATTAGCCACACACCAAAGTTGGAAGGAATTAAGATCATCTTGTATGCGTAGATTATCAAGTGAATTAGAATACGAAAGACAAAGTTTTACGTCATCTGCACACATAAATATCTTTGAATTCGATATACGGTTTGGAAAGTCATTTATAAATAGGGAAAAAAATAACGGACCCAAATGACTGCCCTGAGGTACACCCGACGAAACGAAAACAAGTTTCGAAAAAGCTGTTCTCAACACATCTCTTTCTACCCTTTAAATAGGATAAATTCCAAGAAGAAGTTTAGGGGAAAATCCTAAGTGATCAAGCTTTTGAAGTAATATATCATGGTGTTCTGAGTCAAATGCTTTACTGAAATCAGTATAATGAATATAACATCAGTTTGCATTTTGTTTAAAAAAACTATCATATATATGCGTGCCTGCATGTATTGTTTCACACAGCGACGCGAGTACGATTGTAGCGACCCTCGCTACTGGAAAGGGCGCAGAGATCGACGTAGTCTGTCTCTGTCGCTCGTATGTGTTCAGCGCATGGCTCGCGTCGCTCTCACGGCGATCATCGGCGACCGTTGGCCGAAGTACCGCTTGTGGCTGCGAGAAAGTAGTGTACACTTTCACTCGTATGCCAATAACGGTGCTTTGGCTAATGAGAGGCTGCCACGCAGATTTGGGCGATTTGGCGTCGCGCCAAATCACGTGATGCTGCCGTTTTCGTGGACACGAGCGCCAGACAGGCCCCGCTCCAGAGCCGAGCTGGCCTGCGTCGCTGCTATAAAAAGGCGCCCGCAACTCGGCACCTGAATAGTCAAAGAAAGTAAAAGTGAAAGTATTGAGTGCCGACGAAACAAGAAACGCGAGTGGAAAAGTGACCAGCAAAGGAGCAGAGATCAAAAGGACATCGCTGCCAAGGACTTCGAGAGGAAGGACATCGCTGCCAAGGACTTCGAGAGGAAGGACATCGCTGGAAGGATATCTACGAGGGATATCCTGGACACCGGAAGGACATCAGCTGCCACCAACCAGGACATTGGTGCAGCACGGCCAAATCTACAGCATTAGTGGCGGATCCTGGAGCAGAAGCAAAGGTAACGTTTGCGTAGCTGTGCGTAAGAGTGGTGACGGTAGCTTGAGAAGATCTCAAGGTGTGCTTGTGAGCGTATCCAGCCGTAGGAGTCACTGCAATAGCCGAGCGAACTACCGGAGTATTCAGTGTGGATCCTGGCGTCACCTGGAGTGCTCAAGCGTATCCTTGGAGACCCAAGAGTGCAGTACCATTCGCCAGAGTTCGCTAAACGTCTACCTGCGAGCCTGTGGAAAGGTGTGCTTTACTAAGCGCTAGATTTGGTAAATAATATAAACGTGTAAATTGAGAAAATATACCCAACGCAAATATAAACACACTGCATTGTAATTTATCGCAAGGCGCTACATATAAATTTGTTGGCACGAACGCACAGTCGGCTGAGTCCGGCCCGGCTTAAACTCGGGATAAACCGAGGTTCGTTACAATAGATTAGTAGAAGTAGATCGATTTTGAACAAAACCATGCTGCGACGGTGAATAAATCGAGTTACAAAAATGTTGTAAGGTAGATGTTATTATTTCTTCAAATAATTTCGGGATAGCAGATAGTTTTGCAATACCTCTATAATTAGAAATGTCAGACCTCCCACCATTTTGATATAGAGGTATGATGAAAGAAAATTTCCAAATAGACGGAAAAACAAAGGTTTCTAGCGAAAAATTAAAGTTTTAGTAATGGTGTCTGAAGGGAACCACTACATTCCTTAATTACACAACTGGGAATATTATCAGTTCCAGGAGAAAAAGATGATTTCAATGACCGAATGGCTGAAACCAGAGAAGCAGGGGAAACATTAGAAGCATTAATAATATTAGTTGCAGAAATTAAGTAAGGGTATGAAATGGTATAGGGATTTACTGAGGAGTAAGTGGATTGGAAAAAATCTGCAAAAAGATCAGAGGAATCATTATCGTTACAAGTTTTGTCCAATCCAAGGAAAAATGAGAAGGGTAAACTAGAAGATTTACGCTTCATGCTTACGAAAGAATAAAATTTCTTAGGATCACGAACAAACTGACTTATATAAAGGAGAGCAATCTGTTGCATTAATAAGTTGATCAAGCAAAAAAAAAATGCACTTATTATAACAACGACTTTCTTTTAAAATTGTAGGAGTGAAAACTGGTGGAGTACTTATGGATAATTGTACCTCCAAAGAGGGATGATGTATATCCTCAGGTATACAAAAAGGTGATGATCTAATTAATTAATTAATAATATTATTAATTAATATGTAGCTGTAAGTATTCATGAATGCATGTACATACAATATGTGTGAAGTGGATTTGGATGTCGACAAGATCGGTCAAAACGCAAAACCCATGAAAATGTCAACATTTTGCATTAGCATGGCAAACGCATTCAACAATTTGGTATACTCTACTCCTGCAAAAGAAGACATTGGACCTCAGCGAGCAAACATTCATATATATTTGCGAGAGATGAGAGCGGAGAATAAATATCTTTGAGAGAGAGGAGATCAGGGAATAACCATACATAGTTGCGTAGAAGGGCTTTGTATATCGATTGACCATTTCGGCTGAGCGTCGCAGCGCAATGATTTTGCAGTCATATATGTTCATTGCTCGAAGCTTACCGAAGCGAACCGAAGCTCAGTCGTGCAAGTGGGGTAAGTCCGCTACAAAGTTTATATGCTGAAAACGCTTGTTCGAGTTGTCCTATCTATGTGTTGTATGGTTAATATCCGTACATAGCACGCACAGATTAAGTTTGTTTCGAGAAATTGATAACTATTCCCATTTAAATGTTATCGATTAAAACCGTTATCGAAATTCAGTTATAAAATTATATCTCGTAAATCTTTGAAGCTAGAGTCTCCAAATTTTGCATTTAGTTTAATGCGTAATTTTTACAATATTAATTTTTTCATATTTTGGATACCATTTCCCTTCCTTTCCTTTCCCCACAAATTTAAAAAGCTATGTTTCAAGTACTAGATACTGGTACTTAGGCAAATACACACATATGGATGACATACTCGCGCTCTAAAAATTGATTAAGAAAGTCCATCTACAAAAAAAGTTATTAAGTTCTGCGAAGAGCCGATATTCTAAACATTTAGTTGTAGCATTAAGATTAGTTTCCATTATTTAGCGCAGCGAGTTTCGGTCGCTCTGAGAACTCAAACACAACTAACTCTTGTGTCTCTTATTGCTCTCAAGCCTACCCCCGAACCACACTCGGCGACAGCAACGCAACGCTGTCGCCCCGCTAAAACGGTTACTGTCAACTATCTAAAGACGCACCAACGCACACATGTTCTTATTACGCATCAACACGCTGTCGACCCGCTAAAACGGGACTTCCCAATGCCATCATATTGCGCAGTACTCAAAGACGCAGCAACGCACAGAGAGAGCTTTCTTACCTGTTTGAAACAAACTTAATCTGCACATGCTATGTACGGATCTATATACAAATTTCAAGTCTCTAACTCTTATAAGCTCTGAGATCAATGTGTTCATACATACGGACAGACGGACGGACAGACAGACGGACAGACGGACATGGCTATATCGACTCAGCCTGTCGTCCTGATCAGGAATATATATACTTTATGGAGTCTGCCACGCCTCCTTCTGACTGTTACACACATTTAAGAAAAAAAAAACATTTCACCCCGATTTTCCATTTTCAATGGGTTCAGGGCATAAAAACCTTGGCTCCAAGTGTAATAAGTCTTATTATTTTCAAAAAGACAATGACCTCAAACACATAGCACATAATACAAAATTGTTCTTGGCATATACAACGCCAAATTACAGTAGATTCGAGACCTAAATCCAGTTGAACATTGTTAGCATACATTGGAAAAAAGATCCGGATTCGTCATATAAGCTCAAAATCTAAACTTATAGAAGCTTTAAAAAAGAGGGAGGAGAAGCAATTACATCTGGAAAAACTTGTAATTTAGATGCCAACCCATATACAAATAAATATAGAATTTGCCAGCAAGTACACCAGTTACCAAAACTTATAACCGTGTGGAAATGGAAATAAAAAAAGAGTTGGAAACAACATCAATTGAAACACCACATAAAAGTAAGCAATACAATATTACCGTATTTTACATTTTATTGTGCTTGTCAATAAAATTTTTAATTGAATTTTCATAGGTTTAATTTGCCTACGTACTCGAACTCCATTTAAAAATGCTCTTCCTGCTATTGGAAAAAAGTTGGATGGATGCTCCTACGTACGGTCTAGTCCTTTGAGTCTGGCTGAAGATCTTGCAGAAATTATTAGTGAGGAACAGCTGAATGAATGACTCTAAGATCAACATTAGCAAAGCCGAAAATAGATGCTATAACATATCCAACATGGAATGTTCAAATACTCTTGCAGATATAAGTATTCATTCGCCTGCGCAAAAGCGAGCTAAAAAATCATTGCCTCCCAGTTGGAACATTAACATCTCAGAATATGGAAGAAAAACTCAACCATTTGAAACAGACACCTACAAAATTTCTTAGGACGGGACAGTTGGTTACACACTTCTCTCTAAGTAACATTATTGGGGATACTTTAGGCAGTGAACAGGACCTGTTATTTGATAAGGACAAAAAAGGAAATAGACCATACCAAAGGTTTCGTGCCGTTTCCAACGAGCATATTCTGGACCAAACCAAAGATAAAATTTTTATGCATGTCTTCAGAATCTCGGCTTAATCCCGAGGTCGTCAAATTTTGAGAAAAAAAATATATAATAAATTCTGTAATATATAGAGATATAAATGATAAATATTTAGAGCATGTACAAAGTTGTAAGGAAATTAAATTGGCCAATTAATGTTTTGTGTTCACTTATAGAAAAATGTGGAAATCCTGTCGATTTGGACGAAAATAGATAAGTGTCCTACAATACAGAGAAATCTAGTAACATCGATTATGTAGTACTGAATCAACCATCACACAACAGTAAAAAAAAGAAGATTTTGGATACAAGGCAACGTAACGTACATGGTAATAGAAATAGAATATTGAACCTCTTTTATCACTTTCGTCTTTTCATATCTATGCATGCATAGATTATTACAAAATGACATGAAATAGAGCGAGACGCAGTATCCTAAATAAAGACCTAAATTTCATGCATATACATCATATATAAATATATACTAGGGTGACCAGATGAGCCTCAGGCCATTCCGGGACGGTCGACGACTACAATTCTAACACATCTAACTAACATTTCATTTATCCATCAATTCTTTGTAAAACTTTAAACAACTCATGTCCACAAAATTAAATTGAACAATAAGTATGTTTTTAACATTCTCCACCAGTAAATTATTTTTTTCGTCAGACCACTGCATATTTAGTAACGAAAAAACCCTTTCGCAATTTGCATTGTGCGGAGCAATTGCATAGAAGAATTGTGCTATTTTCAATACTTCTGAGTAACAGCACGAGTTTACGTTTGTTGCAAAAAAACTTTACTAGCTTATCTGCGCTGCTTTCCTCAAAAAAATTCTTCACTTGTCTTGACAAAAACTTCAAGTTTGCAACTTGGTCGAACAAGAGTGAAAATCGTCTATGGATATTTTTTCTCCAACAAATATTCATTTTGATCGGAACAGTAGAAAACCGGGACAATTTCGTGTCAGGTCGGGACACCGGGACATGTCCCGGAATTCCAGGACGTATGGTAGCCCTAATATATACATATATACATCAATTGTAGTTTTTAGGCAATGCTTGCCTCAAGGACTTCCTCAAGCTCAGCAGTATATATTCTTATATGGATTAGTACAGAAGATTGTAACTGGACAATTAGTAGGTATAAGTCGTAAAATAGTAAAGGAAAATTTATAATTTATTTCATATGAATATTCTTTTACTGTTTTACCTAAGTTTAATTCTATAACACTAGAAAGCTGTTCGGTTTAGAGTCCATGTAGGAAATATACGATAAACGCAAAAGAAATAACATTTCTTACAATTTAATTTTTAAACTGTTTAATCAAATACATATGTGGATGTCTCATTGAAAACCAATGAAAAAACAATGCCCTATCTCTTTCTGTCTTTATATTCGACTATGCCCTCGTGTACATAGATTAGATATACGAACTTAATGGTGTAAGGTTGGTGGTGGAGTACAAGAGATGTCAAGCTGAGTCGATTGCCTTGTCCGTCCGTCTTTTTAACTTTTATCGTTTTAATGTTATCGATTAAAAACGAAATCGAAATCCACGAGATTTGATTTTTGCCTGCACTTAATTCGTTCAATATTTTGCTACGCAAGGGTTTGCAGTTTGATTACTAGTCGTCGGACTTGTGTCTTCTTTTCTTTTACTGGCCTTTAAAGATCATATTGATATTGAATGTTTAGTTTCAAGACTTTGTACTACTAACTATTAACACTTTTTAATCTTCGTGTTTCCGATTGTTCATTGAGCGCCAATAAACTCATGTTTCTTGTAAACTACTTTTTTTTCTACGCTTCAGCCAAGCGAGTTGAAGCGGAGTTAATGTAAGACTAGAATTTACAATTGTGCTTATTAGTACCCTAAGTTTTTACAGTTGCAACTGTCGCGTTTCGCAACGGACGGATGGAGCGTCAGTGGCCTGAGCATACTTTATGTGCATAACTTTATGTGCTGATAATGCCCAATCCTTGGTGACCGCTGTTAACTTATGCATATATATGTTTTTTAAGTGATTTAAAAAATTCAGTTTGAATCAAATCTTCGCCCGATATTTATTATGAATTTATTTATTATGAATTATTTTTACAGCAGTGCATCAGCTTACTTTGTTTTTAGGCATTGAAGCGCTAAATTTAGTTGGTGCAATGAATTCCAACGGCCGTTGATTTTAAGACTCTAAATTTAGTGAAGAACATCCTAAAATAGTTGTTGTGCCTGAACCAATTGAGAGAGGTTAGCATTAGTAAGGCCATCATCTATTCAATAAGTGAGATTTCTTCTCGTTGGATTTAATTGACAGTATTTCACAATTTTCCAAAAAGGGACTCGTGTCCATTTGTGGATAGAGAAGCTGAAGAAATTTAGCCCGGTGGTTCAATGCACGTCTATGATATTTGACAAGCGACATATCTTAGATCCATGTATATGAATCGGATGCAAAACACACTCTGGATATTCCAATACAAACGATTTTCGCGGAATAACAACCTCCAAGCAAATGGTCGTCATTTTTCAGAAAATCTGGTCATGTTACCACTCTACCACTGAAAAAGGTTGAAATGTTTAATTTTACATGTATACCCGTGTTCCTTACTATCGATAATAATCGACAGGTTCAACTTTGTTTTTTATGCGCACCGTAAGAACGAGATTTTTAAATTTTCAGATTTATGATACCTCGTTCGCCTCAAACTTGCATTAAACCACTAACTATACAACACATAGATAGGACATCTCAAACAAGCGTTTTCAACACGTCTGCCTTTTGCGGACTTACCCCAGTTGCAAGACTAAGTTCGATTCGCTTTGGTTAGCCTCGAGCATCGAACATATATGTATGACTGCAAAATCATTGCACTGCGAGCGCTCATGGTCAATCTATATGCAAAGCCTTTCTACGCAACTATGTATGTTTATTTTCCGATCTCCTCTCTCTAATATATTTATTCTACACTCATCTCTCGCAAATATATATAAATGTTCGCAACAGCAGCAACGCACAAAAATTTAAATTTGCTCGCTGAGGTCCAATGTCTTCACTTGCGAGAGTAGAGTATACCAAATTGAAAGCGTTTGCCATCTCATGCAAAATGTGTTGTATGGTTAGTGATTTAACGTATTTCAAGTACTATAGAATTGTGCTTTGGCAAATACAAAAGAATGACATATTCACGCTCTTGAAGAAAGACCATCAGTGAACAAGTCAGAAAGCTCTAGTCGGGGGTACCCGACTAGGAGATCCCCTGAACCCTGCGAACAGCCGATACTCCAAACATTATATGCTTATTAAACACATATATACAAGCAACACATGCACACACACATACACACACACATACGTACGCACGCATACGCGAGCGCTCTGCTGACTGCGCAGTTTACGCAGCGACTGCGTTTAGGCTGCAGTAAGAGCAGTATTATGGGAAGTTAATTGTTGAATAAGTTCCTTTGTAGATAGACTTTTTTAATCAAACTTTCAGAGCATAATTATGTCATTCATATGTGTGTATTTGCCGAAGCACAAGTCTCTAGCACTTGAAATACGTTTTTAGCAAATTTGTGGCGAAGGGGGCGTGGCATCCAAAATCCAAAAATAACAAAATCTCCGTTTTCATTACATGGATCTACACAGTAAACTTGGAGTCTCAAGATCTTACGGTATACAAAAACTAAGAAAAGTTATCGATGTTTATCGATAATAAGGAAACGGGATGAGTTATCGAAAATCTAAAAAAAAAAAACTTGTACTGCGTAGGGTGTACACGAGTATACACTGAAAATTTCAGAGCTCTAGCTTTTGTGGTTTACGAGATCGCTGCGTTCACACGGACGGACGGACGGACAGACGGCTAGGGCTATTTCAACTCAGCTCATCGAGCTGATTAAGAATATATGTACTTTATGGGGTCTGCAATGTCTCCCTCTGCCTGTTACGTATACATTACATATACAATACATTTTCACAAAAACATACCCTGATTTCCCATTTTCAATGGGTTCAGTTCAGGGTATAAAAAAGCATAGAATGATTGCAATATCGTCTCCTTGTAGGGTTCAGGGGATCTCCTAGTCGAGCAGTCTTAACAGTCTTAGCTGTTTTTGTTTTGTAAAATATAATATTAAAATTTATATTGAAAAAAAATAAAATTATTGGTGAGTTAGATTATTTTAATATTTTATTTTTTCATTTATATATAACTGTGATTTATTTGATTAATATAATAAAAAAACTAGGTGTACTTTTAGTTCCGACAGATATTGGTATATTAATATTAATCATTTCTATTTTGTACATACGCTCCGCTTACATCCAAAGTGCAGCATAACACCTTATTGATGTTAGGGGCGTATATTTTTAATACGATAAGTTTCTTGCATCTTAACGTTTGCGCTACTTACATACATATTGTATTTAGATGAACTGATTTCCCTTGAAATAACAATGTTAATAACTTTTTATACTGAGTATAAATTTAAAATGTAAAATTCAGGGTGTTTTTTCAGAACGGAGTGCTAAAATAAAGTTCCTTGTCGGGAGCTACTTGCAACCTCTATAAAAACCTAGGTGGCACAGAATTTATTGCGCCTGAAGGAGGAAGCTGTGGAACAGGCGAGTGCTGTCCCTGTCGTAGAACGTCAAATGGTGAACTCGAGCGCTGAATCATGTGGCGAAAATTGCTTTCTGGTAGTTGATGCTGTTTTGGAAAATACTATTAGATAACGATGTTTTTTAAAAAATATTTCAAAATCATTTACCTGTAAGTCGCGCAAAGTTATCACACCAGCAGCACTACTGATGATATGTGGAGTCGGTCCGTCTCCTAAATCAAGCTGCAAACTCTCTGACATATCACTGCTGTTTTCAACTGGACAATTGCTAACATTACTCTCGCAACCAGACCCACCAGTGCTGAGATGAAGTTGACCCAATGATGCGGTAGCCATGGCTACATCGGGCATCATATCGGAAAGATGTCCATTGCCAGCGTCTAAGCCACAAGCACCTGTCTCACCACTTCTTACCATGTTTAGAGCATTATGTGGAAATCGAAAATCACCCTCTCTAATTAAAGCCGGCAAATCGCTACGATGATGCACTGACGTCGATAGGCGACCGTAGCTTGTTTGAAGGGCCGGGCTGGAATTATCTGTCAAAAGACTTGTGACACCAAGTAGGCTGTTTGAGTGCTGACGGGGAAAAGTCATATTTCGACTATAGCATTCATGTACACCATCTGCTCCGCACGCAGAAGACACTGATGAGGCCACTGATGAAGTCGACAAAAATGAGGCGGTCACAGCTGTTGGACGTATAGTACCGGTAGCTGCCGGTGAAGGTGGTGGACTTTGATCTTCATCTTCTAATAGACATTCCTCCGCTTGTGTTGTTGATTGGACACCGTTGCACTCATTTCTACCGCCATTACTAGATATTAGGGATGTTTCGAGCAGATCTGATACTTCATCTGGTAGATTAAACTCTCTAACGACGCGAAGACGAATTTGACGGTCGATTTCATGTTTTGATGAAAGTGGCAGAAGCAGTGCTCGTTGGCACATTGGCGATTGGCGGAGCTTATGCTCACGCTTACGCATTGCTGCAAGTGTATGGCTATCTGGTGGTGGACAAGCAATGGGTTCGATTTTTTCGCTATTATCTCCACTAATACTGCAAGTAACGCCAGGAGCAAAGCTGCTGTTTGGAGAAGAGTTTATGCTCGAAACCATATAAAGGGTATCTGGAATGTCGGGAAAATGTCGAGATCGACGCATACGCATGAGTTCAAGTTGATGGTTTGATGATGCCATTCGATCTTCTAATAAGGCTTTTACTTCCTCAAAGTACGGCATGAAAAGACGTGGGCGTACGAAAAGACCTTGGTTTTTACCTCCCCGAATCCAAGCATTTATTCGTAAATTTTCGCGATCGTCACCAATCATATGTGATGGCGGTGTGCTAACAAGACCGCGGCGTATAGCTTGACAGAGAACTTCACTGTTTGGCGGTAAAACATGATCCATTCTTACCAACGGCAATAGTTCGGCAAGTATTTCGCGCAGCTCAACGTCACTTAAGTCCCGTTTTCTAACACCCTTCCTCGCCACAGAGTGTGCAGTATGCGATAAAAGATTTGGTTCTCGATCCTCCATGCGCCGGATAAGCTCTTGTTCTCCCCACTTTAGCACAGCCTGTAATACTTCAAGTTCGGATGCTTGTAAGAAATTACTTTGTAATACATGTAGCAACTGTGATTTATCTAACTGATTCAGCACTGGTGAAGAGCTAATTGCGGAAAATTCTTCGCGCAAGTACTGGCAGGCTTGACGAAAAACCCAAGCAGATCCATGTGGTTGACATCCCCACTTTAAGACCATTGATAGTGTATCAAGAGACAACCACTCAAGTATTAAGTCCTCACAACCCTGTGCTAAGATATCAAGTTCTAGAAACCTGCCTATTTGGTATAATTCCATTGCTTCCTCAAGAGTAGTTGGTCGTACGCGACCAGTATTAGTCAACGCATGTACTTCACCAAGGGAGCCGGTCGAGCATCCAGTTCCAGCACCTCGCAGTATGAGAGCTAAATCAACAGTATCTAAATATATAGCGTGTAGTAGAACACGAGCATATCTTTTCGGTATTACGGTTTCATCAAGAACAATGCGCGTTGGTACGTGTATAGAGCGCTCTACATATTCGTCAATATTACGCGTTCGGCGGGCAATAAGATTTCGGAAAAATGGTGAACGCGCACTCAATATAGCTTTATGACACGGAAGCTCGAGTTTTGGGCGAAATCCGTACTCGGAAATAACCGATTCTTGGCGTAAATAATCGTTTCCACTTTCCGCTGTGAATACGAGTGCTGCGTCTGCATAATCGCCTGTTTCTAACAAATAACGAAGATCATTTTCAAGGGGGTTAGGAGTCCCAAAGTCGTCACCTAGTTGACGCAACAAATTAATATTTACGGTCGGGTCATGTGCACAAAGATCACCCGTATATAAATAACGTAGCAATATAGAAAATATTTTCACATCAATAGGAGACGTAGGAAGTTCGAGACATATGCGTGCCCCAAATCCCGGGCAACCAGAAAGCAGATCTCGAAAATATGTGCAACGTGCGGATAATATTGAACGATGCACAGGAAAAATAGATCCACGGAATACAAGGTCGCAATCAGTACACAGATTTAAATCGTAAAGAGCAGCAAGATCTTGCTTATACGTAGTAGCTGGGGGACGCGCTAACTCTGCTTGTACCTGTTTAATATAAAATAATAATTAGTGCTGCTAAGTTGAATAACTATTAAACGTTTAATTACCGATAAATCTCTTAAAGCAGCCAACGCTTCGAACTCCTCACAAAGAGCTGCCAATTCAAGAGGCGTCCACTCAGACACAAAGTCACGTAAGACACGCGCATGATCACAGGCTTTTGATGAACGCCGACGACGTATAAACTTGCGCTTGAGCGTCGCAAATCCCGTTACTCGCTTTCGCCTTTGATCACGATGATAATGCGCACCGCTATAAGCAAAACTTGTGCCAGGGCTTTCAGTGATACCATTTGAACTTGTCGACCCCATACTTCCAGCATTTGACACCGCAAACGCGTTTCCATTTTCAGTGGCAGTACCTGCGATTTCAGTAGTTGAGACCATTGGGTAACCAACATTGGATGTGTTTGAACCCATTTCCTTGCTTAGGTCTGAATTTCTTCACTTTCAAATTAATTTAACGCATTAACAACTTGTTCGTGAAATTTATAAATTTCTTCATCTTATTAATTGTGAAAATTGAATCTGTCGAATCTCTGCAAATAAATAATTCCCTATGAGATTATGTTGAAAACAAGTAAGAAAGCTCTAGTCGGCGGTACCCGACTAGGAGATCCCCTAAACCCTGCGAAGAGCCGATACGCCAAACATTCTATGCTTATTAAACATATACATATATACAAGCAATACATGCGCACACACTAACACACACACACCTACGCATAAGCACGCGCTCTGCTGACTGCGCAGTCAGCGCAGCGATTGAGCGTTACCATGGTAAATGATATGTTTAATAAATTCTTTTGTAGATGGACTTCCTTAATCAAACTTTTAGAGCGTGACTATGTCATTTTTATGTGTATATTTTCCAAACCACAAGTCACTAGTATTTGAAATACGGTTTTTACAAAATTTGGGGGAAAGGGAAGGAAAGGGGGGATGGTACCCAAAATGTGATAATAATCAAAATTGTATAAACTCTACATTACACTAAATACAAAATTTGGAGACTAGCTCTAAAGATGTGGGAGATATAAATTTATAACTGCATTTTGATAACGTTTTAAATCGATAACTTTAAAACGATCAAATGTATCGATTTTTTGAAACAAACTCTATCTGCGCGTGCTATACGTGGATCTACATAAAAAATTTAAAGTCTCTAGCTCTTATAGATTCTGAGATCGACGCGTTCACACATACGGACGGATGGACGGACGGACGGACAGACGGACAGGGCTATAACAACTCAGTTCGTCGAGCTGATCTACAATATATATACTTTATGGGGTCTGCCACGCCTCTTTCTACCTGTTACATACATTTTAACAAAACCATTATACCCTGATTTCCCATTTTCAATGGGTTCAGGTTATAAAAAACATAAACAAAGCGGAGACTTGAAAATAACAGTGTAAGTTATCAGTAACATAAGCTCAGAATAATATATATCCGCTGCGCAGATAAGAGGGTAAAAGTAACTAATAAGAGAGTAAGACTATTCATGAACTTGGCAAATAAGCAACGGCAATATTCCGCGACAATAGATCTACAGCAACGGTAAAATTAAGGGAATCTGGAGATTTAGTTATTATTTATTTATTTAAAAACAGGATATTGACAATACAAGAGTCAACATAAAAATAAACTATACCTAAAAAAGAACTGAAAATTATTTCAATAATATCAGATGGGGATAATTTATTTGCCAGACCGGCCAGGTGTGCCCCAATTCACAGTCATATATTGTTTGCGATTTTATTGAAATATGAAAGAAAAATATTGATAAAAATTAGAAGTAGATAGAAAACAAGTAAGAGTGCTCTAGTCGAGACTGCTCGACTAGATGATACCCTGAAATCTGCGAAGGGTAAATACAAAGACAAATATTGATAGCAACACACACACACACACATGCGCACTTACGCATAAGCAGGCGCTCTGCTGACTGCGCAGTTGACGCAGCGACTGCGTTTGGGCTGCAACATGCCTATATTTTGGGAAGTTAAATATTAAAAAGCTTTTTTTGTGGATGGAGCTTCTTAATCTTATGTCATTTATATGTGTGTATTTGCCAAAGCAAAAGTCTCTAGTATTTGAAATACATTTTTTTCAAATTTGGAGCGAAGGGGGAGTGGCATCCAAAAGCAAAAAATTACAAAGTCTTCGTATTCATTACACGGATCTACACACTAAATTTAAAGTCTGTAGCTCTTACGGTATACAAAAACGAAGAAAACGTATCGAAATCTGAAAAAAATCTCTTACGGCGTACGATATACACGAGTATACACTGAATCGCTGATCGCTGAGGATAGAACGAAGGACGGACGGACGGACAGACGAACAGGGCTATATCGACTCAGCTCATCGAGCTGATCAAGAATACTTTATGGGGCTGCCACGCCTCCTACCTGTTACACACATTTTCACAAAAACATTATACCCTGATATCCCATTTTCAGGGTATAAAAACAATAGAAAGGATTGGGTGATTTGCCAAATCATCAAATTTATGCACCTGTTCACTTCTGGACACTCCCTAAGGTGACTTGAAATCAAGGACTTTATTAGTAGAAGAGAGAGTTTTGAGGAAAACACATGGTAACATTTATTTTAATTAACGCATAAAATATGAAACACAATGTGCACAATGGTTAATGTAACGGACGAAAGTGTCAGATTGTACAGGAAGTAACAGAAAAATTAATTCGCATTAACAGATGGGACGACTCAATATTACCGATAATCAATTTAGGTAGCAGAACAGTAAAAACAGTTGTTTACGATTGATTAATGATGGAAGATCAACTAGAAGAAGCCTACTATGATACGACGGTAAACGGAGATTACGGTTCCAGTTTAGATCACGTAAGGCAAAAGGTAGAAACTGTTTCTGGATCAATTCAATACGATACTGATATAATTTATGCTTTGAAGACTATACAGTTGAAAAAATATTCTAAAATAGGTCGTACCTGCGAAATATATAGAAGTTTGATAACAAATGGATGTTTAAACTCTTTTGACCAACGATTAATGAAGACAACACTTTTGACCTCATTTATGATAGATGAGGGTTGAAACTAAGTTTTGAGTCGAAGAGTATCAGATCTTTGACTGTAAAAATGCGTTGCAACGAAATGTTGTTAGTTACATAAGAAAATGGGATGAGTTATCGAAAATCTAAGATAAACTCGTACTGCGTTTGGTATACACGAGTATACGATGAATATACATTCAGATCCCTAGCTTTTATAGTTTATGAGATCGCTGCGTTCATACGGACGTACAGATTGACAGACAGTCAGGCAAACAGACGGACTTGGCTATAACAACTCAGTTCGTCGTCCTGATCCAGAATATATATACTTCCTTCTTCCTTTTGCCTGTAACATACATTTTCAAAAAAAGCATTATACCCTGTTTTCCCATTTTCAATGGGATCAGGGTACAAAAAGGACAAAAGTAAAGTTTTCAAATGACTACCTTGGGGTACACCCGATTAAACAAAAGCTCTTGTTGGACAGAATCTTTTTGACCAACGCACAAGAAGTTATATCTAATTGTAAAAAGTAAAAAGCCGCTGCATGCTATCAAAGCAAGGTTTTATTTGTGACTGCTAACATTGTTCAGCTTGCAAGCTGAGATGACCCATACTTTTATCGATATATATATATATATATATATATATATATATATATATATATATATATATATATATATATATATATATATATATATAGCGGTAGATGCTCGCATAGCCAGAGATGATAATTTTCAACAGTTCTCAACAAAACTCTTTAAGTTCTACCACTAACCATACATGTATGGTTAGTGGTTCTACCCTTTAAATAGGATGAAATCCAAGATATGAATAAGTTTAGAGAGAAATCCTACGCGTTTAAGGTTTTGAGTTAAAATTTCATGGTGTACTGAGTCAAATGATTTACTGAAATCAGTATATATAACATCAGTTTGCATTTTATTTAAAAACAAGTAAGAATGCTCTAGTCGAGACTGTTCGACTAAGAGATACCCTGAACAATGCGAAGAGCCAATATTCCCAACTTTTTATGCTTATTTTGCGTATACAAATATTGCACGCATAACACGCGCTCTGCTGACTGCGCATTTTACGCAGCGTCCGCGCTCGTGCTGCAATATTCCTGTTGTATGGGAAATGGGCCCCAAATTTGCAAAAATCGTTTTTCAAGTACTAGAGACTTGTGCTTCGGCAAATACACACATATAAATGACATAACCACGCTCTGAAAGTGTGATTAAGAAAGTCCATCTACAAAAGAACTTATTCAACAATTAAGTTCCCATAATATAGCTCTTCTGCAGTCCGAGCGCAGTCGCTGAGTAACTGCGCAGTCAGCAGAGCGTTCACTTATGCGTGCGTGCGTATGTGTGTGTACATGTATTGATTGTATATATGTATATGTTAAATAAGCATAGAATGTTTGGAATATCGGCTCATCGCAGGGTTCAGGGGCTTTCCTAGTCGGGTACCCCTGACTAGAGCTTTCTCACTTGTTATACCCTGAACCCATTGAAAATGGGAAATCAGGGTATAATGTTTTTGTGAAAATGTATGTAACAGGCAGAAGGAGACATCGCAGACCCCATAAAGTATATATATTCTTGATCAGCTCGATGAGCTGAGTTGAAATAGCCCTGTCCGTCTGTCCGTCCGTCCGTCCGTCCGTCCGTCCGTCCGTCCGTCCGTCCGTCCGTCCGTGTGAACGCAGCGATCTCGTAAACCACAAAAGCTAGAGATCTGAAATTTTCAGAGAATACTCGTCTATAGCCTACGCAGTACGAGTTTTTTTTAGATTTTCGATAACTCATCCCGTTTGCTTATTATCGATAAAAATCGATAACTTTTCTTCTATTAAGCATACCGTAAGAGCTAGAGACTCCAAATTCACTGTGTAGATCCGTGTAATGAATGCGGACAATTTGTAATTTTTGGATTTTGGATGCCACGCCCCCTTCGCCCCCAATTTGTAAAATTCGTATTTCAAATACTAGAGACTTGTGCTTTGGCAAATACACACATATGAATGACATAATTACGTTGTGAAAGTTTGATTAAGAAAGTCCATCCACAAAAAAAGTTATTAAGCATTTAAATTCCCATACAATAGGCATATTGCAGCCCGAGCGCAGTCGCTGCGTCAACTGCGCAGTCAGCAGAGCGCGTGCTTATGCGTGCGGGCGTATGCATGTGTGTGTGTGTCTGTGTTGCTCGAAATATTTGTATATGTAAAATAAGAATATAATGTTGGGAAGATTGGCTCTTCGCAGGGTTCAGGGTATCTCGTAGTCGAGCCGTCTCGACTAGAGCACTCTTACTTGTTTTAAGTTTAAGTTTATAAAAAATCAAAATTTAATCTTCATATTTGTCTTCATTACAATCATACTATCAAAGAACATTGGACCTTATTTTACTATAAGTACATACATAATATACATATATATTCATTACTTTCATTACATTATTATTTCCTTGACGATTGACTTATCATACTTCATACTTCTCCCCACTACCTATTTTGATCAACACACTAACATTTCTTTTATCCATCAATTCTTTGTAAAACTTTAAATAACTCATGTCCACAAAATTAAATTGAACAATAAGTATGTTTTTAACATTCTCCACCAGTAAATTATTTCTTTCGTCAGACCACTGCATATTTAGTAACGAAAAAACCCTTTCGCAATTTGCATTGTGCGGAGCAATTGCATAGAAGAATTGTGCTATTTTCAATACTTCTGAGTAACAGCACGAGTTTACGTTTGTTGCAAAAAAAAACTGTACTAGCTTATCTGCGCTGCTTTCCTCAAAAAAATTCTTCACTTGTCTTGACAAAAACTTCTTCAAGTTTGCAACTTGGTTGAACAAGAGTGAATCGTCTATGGATATTTTTTGCTCCAACTAATATTCTACACAATTCGCTACACTTCCTTCACTTTTATCGGAACAGTAGAAATCCGGGACAATTTCGTTTCAGGTCGGGACACCGGGACAATACCTCCAAAAGCGGGACATGCGCCGGAATTCCTGGACGTATGGCAACCCTATCATATCATGACTCGGCCACCATATTCTCCAGACCTTAACATTATGGAAATTTTTGGGGAGGGCTTTCACGGAAAGTATACAAAAGAGGAAAGCAATACGAAAATAAGGAAACGCAAACTGCAGAAATCCAACTTGCTTGAAGCGAGATTTTACTGCACTAATTAGATTCCCTGTTTCATTCCATGAAGGAAAGGAATCTGAATTTATATCGGTTAAAGGAGGCAGTAATTATTACTGAAATTATTTTTTTCCATCTTTTTTATAAGTTAAATATTTGGAAGCTAACTTAAAGATAAATTTTAACATAACTACTTTTTTCTAAAAAATTAATTAGTTCAAGTGCGTCTATTCTAGTAACCAAGAAAAAAGTGACCTATTATACCGTGAACCCATTGAAAATGGGAAATCCGTCCTATAAGAGTTAGAGACTTGAAGTTTTGTATGTAGGTCCGTACATAGCATGCGCAGATAAGGTTTGTTTCGAAAAATCGCCCATTTTAATGTTATCGATTTAAAATGTTATCGAACTTCAGTTATAAAATTATATCTCGTACAGCTTTAGAGCTAGAGTTTCAAAATCTAATATTTATTTTAATGTGTGATTTATACAATTTTGATTCTTGTCATATTTTCGATACCATCCTCCCTTCCCCTCCCCACAAATTTGTAAAAACCGTATTTCAAATACTAGGTACTTGTGCTTTGGCAAATACACATATACAATGACATAATCACGCTGCTAAAATTTGGTTAAGAAAGTCTATCTACAAATAAAGTTATTAAACATTTAATTTCCCATCGCAATCGCTGCGTCGACTGCGCAGTCAGCAGAGCTCGTGCTTTTGAGTGCGTGCGTGTGTGTGTGTGTGTGTTGCTCGCAATATTTATGTGCAAAATAAGCATTGAATATTGGAAATATTGGCTCTTCGCAGGGTTCAGGGTATCTCTTAGTCGACCACTCTCGAATAGAGCACTCTTACTTGTTTCAATTGTTTTTTACATAAAAGTTATAAAGCAAATGTTGCAAGTACCGGTGCGTCTAAACTATGAACAGCAGAGTACATAACTAAAATCAAAATTGCATAAAATACTTATAAAACTAAATACAATATTTGGAGACTCCAGCTCTAAAGATGTAGAACTGAATGTCGATACAACTTTTCTCTACATAGCTCGCGCAGATCGA
This sequence comes from Drosophila nigricruria, assembly GCA_037075265.1. Lineage (NCBI taxonomy): Eukaryota > Metazoa > Arthropoda > Insecta > Diptera > Drosophilidae > Drosophila > Drosophila nigricruria. The sequence goes on from JBAMCI010000195.1 coordinate 401,587, forward strand.
GTTTGTTTCAAAAATTTGATACAAATTTCCATTTTAATGTTATATTGTTCGAAATTCAGTTCTTCAATCATATCGTACATCTTTGGAGCTGGAGTCTCCAAGTTTTGCATTTCGTTTTATGTGTATTTTATATGATTTTGATTTTTGTTATATTTTGGATATCGGCTCTTCGCAGGATTCAGGGGATCTCCTAGTCGAGCAGTCTCGACTAGAGCTTTCTTACTAGTTATACCCTGAACCCAGTCAACATGGGAAATCAAGGGTATAATGGTTTTGTTGAAATGTATATAACAGGCAGAAGGAGGCGTGGCAGACCCTATAAAGTATATATATTCTTGATCAGGGCGACGAGCTGAGTCATATAGCTTTGTCCAACTGTCCGTTCGTCCGTCTGTCTGTCCGTATATGTTTGCAAAAAACGTATTTCAAGTGGTGGAGACTTGTGCGGTATACACACACAAATGAGTGATATAGTCCCGATGTAAAAGTTTGATTAACAATGTCCATCTAAAAAGAAACTTATTCAACAATTAAGTTACTATATTACAGCTCTTACTGCAGCCCGAGCGCAGTCGCTGCGAAAGCTGCGCAGTTAGCAGAGCGCGCGCTTATGCGTATGTGTGTGTGTCTGTGTGTGTGTATGTGTTGCTCGTAATGTATATGTCGGAGCGTCAGAGGTTCGAGCGGGCTGGCGCTGTGTCGGGTGTGTCGGGGCGTAACAACAGTGTGCGTTGCTGCGTCTTTGAGTACTGCGCAATATGATGGAATTGGGAGGTCCCGTTTTAGCGGGTCGACAGCGTGTCGGCGCGTATTGAGTGCGTGTTGGTGCGTCTTTAGATATTTTACAGTAATGCACCGCTTTAGCGGGGCGACAGCGTTGTGTCGCTGTCGCCGAGTGTGGTTCGGGGGCAGGCTCGAGAGAAATAAGAGACACAAGAGTTAGTTGTGGTTGAGTTCTCAGAGCGACCGAAACTCGCTGCGCTAAATAATGGAAAATAATCTTAATGCTACAACATATACATATTTAAAAGAAGTGTAGAATGTTTGGAATATCGGCTCTTCGCAGGGTTCAGGGGATCTCCTAGTCGGGTACCCTCGCCTCGAGTTGAGCTTTTTTACTTGTTTAAAATTCAGATCTGCCAAAAAAAAGGCGGAAATTTTAATATGTGCTTGAAAAAAATTCATAAAAGTCATAAAAAGGAAAATTAACAGGCCTGAAACTTTTCGTCAATATTGATTTTTTTATTTATTAACAAAATTTATTTTTATTCAAATCGGAGTTTTCGTTTAAGAGATATAACATTTTCAGCTTTAGAAAAATTTGAAATCTATTCAGTTGAGCTTTATACACACTTTATTCCTATTTTTAATGGGGTTAGGGTAGAAAAATGTATTAAAATTAAAAACAATTATTCTAGGAAAATGGGAACTCGTGGTATATAGTTTTAATAAAATGTAAGTAATACGCAGGAGGAAAGCTTGATAAGCATTTAATGCTAGAACCTGTATGTCTTCCAATAGCAGGCTCAAAAAAAAATTTATGTTAAATGATCAAAAACTTCTTTTATTTACTAGCATATATCGAACAAATTTAGAGCCAGCCAATATTATGTAATATAAAATTTTGATTTAATTGAAGTTTATTCCTAGCTCCCAACTTCATTAGATCGATTAAATTAAACTTCAGTTACACATATAGGCAATATTTTAAGAAGGTTGCGTTTTATGAGAATTAAGAAATATTTATTGAAATAATATAATTCTGTTGAAAATTTAAGTGAAGTTCGTTCGTACAAAAGTTATCAAAGTAAATGTTTGGTCATTGGCAAAACAGTCAATCAGTTATTTCCTCTATTTATATTCAAAAATATGTGTTCAAAATTCAAGCAATAGAATTGCAAGAGATTAAATTTATGGTAGCTTCTACTTTACTTTTGCCTTTTTCATTTTCATATTAAGTGTTGTGGTGCGATGTAGAGCGAGATGGTTTCTTAGAAATTAATTTGTTGCCAAATCCTCATTCAGTCAACTGTTTTTCTTGAACACATTTCCCTGAACACATTGAAAATGAGAAATCAGGGTATAGTGGTTTTCGGTACAGTGTTTTGTTTTTGCAGAGACTAGTATATTATTTATTTCTTATACTAGTTTCAAGCTAGAATTTATTTTTCGAAAATTGTTTTTGGTTTACACTGGTTGTTATGGTTAGGTATACATATGTAAATGTACACATATTTCTGCGTGCATTTGTCTGAATTTATGTTGTGCATACATATGCTAGAATGCTTGAAACAGTGCATAACTCCGAACTAGAGCACTTCTACTGCTTTAAATTAATAAGTTTTAACAAAAACTTCTACATTATAAATAATAATGAGTAACCACTAACCGAATGCTGAAACCATTAAATTACCTTGACCCACATCGGAAAGTTCACAATTGTATATTTTTTTTTTACTTAATTTTGGTCAACGAGTTTTAGTATAATATGTATATAGATAATAAATAATGTATATATATATATATATTTATTATATATATATATATATATATATATATATATATATATATATATATATATATATATATATATATATATATATATCTTTTATGTATATAACACATGTTTATGACCAAAGTTTGCACATAAAAACCCATATATTTTCGATTATTTCAATACATACATACATAAGTGATATACCTAAAATAAGCAAAAGTAAATGGTTTGTGCAATATAATAATCATTGTAAAGCATTATTACTCACTCGTTTTATACATGTATACACTGTTAACTATCATTTTGATGCACTTATACCGCAATACGTATTGTTATCTTTCACATTAGCTAATGAGAACTTATCGTAGTATAATATTGAATTCTTTTGTTTTGTACCGTTAAATAATTCTTAAAAGTATTTTCTGAAATTCGGTCCGGCGTTTAATAGTTTTTAAATAATTTTGTTAATTTTCTTCTAGCTTTATAAGATAAAGTTAAGTTTGTACGAAACCGAGGAAGAACAAGTGTTACAATAATATCGGTAATATATTCGATAGTAATATTGAATACTCCATTGGTAAAACACGTTGTTTCCACTTCGGGTTTCAAGACATTCGATTGGAATTCAGTTATAATCATATCATTTTAGAGGCATTGTTTTTAAAAATGTGTGTTGTAAATGTTGATTTAATATGCTCATAACTTATTAGTTGAAAAATTTGAGGGGTAGCCTCATTTTACCATGAGCTTTGCATTCTTTGAAAAACTTATAGATAAATAAAACTGACAATACGATGAAAACCAATGCAATATGCATTATGGGCTGTGGTATAGAAAATTAGTTATTGAATAATATTTATTCCAAATATGCATCAATTTTAATGTTCATAATATTTATTGTGGTCACATTTATAATTTGTTAGGTATGGCCACTAACCATACCACTGTTAAATGACACCATAGGTTATGCAAAGACCAGTTCCGTTACTTTTAATGTTAACTAACAGGGCTCTTGTGACGTCACATTCTCGGATTGTGCTCTGTTATCCCAACTGAAGTTTGGCGGGCACTTAAACTGATATCCGGCAAGTGGTCCAAAGCAACCAAAATGAACTATTTAGTACCCAATTCCAATAATAGATACCATATAAATTATCAATGCTTTATATTATTCCCTTCAAATAAACAAATTTGGAAGATAATGGCATCAACTTTGAGGCTTTTTGGCAGCAGCAATGATATGGCCAAAATGGATAATATGTCAGAATAAATGGTTAATAGACAGTGCTGACTGGGCTTTCGCCTGTGAGTAATGCTTATTTATGGAAATCTATCTAAATATTTCAGTATAATACACATTGCAGGTACATCAATAAAGCTGCGGTTCACACCTGCTCCAATGTCAGAAACATCGGAAATAATGAAATAGAACGTGTGTATTAGTTACAAAATCGAAGACGGAGTATGATTTTTGGTATAAAGCCTCAAGAAAGACATAATCTGCCTAAAACAGCTCCACAAATCTTGACAGAAGCTAAAAATGCTGCACATCATCTTTAGCCCTCAGATCCTCAATATAATGATAAAAAGCGGTAGATATAATGATGTGGATGGATGGGAAACGAATAATACTTAGTAAGTACTATTTAATTTTGCAAATGAAAGCCTTGAAATATAAACTTATAGCTACTCAACACGAAAGTAAACGCAGTCAAAGGATTACCTGAGCGATGACTGCATAGAAAACGGCATAGCACAAAAAGAATTAGTAAAACCCTTATATTTCCCGATTTGGGAATCTATATAGAACTAGTAACTAGCGGCACTCAACGTTTTAGTTTTGTCTACTGGCTTTAAGATAGATAACAGTGTCTAAGTTGCTTGATTTTCAAAGATTAGCGCCCGCACACGAATTTCCGATAAGGTGACGCCACACTGTTAACTAACATTCCGCTTTGCATAACCTTCTACAACTCAATTGTGCGAAGAGCCGATATTCCAAACATTCTATGCTTATTTAACATATACATATATACAAGCAATACATGCACACACCCATACACACATATTCATACGCATAAGCACGCGCTCTGCTGACTGCGCAGTTAACGAACCGACTGAGCGTGGGCTGCGCTCATGGGCTTTACTATGGGAAATAAAATGTTTAATAACTTCTTTTGTAGATGGACTTTCTTAATCAAACTTTCAGAGCGTGATTATGTCATTTATATGTGTATATTTGCGCAAGTCTCTAGTATTTGAAATATAACAAGTTAGAGGGGAAGGGAAGCAAAGGGGGGATGGTATATAAAATGTGACAAAAATTGTACAAACTTCACATTATACTGAATACAAAAATTGGAGACTCTTGCTCTAAAGACGTGGGGGATATAAATTTATAACTGAATTTATATATAACTTTAAAACGATCGAATTTATCAATTTCTTGAAACAAACTCGATCTGCGCGTGCTATACACGGATCTACATAAAAAATTTCAAGTCTCTAGCTCTTATAGATTCTGAGATCGACGCGTTCAAACATACGGACGGACGGACGGACGGACAGACGGACAGGGCTATATCGACTAATCTTGTCGTCCTGATCAAGAATATATATACTTTATGGGGTCTGCCACGCCTCTTTCTACCTGTTACATACATTTTAACAAAACCATTATACCCTGATTTCCCATTTTCAATGGCTTCAGGGTATAAAAACTACCAGATAGATTATTTATGATATTAGTTAAATTCGACATAACAGTTGTTCAGTTAAAACAAGTACTTCAAAGGGAAGCGTTATACACAAACAGTGTATTTCAAACAGAGGAAACCGAATAAAAGCCAAAATTACCAGTGAAAAGACTTTTGTGAATAATATTCATCAAATTTCAAATAGTAATATTAACAAGTAAGAAAGCTCTAGTCGGTGGTACCCGACTAGGAGATCCCCAGAACCCAGCGAAGAGCCGATATTCCAAACATTCTACACTTCTTTTAAATATGTATATGTTGTAGCATTAAGATTATTTTCCATTATTTAGCGCAGCGAGTTTCGGTCGCTCTGAGAACTCAACCACAACTAACTCTTGTGTCTCTTATTTCTCTCGAGCCTGCCCCCGAACCACACTCGGCGACAGCGACACAACGCTGTCGCCCCGCTAAAGCGGTGCATTACTGTAAAATATCTAAAGACGCACCAACACGCACTCAATACGCGCCGACACGCTGTCGACCCGCTAAAACGGGACCTCCCAATTCCATCATATTGCGCAGTACTCAAAGACGCAGCAACGCACACGTGTTATTACGCACCAACACGCTGTCGCCCCGCTAAAACGGGACCACTCAATTCCATCATATTGCGCAGTACTCAAAGACGCAGTAACGCACACTGTTGTAACGCCCCGACACAGCGCCGCCCGCTCGAGCCTTTGACGCTCCGACATATACAAGCAATACATGCACACCCACTTACACACATACACCTACGCATAAGCACGCGCTCTGCTGTTTGCGCAGTCAGCGCAGCGATTGAGCGTTACCATGGTAAATGAAATTTTTAATAACTTCATTTGTAGATGGACTTCCCTAATCAAACTTTCAGAGCGTGACTATGTCATTTTTATGTGTATATTTTCCAAGCCACAAGTCACTAATATTTGAAGTACGGTTTTTACAAATTTGGGGGGAAGGGAAGGAAAGGGGGGATGGTATCCAAAATGTGATAAAAATCAAAATTGTATAAACTCCACATTATACTAAATACAAAATTTGGAGACTAGCTCTAAAGATGTGGGAGATAAAAAATGTATAGCTGCATTTTGATGACGTTTTAAATCGATAACTTTAAAACGATCAAATGTATCGATTTTTTGAAACAAACTCTATCTGCGCGTGCTATTCGTGGATCTACATAAAAAATTTAAAGTCTCTAGCTCTTATAGATTCTGAGATCGACGTGTTCACACATACGGACGGACGGACGGACAGACAGACGAACAGGGCTATATCCACCCAGTTCGTCGAGCTGATCAAGAATATATATACTTTATGGGGTCCACGCTTCCTTCTGCCTGTTACATACTGATTTCCCATTTTCAATGTGTTCAGGTTATAAAAAAAAAACAACAAAATTATCAAGGAAGGAGTCAAATGTACATATATCAAGAATATTAATAAAACCATATCATGGTTAGTGCTAGAATTCATAAAATCATTTGAACTTAATGAAATAATTGGGGGTAGTCGTGGACTTTCTTGATCAAACTTTTACAGCGTAATTATGTCATTCATATCTGTGTATTTGACAAAGCACAAGTCTCTAGTATTTGATATACGAATTTCGCAAATTGGGGGCGAAGGGGGCGTGGCATCTAAAATCCAAAAATTACAACATCTCCGCATTCATCACACGGATCTACACAGTGAATTTGGATTTTCTAGCTCTTACGGTATGCTTAACCGAAGAAAAGTTATCGATTTTTATCGATAATAAGGAAACGGGATGAGTTATCGAAAATCTAAAAAAAAACTCGTACTGCGTAGGCCATAGACGAGTATTCTCTGAAAATTTCATATATCTAGCTTTTGTGGTTTACGAGATCGCTGCGTTCATACGGACGGACGGACAGACGGACAGGGCTATTTCAACTCAGCTCATCGACCTGATCAAGAATATATATACTTTATGGGGTCTGCGATGTCTCCTTCTGCCTGTTACATACATTTCACAAAAACATTATACCCTGATTTCCCATTTTCAATGGGTTCAGGGTATAAAAATTGTCTGTTATTATCTAATAGTTCGATAACTAATATTACAGAAAACAACAGAAAACTAACCGATAGTGAGCATCACCACCTCAATTTTTTACATCTCTAACAACTGATACTATATAGTATGTAGATACGTACATAACTGCTTATTAAATTTTTATTAATTATTTTTAAAATGTTTAAACAAACTTTTAAGCATTACAAAAAAAAATCCCAATTGCCTGATCTTCAGGAGGTTATTGACTTAGACATTTTCGAATCAAACAGTTCCTCTAATGGTTTGCGTAATGTAAGTAGATATAGATATATCAAAGCTATATATGTATGTATTTAAATATACACATATGCACATATACATATGTACATGTGATATACAGTGTGCCACTAAAGTCACCGTACCCCTATACATTTTTACAAAACACGTAAAATTTGTTATAAAAGAAACAGTTTTGATGGAGGTTTATAAAATAATATATTAGCTACACAGTAGCATTTAAATAATAGTAACATTTTATTATACCCTGAACCCATTGAAAATGGGAAATCAGGGTATAATGGTTTTGTTAAAATGTATGTAACAGGCAGAAGGAGGCGTGGCAGACCCCATAAAGTATATATATTCTTGATCAGGGCGACGAGCTGAGTTGATTTAGCCCTGTCCGTCTGTCCGTATGTTTGAACGCTTCGATCTCAGAATCTATAAGAGCTAGAGATTTGAAATTTTATGTAGGGGCGTGTATAGCACGCGCAGATGGAGTTTGTTTCAAAAATCCGATAGCTCTTATCATTTTAATGTTATCGTTATTAACTCTTGCATCTTTAAAGCTAGAGACTTCAAATTTTGCTTTTAAGTTCATGTGTTTTTAATACAATTTTGATTTTTGCTATATTTTAGATATCACGCTTCCTTTGCTCAAAACTTGCAAAAAACGTATTACAACTGCTAGAGACTTGTGCTTCTTTAAATACATACATATGAATGACATAACTACGCTCTGAAAGTTTGATTAAGAAAATCTATCTATAAAGGATTTTTTTCAACAATTAAATTCCCATAATATAGCTCTTTTGCAGCCCGAGCGCAGTCGCTGCGTAAACTGCGCAGTCAGCAGAGCGCGCGCTTATGCGTGCGTGCGTATGCATGTGTGTATGTGTTGCTTGTATATATGTATATGTTAAATAAGCATAGAATGTTTGGAATATCGGCTCATCGCAGGGTTCAGGGGATCTCCTAGTCGGGTACCGCCGACTAGAGCTTTCTTACTTGTTTTTAGTCTAACATTATTACTAAAAATTAATGCAACCAAAGTCTACGTAGATTTGCTTGCTCCGCTCTATCTGGCGCCAACGTTCTTCTTAAAAATAAAAGGGATTATTGAAACATGTAGGCATTATCGTCAAAATTTATTCTACTTGCTGTGCGTTGCTTTTGTAGGACGAAGTTTGGAAATTTATTAGTTAAAATGTCTCGTAAAGAGTTAATTCCATGCAACGGAGCATAAATCATATGCATAGATAGCCAAAATAATGTCCAGAGCCAAGTCTACCATCCTAACAGTAATATGCTGTTTTAAATACGAGGGGCGCATCAAAAATAATACCAGATCTAGCCGACCATCTGCACTATCAGATCTCGTTAAGCCTCAAATAAAGGACTCATTTTCTAGTGCTGTACAGATTGCATCAGGGATACAACAGTTCTCAGAAGGATGTACACTCGGAATCGTTCGTAGGGTCATCAAATCGTACAACTTTAAGTCGCATACTCCTCGCAATAAACCGTACGTAAATTTAATACATCAGAAAAAACTTTAGGAATTTGTTAAGGCGTATGTAGACAAGCCAGTTGACTTTTGGCGTAAGAAACTTCTTAGATGAGTCAAAGTACAATACTTTGGCTAGGACGGTCTCCTAAGCGTGTGGAGAAGACCTGTAAAAGATAAAAATTTGAAAACAAACAAGTAAGAGTGCTCTAGTCGAGAGGGCTCGACTACGAGATACCCTGAACCCTGCGAAGAGCCAATCTTCCCAACATGCTATGCTTATTTTACATATACAAATATTGTGAGACACACACATACATGCATACGCACGCACGCATAAACACTATGCCGGTTGTATGGGAAATTGTATGGGAAATTAAATCTTAAATAACTTTTTTTGTGGATGGACGTATTTATGTCATTCATATGTATATATTTGGCAAAGCAAAAGTCTCTAGTATTTGAAATACGTTTTTTGCGAATTGTGGGTGAAGGGAGCGTAGCATCCAAAATCCAAAAATTACAAAATCTCCGCATTCATTACACAAATCTACACAGTATATACATATATACAAGCAACACATGCTCACACACATACACACATGCATACGCACACACGCATAAGCACGCGCTCTGCTGACTACGCAGTTGAGGGAGGCAGCGACTGCGCTCGGGCTGCAATATGCCTATTGTATGGGAAATTAAATGTTTAATAACTTTTTTTGTGGATAAACTTTCTTAATCAAACTTTCACAGCGTGATAATGTCATTCATATTTGTGTATTTGCCAAAGCACAAGTCTCTAGTATTTGAAATCTCCGCATTCATTACACGGATCTACACAGTAAATTTGAAGTCTCTAGCTCTTACGGTATACAAAAAGGATGAAATGTTATCGATTTTTATCGATAATAAGGAAACGGGATGAGTTGTCGAAAATCTAAAAAAAAACTCGTACTGCGTAAGATACACACGAGTATACACTGAAAATACACTGAGCTCTAGCTTTTGTGGCTTACGAGATCGCTGCGTTCACACGGACGGACGGACGGACAGACGGGCAGGGCTATTTCAACTCAGCTCACCGAGCTCTGATCGAGAATATATATACTTTATGGGGTCTGCCATGTCTCCTTCTGCCTGTTACATACATTTTCACAAAAACATTATCCCCTGATTTCCCATTTTCAATGGGTTCAGGGTATAATTAGAGTTGGGACTGGGACTCCTCGGAAGAGGAAGGGATATATGAACAAGTAATAAATAGGGAACACGATGGAAAAGCTATTTTAACTCCAATAATCTCAGCATCATGAGGTGGCGAAAAAATAAAAGTTTCTGAGAGGATATTGGATTTAACACCAATCAAGACACCACCACCTCTTCGTAGCAGTCGATCGTGTCTATAAATGGTGAAATCATTAGAGAGAATCTCACTATTATAAACATTCGGACTTAGTCACGTTTCTGTGAGAGCAATAATTTCAGAATTTATACAAAAACTACTCAAAAATAGTCTTCTGAGCTTAGAATTTAGGCCGCGAACGTTTTGATATATCAAAGACCGTTGCGGAGAAGATTGTTCAAAATTTAGTTTTTTGGTACAATATTGAAAGAAGATTGAACCGAAGTTGGATTTCACGATATAGGAGACAACCCATTTCGATTCTTGTGCTTGAATTCAACTACATTAGGAGGCCAAAATTTGGAGTCACATATAGTTGAGAAAAATTCAGCGGGCACATTGATTTTGAATGAATCAATTTCACGAGGAGTCGCGGAATTGTACTTCGAAATAAAAACATTGGCTGCAGATTTGCTAGCAATAAAAACAGATATAGCTTCACATGTCATGTGAGATGAAAGCCTAGATAAAAAACTTGCTTTCGAGGAGAAACGACAGATAAAGTAAGTATAGTAAGAGTGGGAGAAGAGGTCGGAATATTGTTCGTTGCTTGAGCAATATTCGGGGAATCTTTTAGCTTTTTTATAGGAACCTGTATAGGCTTTTGAGTGTCTATTATAACACTAGCAACAGGTGTGTCTGGTACGGAAGGGGGTACCAACGTAGATGGAATCACAATTTGAGAATATGGATTATCAAAGTTGTACTGATTTAATAAATTTTCACCAGCTTCTAGGTCACTAAACAACTGTTTAGATATATTACTCAGTTTAAAAAATTGAGCTCGCACTGAATTGTACATCTTGGAAAAATTTAATTGTTTTTCCAAGGAAATTGGACGCGACCAGCGTAAACCACCACAACCAATTTTGTCAGTGGACATGATTTTATCTTAGTCCCGTCCGGTGAGACCAGCACATTTTGTGTGCATCATATTCTCACACAGCCAGCAACTAACAAATTGCATTTGTGCAGAATCAGCTACTTGCCGAATACTTCATGATTTCTTGCATAGGGTGACCAAACGTCCTGAAATTCCGGGACATGTCCCGCTTTTGTCAAGACAAGTGAAGCATTTTTTTGAGGAAAGCAGCGCAGATAAGCAGTTTTTTGCAACAAAGTCGTCGACCGTCCCGGAATGGCCTGAGGCCGATCTGGTCACCCTATTCTTGCAGCATGTCATATTGGCAATTGGGGTTAAGCAACTGAAACGGAAGAAACAGACCAAAAGAAAATAATAGAGAAAAGCAAAGAGAGGATTAGTGAGTTGTGAGCGGGTGAGTAGAAATCAGTGAGAGAGTTTCTTGCACAAAACGAAATTAATTTAGTGAGAAACACAAACAACTCAAGTATGCTTGTGAGTGACAACACTAACACATTTGCACCAACAAAAGTAAAAAGAGTGAAACCAAAACAAAAGAGAAGAGCGCCAAAGAAGTAGAAGCAAGAAGTGTGGAAACGAAATTCCAAACAAAATACAATTACTGACGCTGACAAAACTTTCAAATCAGAAACACTTTACAAAATATCACAAAGCACAATGGATTATTACCTGCACAGCAACAAAATAGCCTGATGGCTAAATTAACCAAATAACAACAAAGTGCAATTTAAAATTCATGGCTTCACTATGGGAATTAAAATGTTTAATAACTTCTTTTGTAGCTGAACTTTCTTAATCAGAGCGTGATTTTGTCATTTATATGTGTTTATTTTCTAAAGCACAAGTCTCTAGTACTTGATATACGGTTTTTACAAGGGAAGTAAAGGAAGGATGGTATCCAAAATATGACAAAAATCTAAATTGTATAAACTACGCATTACTACCCCCTACTGGGGGCGTGACAAATGGGGAAAAACTGTGTTTTTTCGTTTCTCAGTGAGAATTTCAAAATTTTACGACGATAATACTGCTGACCTCTTCTATTAATTTTCCAAAAATTATATATGTACAAACTAAATGGGGGCGTCGGAAAAATCGATATCTTGCAATGGGCGTGAGCTGTGCGGGCGTGAATGAGTACTCCGCAGTCGGTATCGCTTGACTGCAATGTTCCTATTTGTCTTTGTTAATTATAGTTAAATAATGAAATAATAAGACTGTATTAACTTTTGGCTTATTCTCGCTATATATATGGAATGTATATTATGTATACTGTATATTATGGGGTTGGAATTATGTAAAACTTCGCCAGGCTATTGATCTATTGTGTAATAAAAGTAGATACTGTATCTTTGGTCTCCGCTTTAACGAATTTAATTTTGCTGAGGCCCAGAAATTTTCATAATTAGGCTGACCTTATATCAAACTATATCTATTAAGCTTGATTTAATAATTTTAATTCTAAACCTATTTTAATACCCTGAACCCATTGAAAATAAAATTTCGGGCCATAATTGTTTAGTTAAAATGTTGTAACAGGCAGACCGCATAAAGTATAAATACACTTACCAGAATAAGTATGCGTACAAGCACAATGCAAAACTTTGATTGAGAAAAAAAAATGACTTGTAGGTATGATATTGACAAAATTTTGTTATACCCTGAACCCATTGAAAATGGGAAAACAGGGAATAATGGTTTTGTTAAAATGTATGTAACAGGCAGAAGGAGGCGTGGCAGACCCCATAAAGTATATATATTCTTGATCAGGGCGACGAACTGAGTTGATTTAGCCCTGTCTGTCTGTCTGTCTGTCCGTTCGTCCGTCCGTCCATCTGTCCGTATGTATGAACGCGTCGACCTCAGAATCTATAAGAGCTAGAGACTTGAAATTGAATTGAATGTATGGAGGTTCCTGTATAGCACGTGCAGATCGAGTTTGTTACAAAAAATCGATAACTTTGATCGTTTTAAAGTTATCGATTAAAAACGAAATCGAAAACCAGTTATAAAATTATGTCTCGCACATCTTCAAACCTAGAGACTCCTTACTTTGTATTTAGTATAATGTAGTTTATACAATTTTGATTTTTGTTATATTTTGGATGCCACGCCCCCTTCGCCCAAAATTTGCAAAAAATGTATTTTAAGTGCTAGGGACTTGTGCTTCGGCAAATACACAAATATGAATGACATAACCACGCTCTGAAAGTTTGATTATGAACGTCTATCTACAGAAGAACTTATTCAACAATTAACTTCCCATAATATAGCTCTTACTGCAGCCCAAGCGCTGTCGCTGCGTAAACTGCGCAGTCAGCAGAGCACTCGCTTATGCGTGCGTGCGTATGTAAGTGTATGTGTGTGTGTATGTGTGTGTGTATGTGTTGCTCGTAATGTATACATATTAAGAGAAGTGTAGAACGTTTGCAATATCGGCTCTACGCAGGGTTCAGGGAATCTCCTAGTCGGGTACTCCCGACTAGACCTTTTTTACTTGTTTTGTATTACATTTCTTGTGTATTTTATACAATTTTGGTTTTTGTTATGTTTTGTATGCCACTCCCGTTTCGTCCCCAATTTACAAAAACATTCACAAGACTTACAAATAATAAAAAAAAAATTCACCAAGACTTAAGAAAATTAGGGTTTAGCGACGACTTTTCGTTCCAAGAGGATAATGATCCCAAGCATACAGCCCACAATGTCAAGCTATGGTCGCTTTATAATACAAAAAATTAGTTGCACTCGCCACCCAGTGGTCATATTTAAATCCGATTACGCACGAGCTTTAAGATGCCAGGACATGCTGAAAAACGTGTTAATGGAGGAGTGGCCTCCAATTCCGCTTGATTTCACTCAAAAATAGGTCAGTTTTAGGTAGATTTATTATGTAGAAAAAATCGATAAATTTGACCGTTTTAAAGTTATCGATATAAAACGTTTTCGAAATGCAGTTATAAACTTATATCTCCCTCTTTTTTAGAGCTAGAGTCTCCAAATGTTGTATTTAGTATAATGTGGAGTTTATACAATTTTGATTTTTGTCACATTTTGGATACCATCCCCCCTTTCCTTCCCTTCCCCCCAAATTTGTAAAAACCGTATTTTAAATACCAAAGACTTGTGCTTTGGAAAATATACCCATAAAAATGACATAGTCACGCTCTGAAAGTTTGATTAAGAAAGTCAATCTACAAAAGAAATTATTAAACATTTTATTTCCCATAGTAAAGTCTATGAGCGCAGCCCACGCTCAGTCGCTGCGCTAACTGCGCAGTCAGCAGAGCGCGTGCTTATGCGTATGGGCATGTGTGTATGTGTGTGTACATGTATTGCTCTTCGCAGGGTTCAGGGGATCTCCTAGTCGGGTACCGCCGACTAGAGCTTTCTTACTTGTTTAGTTTAGATTTTCTAGATTCTAGACCCTAGTTTCGGATTTGTAACTAATTGCTGGAGCAGTGAAGTGGCGGTGTTAGTAGAAGCGATGTACGCCGCCATAATGTTGTAGGTCCTAAGCCCGCTAATTTTAAGTGTTTTTTCATTTCTTTTTTTTACAAACATGCTATTTGATTGTGAATTTGCGAGTTCTATTGATGCTTTTTCTGCTTAAATAAACACGTAACTGCGTATATTTAATAAAGCAAATCATTCGGGGTTCAGGGTTTGTCTTAGTCGGGCACCCCAATGATTTTTCTTACTTGTTAAGTAAGATATTCGTTTATCGTTCCCAAGTTAGGGAATTTCATTCTTTTAAAGCAAAAGACAGCTTATCGTAAATACTAAAGCTTAAGCTTTCACACTGTGAAAAAAAATATTTATAGCCTATTTACCACACCCGCAACGATCGAGCATAATAATTTATTGGAGGTTTTTTAAGAACAGTAAGCAACCTGCTAAGCTTAGTGATTGTACTTTTAAAACAAGGCAAAGCCTTTTTCCGATTTGACACTCAGTGATCGCAACTATATTCACACATGCAAATTTACAATTTTTTAAAACTTACATCCAATTATTGTCTGCTTATGTCTAAAATCCTAGTTGGTGAAGCGGATGGACATCTCCGATATGCAAATACACAAAAGTCTAAGTTTACCGTTTGGCTTGCAACCACAGCATATGTGGCGATGCTACATGCTTGAAAAGCATCCTGGTCTTTTGATCATACGTAATCCGTTTACATGCAGAGGACAGCGTTATTGGATAGTTCGAAGCCTTCGTGATTATCCGCTACCACCTAATATTGTGAACTTGGATGCAAAACATTTTTCGTCTAAGACAATAGCTGACTGGTGGGGAGAGTTACATTATTGTACTAACTCAAATATTGCTCATCGTCTTAAGACGGCGATGCGTTGGACAACTTTGGGGTATCATCACAACTGGGACACTAAGGTTTACGATAAGACAATCCACACTTTGTTCCCAAGTGATTTAGGTAGCTTGTCCCAATATTTTTCTCTTGCTCTAGGGTTTTCAAGTTTTATTCCTCAAGCCGCAATTATTAATTATTATCCGATTGGTACTTCTCTATCTGGACACACTGATCATTCCGAGATGAATCATGAAGCACCGCTATTATCATACAGGTACATATGAAGATGTTTTGAAAAATGTATATGTTTTATTTACTATTTATTACAGTTTCGGACAATCTGCTATATTTCTAATAGGTCATCATACACTAGAAGAGCAACCTAGTGCTCTTTATCTCCGCAGTGGAGATGTTTTAGTTATGTCAAAGGAATCCCGACTATGCTATCATGCCGTTCCGCGCATTTTGAAAACTTTCGAAGATCCTTGGAATGACTTCTTTTCAAATACTAAAGAAAAACTTGAGGATACCTTTACTAGTTTAATGAATTCTGAATTGTACGATCAGATTAAAGACGAATTATTTTGGAGCCCGTTCAACCGTTATGTCAGCGATTGTCGCATAAATATTAATGTTCGTCAGGTCTACCATTTAGATTGTTAAAATTGTTTTATTTAAGCTTACCAATTTGTGTGCATTAAAAAAAAAAAGTTTAAGTGTTAAACTAGTATTCTATGTTTAATAATAAAAAAAACTACTCATGAAACAAAATGGCTCTTTAGAAAATGTACTATGCTTAGAACAATTAACAAAATGAGAACCAGTTTATTTATTTATTTATTTATTTATTTAAAAGGAAATTGACAAAACGAGAGTCAAATTTAAAGATAAACTAAACAAATAAGTTATTTATTTATTTATTTAAGAGCTAACTTATTAATAATGAAATTATAGGCTAGCTTAATACGTGGCTATGGCAGCGGAGGCCTTCAGCTCTAAAGTTGTATGTGCTTATGTATAAGTTTTCTTAATAGTACTGTGTGTTGTATTTACTTATTTACATTATGTACATGGGGTGATGGAAGTGGTTTTCATGATTTAAGTTAGTTTGTATTCTTAGATGTAGTGATATAGATTTGTTGTTTTTAGGTATTTTAGAATGTTTGATATGTTTGAGGATGTGGGGTGTGCTAAGCATTGGAGAGGGTTGGTGTTTTTAAATATTGCTTGTCTTTGAAGTTTTAGGGTATTGCAGTTGGTGAGGATGTGTTGGATTGATATGGTGTCGTTGCAAAAGGGGCATATACCGGGAGATTTATCGATGTAGTGTATGTGGGTTATTTTGGAGTGTCCGAGTCTAAGTCTAGTTATTATTATTTGATCTCTTCTCGAGAGGGATAGTGAATTTCTTTTAAAAATGTGGTAGTTGTTAAGTTTATGTGGGTTGTTTGATTGATACCAGGTTGATGTTTCGGTTATGTTGGATTGTAGTTTTGTGAGGTGTATGTTTTTTAGGTATGATTGTATGTCTTGTATGTTAAGATTTTCCTTTGTTATAAGAGGCTGTTTCGCTGCATTTTTAGCAGAGGTGTCTGCTAGCTCGTTCCCTGCTATTCCTACATGCCCGGGCACCCAGAGTAGTTTGAATTTGGGGAAGGTTTTCTGCATAATATTGCGAGCGTATGAGGGGTAATGTTCATTGTTGTTTGTGTTATTAATTGCGTCTATTGCAGAGAGTGAGTCGGTGCATATGCAGAATTTACCTTTTTTATTTTTTAGGGTTTCTAGTGCTTCAACTATTGCAATGAGTTCTGCGGAAAATACGGAGGAGTAGTGGGGCAGGATATATGTTTTGATGGTATCGGTTTCATTTGTAATGGCAAAGGTGGTGGTACTGTTGTTTTGGGATCCATCTGTATAGATGTATGTGTATTTAAGCTTGTCTGTGGCGTTAATTTGGATGAATTCGCCTCTGTACGTTTGTGGGCATGTGTTTTTTTTATTAAAGTTTCTTAGTGTCGTGTCTGTGATTATTTGGCTTACATTCCACGGAGTAGTAGTCAGAGTAAGTAGTTTTGTGGGCTGAAAGGGTAGGTTGTGGTTTCTGCTATATTTTATTATTAGGTCTATTGTTGAATTGTATTGTGGCCGTCTAGGAGGTCGGTATGTTTTTAGTATTTTGTGTAGTGGGGAATTTTTTGCTGTGATCAGGGTTTTTACAAGGGTGGCTGTTAGTAGTTCGCGTCTGTCTTCTAATGAGGGGACTCTTGCTTCGTATAGAATGTTTTGGGAGGGTGTGGTTTTGAATGCCCCGAGAGCGATTCTGAGGCCTGTGTTAATTTTAGATTTTATAGGTCGCAAGGTTGTTTTTGGGCAGTGTCCATAGATGGGAAGGCCGTAGTCTGCCTTGGAGTTGACTATTGCTTTAGTGACGTCTATAAGTGTGGATGTGTTACAATTGAATTTTGGACTTGCGAGACATTTTATTATATTTATTGCTTGATGCAGGGCGTGCGTGAGTTGTTCCGTGTGTTTATTCCATCTGTGTTTGTTGTTAAAGTGAAGTCCAAGTATTTTTAGTGATGCGACATTCTGGATTTGTATGCTTCCTGTTGATAATGTGCATTTACAGTTGTGCTTTCTGCAGACGTGCATGTGCTTGCATTTGGTGGTGGATAGCTTGGCGCCTGAATATTCGGCCCAGTTAAGTATGGTTCGGAGGATTGGGTTTATGTTTATATTAATGTTTTTCCTATTTTTTAGTTTAAGTATTATGTTAAAGTCGTCTGCGTAGGCGCTTAGGCTGATATTTGGGTGTAGGGTGAGCTTTTCAGCGAGTTTGTTGTACGCTATTACAAATAGGATCACTGAGAGTGGCGAGCCCTGGGGGATGCCGTTGTGGATGGGGTGGAAGGGGGAGAGGTTGGTGTTTATTCGTACTGTAATTTTTCTGTTCGTCATGAAGTTTTTTATGTAGTTTAAAATTTTAGGTCCCGTTTTCCATTCCGTGAGTTGGTCAAGTATTGAGTGTAGTCCGATTCTGTCAAAAGCTTTTGAGAAGTCTAGGGATATTATAGACGTATGGTTTCTTCTTGAGATGGATCTTGCTAGTAGATGGTCTATCAACAGTAGACAGTCTATAGCAGATTTCCCCTTCTTGAAACCTGTTTGACTGTTATGGATTAGTTTGTCGTTAGAGACAAACCACCACAGTCGCTTTGCTATTATTTTGTCTAGGACTTTAGATAGACACGAGTTCAGTGATATTGGTCGGTAGGAGTTTAGTGCGGTTTTGTCTGTGTTGGGTTTTGAAAACAAATAAGTTATATAGCCTAAAAGATCAGAACAAATATTTCAATAATACTACCAACCCGATGGTGGTATTTTATTTGCCAGTCCGGCCAGCTATGCCCCAATTCATAGCCTTGTATGGTCAGTGATATTATTGAACTAGAAAAGATAAAAAGTGTTAAAAGAAACTTATAAAATAATTATTATAGAATCTTAAGTATACTTATTAAATAATAACTATAAAAGTAAAGATTAAAAGAAAATTGAAAATATTAACAAGTAAGAGTGCTCTAGTCGAGACTGCTCGACTACGACTACGCAGGGTTCAGGGGATCTCCTAGTCGGGTACCGCCGACTAGAGCTTCTTTACTTGAAATTCTGAAATTCAGTATATACTCGTGTGTATCCTACGCAGTACGAGTTTTTTTAGATTTTCGATAACTCATCCCGTTTCCTTATTATCGATCAAAATCGATAACTTTTCTTCGGTTAAGCATACCGTAAGAGCTAGAGACTCCAAATTCACTGTGTAGATCCGTGTAACGAATGCGGAGACTTTGTAATTTTTGGATTTTGAATGCCACGGCCCCTTCGCAACCAATTTGCAAAATTCGTATTTAAAATACAAGAGACATGTGCTTTGACAAATATACACATGGATGACATAAACACGCTGTGAAAGTTTGATTAAGAAAGTCCATCCACAAAAAGTTATTGAACATTTAATTTCCCATACAATAGGCATGTTGCAGCCCGAGCGCAGTCGCTGCGTCAACTGCGCCGTCAGCAGAGCGCGTGGTTATGCATGCGTGCGTATGCATGTATGTGTGTTGCTCGCAATTAAAATAAGCATAGCAGGTTGGGAAGATTGGCTTTTTGCAGGGTTCAGGGTATATCGTAGTCGAACCGTCTCGACTAGAGCACACTTACTGGTTGGTTAGTTCGCTTTGTGAGATGGTGCCTTATCTTGTTGGAACATCCATGCTCCTTGTCTGCCTATGGCTTCAAAGTAGCCTCAAAAACACATGTCCG
Source organism: Drosophila nigricruria (assembly GCA_037075265.1). NCBI lineage: Eukaryota > Metazoa > Arthropoda > Insecta > Diptera > Drosophilidae > Drosophila > Drosophila nigricruria. Next base: position 421,554 of record JBAMCI010000195.1, read on the forward strand.
ATCATTTTTTGCATTTATTTTTATGCCATGAGGATCATTTAGGATCAATGAAAATGATTAGAGAGAGTCCATCCGTGGTCTACAAATTAACCGTTCCTATCCAAGCAAAGCGAAGCAGCTCGTTCGCTTTCTCAAGTCTAACTTGACGCTGTTTCGGAATAAGTTCATGCCGCTTTTTAAACTGTAACGAACCTCGGTTTATCCCGAGTTTAAGCCGGGCCGAACTCAGCCGTTCGTGCCAACAAATTTGTATGTAGCGCCTTGCGATAAATTATAATTCAGTGTTTTATGGTTGGCGATTCGTATATTTTCTCACTTCTTTGAGGCTTATTTACACGTTATATGTGTTAACAATCTAAGGTTTAGTAAAGCACACCTTTCCACAGGATCGCAGGTAGGCGTTTTAGCGCACTCTGACGAAAGGTACTGCACTCTTGGGTCTCCAAGGATCCGCTTGAGCACTCCAGGTGGCGCCAGGATCCACACTGTATACTCCGGCGGTTCCCTCGGCTATTGCAGTGACTCCTACGGCTGGATACACTCACAAGCACACCTTGAGATCTTCTGCAGTCACCACTCTTTCGCACAGCTACGCAAACGTTACCTCTACTCCCGCTCCAGGATCCGCCAGTAATGCTGTTGATTCAGCCGTGTTGCACCAATGTCCTGGTTGGTGGCAGCTGATGTCCTTCCTGTGTCTTTCGAGTAGAGCCTATGTCCTCATAGGCGTCTGGGATATCCCTCGTAGATATCCTTTCCCACGATGTCCTTTCACTCGAATTCCTTGGCAGCGATGTCCTTCTAAAATCACTGCTCCTCGGCTAATCACGTGTTCACTCGCGTTTTTGTACCTTCGGCACTCAATACTTTCACTTTCTTCTTCACTTTTCACGTTTTTGACTGTCCCGGTGCCGAGTTGCAGGCACCTTTTTATAACAGCGGCGCAGGCCCTGCTTCGCGCTATAACGACGCCAGCTCGGCTCTGGAGCGGGGCCTGTCTGGCGCTCGTGTCCACGAAAACGGCAGCATCACGTGATTTAGCGCGACGCCAAATCGCCCAAATCTGCGTGGCAGCCTCTCATTGGCCAAAGCACCGTTATTGGCATACGAGTGAAAGTGCACACTACTTTCTCGCAGCCACAAACGGTACTTCGGCCAACGGTCGCCGATGATCGCCGCGAGAGCGACGCGAGCCAATCGCTGAATACATGCGAGCGACAGAGACAGACTACGTCGATCTCTGCGCCCTTTCTCTACAATCGTAGAGAGGTAGGCTGGCGCCGTACCGGTGTGTGCGTTGCTGCGTCTTTGAGTATTGCACAATATGATGAAATTGGGAAGTCCTGTTCTAGTGTCGGCGCGTATTAAGTGCGTGTTGGTGCGTCTTTGGATATTTCACAGTAATGCACCGTTTTAGCGGGGCGACAGCGTTGTGTCGCTGTCGCCGAGTGTGGTTCAGGGGTAGGCTCGAGAGAAATGAGAGACACGAGAGTTAGTTGTGTTTGAGTTCTGAGAGCGACCGAAACTCACTGCGCTAAATAATGGAAAATAATCTTAATGCTGCAACATTAGAAGTGGGATCTGGCTCGCTACCTAATATGACAAATGATCCATGGCGAGTGCCGGACGTGTTAGCGGGAGCGCGTTAGAAATTTGCTTCGAATCAATTTATCGTGCGTTTGCGTCGTTGTGTGAACATAAAGTGTAGTAATAATATTGAATAGATCTTATTGGCGCCGACGCAACCGCGTGGTGTGCTACATTAAATATAATTCTGGCGGAAAATAACAAATAATAAATGCAGCGTTGAAAGGCAGTGCGTCGCAGTGGCTCTCACAAATATATTATCCTGACATAAATTGGTCCGAGTTTAAGGAGTTTCACCAGTGTAGAAACGCCAGCAGCTACGTTTTTGACAATGTTTGACTCTGGAGCGGAATGTTCGTTGATTCAACATAAGATAAGTACTAAGTTAATCGGTCAAAGTAAAAAGTAGTCGTAATGTTGAAGGGTATTAGGAATGACAGCATTTGTAGTACATTGCAAATACTTGGCATCGTAAAAAAAAAAAAAAAAAACAAAAGAAAAAAAAAACGATCTTTGTATTGAGATGCTGTTCCACGTTTTGGGCGATCAGTATTTGGAGAGCGACATTGTGATTGGTCGAGAAATACTGTCGCAGGGTTTTCATGTCATTGTGTTACCGGGAAAATTTGAAATTGTTAGACCAAAATCTGTAAACTGTTGTTTAAATTATGATATATTTTCTAAATTGGATACTGATCTTGTCGGCGAAGATAGGGATAAATTAAATAATTTATTGGAAAATTATTCAAAATCCTTTATAAAGGGAGCGAAATATTTCACATGTCTAGATATGGCAAGCGGATACTACCAAATCCCTTTGCATGAAAAGTCAATAGAGTGTACGGCTTTTGTCACTCCAGACGGCCAATACGAATTTTTGTCAATGCCGTTTGGTCTTAAAAATGCACCTTCAGTTTTTGAGCGTACAGTGATGCATACGCTTGGGGAACTTGCGAATACATTTGTAGTTGTCTATATGGATGACGCATTGGTGGTGTCTACAACAAAAGCTGAAGCTTTAGAAAGATTACAGATTACCCTTAATATTCTCACGATAGCTCAAGTCGACAGTTCAATATTTGGGATACGAAGTGAGCGCAGGCTAAATTCGTTCAAATTCATTTAAAGTTTTAGCGTTAACTGCTCTACTGATTCCTCAGTCAGTCCCTGCTTTAAGACAATTTATTGGATTAGCGTCTTACTTTCGGCAATTTATGCAAGGATTTTCCTGTTTCATGAAGCCTTTGTATCTTTTGACATCGGAAAAGAACGAGTTGGTTTGGAAGCCAGAACATGAACAAATAAGACAAAAAGTTATTTCTGTACTTGCACAGAAGCCAGTTTTAGTTAGTTTTGACCCTAAATATCCAATCGAATTGCATACTGATGCAAGTGCTCGTGGATATGGAGCTATCTTGCTACACAAATTTGATAACAAACCGCATGTCGTTGAATTTTTCAGTAAGGCTACTTCACCTGCAGAATCACGTTACCATCCTTATGAGTTTTAGACCCTTGCGGTTGTCATGGCTGTAAAGCATTTTCGTCATTCTTTGATGGGTAGAGATTTTGTGGTTTTTACCGATTGCAACTCACTTAAAAGCATCAAGAACTAAACGTGAACTATCTCCCAGAGCACAAAGATGGTGGGCTTATTTACAGTCGTTCTCATTTGATTTGCAGTATAGAGAGGGTAAATGAATGGCTCATGCTGATTTCTTTTCCAGAAATCTCTCATCCGTTAATGTGATTGATACTTCTAAAGATCCTGAAAAACGAGTTAATTTGGCAGAGATATCTAGTGATTGGCTTACAAAAGTAGCTTTGTACGAAAATTCGAAATGTCAAAACAGTATTTGTTATCAAACATAATTTGAAAATATGCGGATGTGCTGCAAAAAAATTATTTTTGAAAAAACGAAGTTGTCAATGTGAAACAAGTAAGAACGTTGCAGTCGGGCGCTACCGACTGCGGGAACATATATAATTTTTTGGAAATCAATAGAGGAGATCAGCAGAAATATCGTCATAAAATTTTGATTTTCTCACTGAGAATCCGAAAAACGTATAGTTTTTCCCGATTTGCCACGCCCCCAGTAGGCGTAAACGTATAATTTTTGGCCAGTTGCTTACACTCAAAAAATGCGAAAGTTACAGGGTATTTTTTAGCCGGGCATGCCCCAAAGGGGGCGTAAAAGTTATTTTTGGGTCATCGATAGAGGAGCTCACCAGTAACTCAACCATTCAATTTTGAAGCTTCTAGCTCTAAAACTCTCTATGGGGGTTGATATAACCGCCATATCTTTTACAACTTGGGTTGTCAACCCGAGTATATATACCAAATTTCAAGTCTCTAGCATTCAAGGTGCTCAAAATATTGCAGAATTTGAAAAATCACTATATAGTCAGATCCGATTTGCCACGCCCCTGGTAGGCGTGGATATATAATTTTTTTGGGCTTTCTAGCTTTAAAACTGTAGAAGATACAGTTTTACCCGATTTTCCACGCCCCCAATGGGCGTAGATATATCCGCCATAGCTTTTTCATCTTGAGTTGTCAACACAGTCTACATTCCAAATTTCAACTCTCTAGCACTTCTAAAAGTAGTGTTTCTAAGATATCGGAAAATGCGTTTTCTGATTTGCCACGCCCCTAGTGGGCGTATCGGGAAAATCTTGACACTTTACAATTCGGTATACACGAGTATATATTCCAAATTTCAACTCTCTAGCTTCAAAACTGTGCAAATGGTTTGCGTTCATACGGATAGACGGACAGACGGACGGACAGCGTGACGGAAATTGCACAAAACCAATATACTCATTTCACTTTGTGAATGAGTATAAAAATTGATAATATTGTAATAACTTCTCCAAATAAAATTTATCGGTACATTTAGGTTTTTCAAGCAATATATTTAACTAAAATGCAGAATTTAGAGAAAATACTGTATTTCACTAGCCATAGACTGAAGGCGGACTTGCCAGTTAGCTTTAACTTTTTTCATGTACATGGTGTTACATTTTTATGTTAAAACCGTAGGCTATACATGAAATGCAGTCGTGAAGACGCATAAAATCATTTGGATTAACCAATCATAAAATCGCTGATAAAATTTATAGACGACGATAGTTCAGAAGACGAGTTGAGCGAGCTAGGCGATCCCGATGGAGATTAGAGCGGTAATTGATCCTTTCAATAAACGCTTCGATTCTGACCCGAAAACGCCACGATTGTGCATCGATGAGAAAGTCTGCTCTGCTTTACGGCAATATATGCCAGAGCAAAACTACATACACGTCACTCCCACTTATAGTTTATTTGACATAACAACCATGCTGTGGAAAGATGCTGTGCTGATATTCTACCAATTAAAGCAAGCAGGTACGATAGAAAAAAAAAATACAATACATTGAGGTTTATTGTCCCAATATTATTAAAGAATCCAACACACATCCATTACTCAGCCGCGATTTTCAAGAAGGAGCTTAAGATTGCAGCTCTTTCCATGAAGAATAAAAAGGCTCCGGAACCAGATAATATACCGGCGGAGATATTGAAGTTGATAGCAACAGGATGGTTTTCATTTCTTCTCAGAATGTTTAACGCGTGCCTAGAAGAAAGGTTATTTCCAGAGACATTAGCAAAGGTAAAGGCGACCCGAACACACCATCGGCATACCGCCCTTTTTGCATGTTAAACACAGCTGGAAAGCTGTTGGAAAAGCTCATAAAACCCAGACAGCAAAAGAGACTGGAGGACTTAGCTCCAGACAGCACGGGCTCAGACCCAAAAAGGCACAAAGGCAGCTATCATCGAAGTTGAATACACTTGATCTATCCGGCTCGAAGGACCATGATTTCACTTAGATCATGAATACACTTCAATCTCCGGCTCAACGGACCTTGAACACACTCGCTGCGTTGACGATCAGTATTATATTGATTTTATTCTTCTGAGCCAGTGTATTTATATACTGACTCATGCATAATTTCAACCCTTAAATCTAGCTTATCTATTGCTGAGTTTGTAAGGCCCAGCGTTGGTCTTTATCTATTCTTAGTCTATCGCAGAGTTTGTAAGGCTCAGCGTTGGTGTTTATGTACTCTTAACTTATCGCAGAGTTTGTAAGGCTCAGCGTTAATGTTTGTTTACTTAGCCTATTTATAGATTCTACATGTATGACCCTTGTCATTTCTACGTACTTCAACCTAGTCGTGAGTGCGTAGATTACATGTTTATGATCTTCGGCTATTTCTTTATGTTCATGCCTGAACATTCTGCGGGGGGCCAGAAAATGACAGCCAGTGGCCTGTTTATCATGGAACGTCCTCCATCAGCAGTCGCACCTACTCGCCTTTTGGATTTGTGTGCCGATGACTTCTTGGGTGCGTCCATTACCTTCCGTATAAACTGGAAGGGATCGCTTACGCTGTGCATCCAGGTATTGCACAGCGGCACTTGACCACGTCTGGAACGACGAACTCCAGTTGTGTTAGCATCGGCTTCATGCTCATCCGGTCGCAGCGTCTCGTTACGTTGCTTCTTGGCGATCGAGATGTTGGCTTCTTGAAGATGTCTTCTGTCGGTGCTTGCTTTAGCAGTTGCATCGGGTTGTTTTGGTATTACATCCATTGTTGCTCCCTCCGCTTTTGATCTTCCTTTTTCAGTTGCCATTTTTTGCTTTCTAGTTTTTCCTCCTTCTCTCCTTGATATTGTTATAGCTTCTCCTGCAGCTCCTTTTGCAGTAGTTTTGCCATAGCCTTTTTCCGAGAGTATTGTTGCGCTGATTATCTTGTTGCTTGATGGTCTAGCTATGTTGCCAGAAACAATCTATCCAAGTTCAGTCTTTTGTCCCAGAGTGTTGTTTATTATCTTTACTTTTCCCAACATTATTAGGGGGAGTAAATCAACGCCAATGACAACATCAATAGTACCGGGCTTGTTAAAATATGGGTCTGCAAGCTCGCAGCCCATCCAATCCTTATTGACATCCATGTCAATTTTGTTGCTGGGTAGAGTTCTCTGGAGTTTTGGCATAACAAGTGCCTGCAGTGTGGTAACGAATTTGCTTTTAACGATTGGTTTGATCGTTAAGCAAACGCTACTTTTAAGTACTTCCACACTCTGTGAAATTCCTTTAACTTCCACGTTCCGTTTGATTCGGCGCAGTGTTAGCTGTTTTGCGGCTTCTTCCGATATCAAGGTTCTTTGTGAACCTCCATCAATAAGAGCCCTTAGCTGCTCGTATTTTCCAGATTTATTTTTAATCCGAATGAGCGCAGTTGCCAGCAACGTGTTTTGCCCTTTATTTTCTTTTAAAGAATTGCTGCTTTTAAAGAACTGCTGCATCCTCGTGAAGCACATCGTTGTGAGACTTAGAGCATTGATTGCAAGTCCAATCCTTTATGCAATCTTTAATGCGATGAGTGCCAAGACATATAAAGCATAGTGCGTTTTTAAACACAAACTCCTTGCGTTTTTTAACAGGCTCGGCTCTAAATTCCTGGCATCTGGTTAAGTCATGGCCATCCAGTTAGCAAAAACGGCATATTTTGTAGCTCGTTTTCTGTGCTTCCATAGTCGCATGGACGGCACTCTTTTGCACTGAGTCTACAGAGTTGTACAGTTGCTCAATAAACTCCAGCACATTGTTCAAGGACTGAATTTCTCTGGCTTTCTTTACATGCTGCTCGTTAAGCTGCAGGACTTCCGCCGAGAATCGCCTCAGCAAAATCTGAGCGAATAAAGCATCAGCATCATTACCAATTTTTCCTTTTTTTTTGGTGATAAAGATGCACTCAGTTGCTGTGTCCAAGAACTTGCGGATACTGCCTTCATCATTGTTCTTCAGCAGTTCCATGTCCACTAGCTGGTTAACGGCGTTAGCAAATATTTTGCGCTTATTTTCGTAGCGCTTGCATATTAGCTCCCACGCTGCATTATAGCTAGCAGACGATCCAATTAATAAATGGCCTACTACCATTTTGGCTTCTCCTTTGAGGCAAGATTTCAGATAGTTCAGCTTCCTTGTATCGCTGATATCCTTCCTGCTGTGAATTACCTCGGAGAACAGCTCGAAGAACGTTGGCCATTCTTTGGAATTTCCATTAAAATGAGGAAGATCCACTTTTGGCAGCTCTGGAACGTCTTCTTTTATGTTGTGCAAGTCACCTATTTTTCTGTTTAGCTTCTTTGTCAGTAGGTTGACATTGCACTCCAGTTCATCGATTTCTTCGATTTCGAAAGCAAATTTTTCATACTTTGCTTCTAAATCTGTGAGCGTTGACTGAACTTTGTTCCACAGGAAATTTAACTTGTCTTTGTAGTCAAAGATTTCTCCCTGGTTACTGAGTTCAAGGTTGGCATACACCTCTGCAATGTGCTGCCTTACTTTTTGAGCTCTTTTATCTACAAGGTCTACCATCACATCCATTGGGCTGACACTTCGTCGTGAAGACATTTCTTCCTGCTGACTGTTTTTTGCCTCGGATGTTTCCGGTTGCATTTGCTTGCTGATCCTGGTTGGTCGGTGTCCATAGCGTGGTCGGCAACTTCGACCTTCATCAAGGACTCTTTATACGTCCTGATGTTTTCCATTATGGCATCATATATTTTCCCCTTAAAATATTGATGATCGACAGTACCAATTTTTACCAGTGATAAGTGATTGGCAGTGAATTCTGCTGCCTGCTTATCAATCACTGATAATACATCCTTCTTTGCAATGGCCTGTAGGATGTTCTCGTGGATCTTTGATTGCTTCTTTAGCAACTCCACCACTTTTGACGACAGCATCTTGTTAGTTTTTTTGTTGTTGTCTTTGGCTTGACCCGTTGGAGGTTTTTTTGTTTTGATCGCCTGGTTGATCGTGCTGTGCCTCTACTCACAGCTTAAATTGGTAAGCCAAAGAGAAACAAGAAAAATTTTGTAAAACACTTTCACACTTCACTAACACTTGTCACAAAAATTATGGTAGACTTTGTAGGTTGGATCGAAGGACCATGAATAGACTTGATCTATCCGGCTCGAAGGACCATGATTTCACTTAGATCATGAATACACTTCAATCTCCGGCTCAACGGACCTTGAACACACTCGCTGCGTTGACGATCAGTATTATATTGATTTTATTCTTCTGAGCCAGTGTATTTATATACTGACTCATGTATAATTTCAACCCTTAAATCTAGCTTATCTATTGCTGAGTTTGTAAGGCCCAGCGTTGGTCTTTATCTATTCTTAGTCTATCGCAGAGTTTGTAAGGCTCAGCGTTGGTGTTTATGTACTCTTAACTTATCGCAGAGTTTGTAAGGCTCAGCGTTAATGTTTGTTTACTTAGCCTATTTATAGATTCTACATGTATGACCCTTGTCATTTCTACGTACTTCAACCCAGTCGTGAGTGCGTAGATTACATGTTTATGATCTTCGGCTATTTCTTTATGTTCATTCCTGAACAAAGTAGTTAATAGCGTTATATGGTCCGACATGGTGGATTTTTGGAGCAGCGTTTCTATATACCAAAATATGTAATGGGTATGATCAGGATTTACTTACAGGATCGAGTACTCCTGTGCCCTACATAGACTGGCACGAAACGATACTTAGTTGCCGAAGGAGCTGCACAGGGGTCGATCCTAGGACCAGACCTGTGGAATATCAGTTAAGATGACATTTTAAGACTGGAAATGCCTGAATATACATTCCTGATTGGTTATGCAGCTGATATCGCGGCCGTTATTACCACCAGAAACACCGAAGAAGCTCAGAAAAGACTTTCCCAAGCCATAATCTGCACGCAGACGTGGCTCAGCTCCCGAGGCTTGGAACTTGCTACTCAGACAATAGAGTTACTTCTGTTTACGGGGAAGCAGATTCCAACCGAAAAAGAGATGCGAAACCTCAGAAGACACTGAACTATCTAGGCGTTGGCTTAGACAGTGAACTTACCTTCTGGGGACAGCTTCAGCAACAATAGCAATTGGGTCTTTGAGTAAACTAATAAAAATTTTGACGGACCGACGCAGGGAAACGGAAACTCCTAATGAAAGCAACAAATGCAATCGTACTATATGGTAGTGGACACTCTAAAAGCGGAAGGCGGGAACTGATTTTATCGGTGCAGAGAAAAGCAGCCTTAAGGATAGCTTCAATAGCAGATTGTAGCCTCCTAGAAGGCTAAATGGTCATGCGAAAGATACGGGAGATGGACTGCAAGAATTTTCCCTGATCTAGAACAATGGATAAATAGAAAGCACGGCGAAATGTTCTTCAATCTGACATAAATGCTCTCTGGACATGGTTACTTTCAAGAGTATCTAAATAAGGGAAAAACTGCCGAACCCAGCTGCATTTACTGGCAGAAACTTTCGGTGAATTTAAAGTAGAGACTATAGCATAGCAAATGTGCAACAGCATAGATGCTTGGACAAGAATCTGTGACTTCGCCGAAAAGGTTTTCCGACGAATAAAATAGGACTTGGACGCAGGAACACATATGACATTGCTCAGCTAGAGCATACACAAGGGCTCCATCTTGAAGGTTAGTGCGACATAAAAGACGAGGTTTTTTAGTCGGTAAGCAGTATTTCAGTACGACACACCATCCAGAGTGACGACCTCTGACGGACTGACGGTAGAGCATTTTTACCTACCTCAGCAACACAAATAAAAATATTATTAAAGAAAGCAACAACATAATCATGGATGGATTATTAGGCCGTTATCATATTAACATGAAAACACGGCTATTTATTTACCACTTCGTGGCCGTGGTCAACTCTTACCTTTTATACCGTCGGTTTCATACAAGAGATCAAAAGTAGATTTCTCGTTTGAAGCTACAAGATTTTCGTGTCAAAATAGCTGGCGTACTTTGTAACACTCAAATAAACCCTAAAAGGACAGTTGGCCGACCTATGAGTTCACTAAGTTCCGAAATGGTAATATTCGTTACGACATTTTTCCTGACGTTTTAGATCGCAGTCGTAAACGAATGTGCAAAAGTATTGCTTGTATGTATGTATATGTTAAATAAGCATATAATGTTTGGAATATCGGCTCTTCGCAGGGTTCAGGGGATCTTCTAGTCGGGTACCGGCGACTAGAGCTTTCTTAGTTGTTTAAATTAGAAAGAGTCTGAGTAAACGAGGGGGATTTATTAGAAACGGACATAGGGAGACACATAGGAACACACTCATCTAGAAGAGAGTTTAAGGTGTTATAGAAAAAAGTTGTTGCCAAATTAATGTCAACTGACTTATATGAAGGAGACCAATCTGTTGCATTAATAAGTTGATTAAGCAAAAATAAAATTGCACTTATTATAACAACGACGTTGTTATACTCATTCACAAAGTGAAATGAGTATATTGGGTTTGTGCAATGTCCGTCGCGCTGTCCGTCCGTCTGTCCGTATGAACGCAAACCATTTGCACAGTTTTGAAGCTAGAGAGTTGAAATTTCGAATATATACTCGTGTATACCCTCGAATTACAAAGTGTCAAGATTTTCCCGATACGCCCACTAGGGGCGTGGCAAATCGGTAAATGCATTTTCCGATATCTCAGAAACACTACTTCTAGAAGTGCTAGAGAGTTGCAATTTGGAATGTAGACTCGTGTTGACAACCCAAGATGAAAAAGCTATGGCGGATATATCTACGCCCATTGGGCGCGTGGCAAATCGGGTAAAACTGTATCTTCTACAGTTTTAAAGCTAGAACGCCCAAAAGTATATATCTACGCCCATAGGGGGCGTGGCAAACCGCAAAAGCTTATAGCTCCTACAGTTTTAGAGCTGGAAGCTTCAAAATTGGATGGTTGAGTTACTGGTGAGCTCCTCTATCGATGACACGAAAATAATTTTTACGCCCCTTTTGGGGCATGCTCGGCTAAATAATACCCTGTAATTTCCGCATTTTTTTAATTGTAAGCATCCAAATTTCACACTTCGGTTAGCCTTCACTACTTCTAAGAACTGGCCAAAAATTATATGTCTACGCCCACTGGGGGCGTGGCAAAACGGGAAAAACTGTATGATTTTCCGAATTTCAGTGAGAAAATCAAAATTTTAAGACGATATTACTGCTGATCTCCTCTATTGATTTTCCAAAAATTATATGTGTACAAACCAATTGTGGGCGTGGCAATGGGCGTGATCTGTGTGGGTGTGAATGAGTATTCCGCAGTGGGTAGCGCCCGACTGCAACGTTCTTACTTGTTATACTCATTCACAAAGTGAAATGAGTATATTGGTTTTGTGCAATGTCCGTCACGCTGTCCGTCCGTCTGTCCGTCTGTCCGTCCGTCCGTCTGTCCGTCTGTCCGTATGAACGCAAACCATTTGCACAGTTTTGAAGCTAGAGAGTTGAAATTTGGAATATATACTCGTGTATACCCTCGAATTGTAAAGTGTCAAGATTTTCCCGATAAGCCCACTAGGGGCGTGGCAAATCGGAAAATGCATTTTCCGATATCTCAGAAACACTACTTCTAGAAGTGCTAGAGAGTTGAAATTTGGAATGTAGACTTGTGTTGACAGCTCAAGATGAAAAAGCTATGGCGGATATATCTACGCCTATTGGGGGCGTGGCAAATCGGCTAAAACTGTATCTTCTACAGTTTTAAAGCTAGAACGCCCAGATTTGGCACGTAGATTACTGCTATGATTCTATGAAGATCGACTTAAAAACTATATATCCACGCCCACTAGGGGCGTGGCAAATCGGATCTGACTATATAGTGATTTTTCAAATTCTGCTATATGTTGAGCACTATTGACGCTAGAGACTTGAAACTTGGTATATATACTCGGGTTGACAACCCAAGTTGAAAAAGACTTATAGCTTATAGCAAAAGCTTATAGCTCCTACAGTTTTATAGCTAGAAGCTTCAAAATTAGATGGTTGAATTACTGGTGAGCTCCTCTATCGTTGCCCCGAAAATAATTTTTACGCCCTTTTTGGGGCATGCCCGCCTAAAAAATACCTTCGCATTTTTTGAGTGTAAGCATCCAAATTTCACACTTACGTTACTCTTCACTACTTTTAAGAACTGGCCAGAAATTACATGTCTACGCTCACTGGGGGCGTGGCAAATCGGTAAAAACTGTACTTTTTTCCGATTCTCAGTGAGAAAATCAAAATTTTATGACGATATTACTGCTGATCTCCTCTATTGATTTCCAAAAAATGATATATGTACAAACCAATTGTGGGCGTGGCAATGGGTGTGATCTGTGTGGGTGTGAATGAGTATCCCGCAGTCGGTAACGCCCGACTGCAATGTTCTTACTTGTTTTAAAAGTGTAGGTGTGAAAACTGGAGGAGTACATATGGATAATTGTACCTCCAAAGTGGGATGATGTATATCCTCAGGTATACAAAAAGGTGATGATCTAGAGACATTAATGCTGGAGTCATCATTAATAAAAACTAGATCAAGTGAACGATTCAGATGATTTGAAATAGAGTTCATCTGAAACATAGAAAGCGTGAATAATTCATTGAAAAAGTAATGATCTAATGTAGGAATAAGAAAATTAGAGTTTGGACTGGAGGACCAAGAAGTGTTAGGTATATTAAAGTCACCCAACACAAGAAACATATCGTTATCATTAACATGTCCATAAATTTCTTTAGTGCAAGTTATATGTTGAGCATAAACTTGCACATCGAAAGAGGAAGGGATATATGAACAAGTAATAAATAGGGAACACGATGGAAAAGCTATTTTAACTCCAATAATCTCAGCATCATGAGGTGGCGAAAAAATAAAAGTTTCTGAGAGGATATTGGATTTAACACCAATCAAGGCACCACCACCTCTTCGTAGCAGTCGATCGTATCTATAAATGGTGAAATCATTAGAGAGAATCTCACTATTATAAACATTCGGACTTAGCCACGTTTCTGTGAGAGCAATAATTTCAGAATTTATACAAAAACTACTCAAAAATAGTCTTCTGAGCTTAGAATTTAGGCCGCGAACGTTTTGATATATCAAAGACAGTTGCGGAAAAGATTGTTCAAAATTTAGTTTTTTGGTACAATATTGAAAGAAGATTGAACCGAAGTTGGATTTAACGATATAGGAGACAACCCATTTCGATTCTGGTGCTTGAATTCAACTTCATTAAGTGGCCAAAATTTGAAGCAATTTCACGAGGAGTCGCGAAACTGAACTTCGACTTGCTAGCTAGACTGCGGGATACTCATTCACACCTGCACAGATCACGCTCATTGCCACGCCTCCAGTTGGTTTGTACATATATAAATTTTTTGGAAATCAATAGAGGAAATCAGCAGTTATATCGTCAAAAAAAATTTGATTTCTCACTGAGAATCGGAAAAACATACAGTTTTTCCCGATTTGCCACGCCCCCAGTGGGCGTGGACATATAATTTTTGGCTAGTTCTTAGAAGAAGTAAAGGGTAACGAAAGTGTGAAATTTGGATGCTTACACTCAAAAAATGCGAAAATTTTAGGGTATTTTTTAGCCGGGCATGCACCAAAAGAGGCGTAATAAATTGGATCATCGATAGATGAGCTCACTAGAAACTCAACCATCCAATTTTGAGCTTCTAGCTCTTAAACTGTAGGAGCTATAAACTTTTGCGGTTTGCCACGCCCCCTATGGGCGTAGATATATCCGCCTTATGTTTTTGCGTTTGGATTATCAACCCAAGTATTTATACTAAATTTCAAGTCTCTAGCATCAAAATATTACAGAATTTTAAAAATCACTATATAGTCAGATCCGATTTGCCACGCCCCTAGTAGGCGTGGATAAAAAGTTTTTTTAAGTCGATCTTCATAGAATCGTATCAGTAACCTACATGCCAAATTTGGGCGTTCTAGCTTTGAAACTGTAGAAGATACAGTTTTAGCCGATTTGCCACGCACCCAATGGGCGTATCGGAAAAATCTTAACACTTTGTAATTCGAGAATATATACGAGTATATATTCCAAATTTCAACTCTCTAGCTTCAAAACTGTGCAAATGGTTTGCGTTCATACGGACAGACGGAAAGACGGACAGACGGACGGACAGCGTGACAGACATTGCACAAAACCAATATACTCATTTCACTGTGTGAATGAGTATAAAAACAGATATTGCTTCACATGTCGCGTCAGATGAAAGCCTAGATAAACAAGTAAGAGTGCTCTATTCGAGAGTGAACCCTGCGAAGAGCCAATATTTCCAATATTCAATGCTTATTTTGCACATAAATATTGCGAGCAACACACATACACACACACGCACGCACTCAAAAGCACGAGCTCTGCTGACTGCGCAGTCGACGCAGCGATTGCGATGGGAAATTAAATGTTTAGTAACTTTATTTGTAGATGGACTTTCCTAACCAAATTTTAGCAGCGTGATTATGTCATTGTATATGTGTATTTGCCAAAGCACAAGTACCTAGTATTTGAAATACGGTTTTTACAAATTGGTGGCGAAGGGGGTGTGGCACCCGAAATCCAAAAATTACAATATCTCCGCATTTATTAAGAAAGTTGATCCACAAAAAAAGTTATTAAACATTTAATTTCCCATACAATAGGCAGCCCGAGCGCAGTCGCTGCGTCAACTGCGCCGTCAGCAGAGCGCGTGCTATGCGTGCTATGTTATAATGTATGTAACAGGCAGAAGGAGGCGTGGCAGACCCCATAGAGTATATATATTCTTGATCAGGGTGACAAGTCGAGTCGATTTAGACCTGTCTGTCTGTCCGTCCGTCCGTCCGTCCGTCCGTATGTTTGAACGCGTGGATCTCAGAATCTATAAGAGCTAGAGACTTGAATTTACTTTTTTATGTAGATCCGTGTATAGCACGCGCAGATTGAGTTTATTTAAAAAAATCGATAAATTTGATCGTTTTAAAGTTATCGATTTAAAACGTTATCGAAATGCAGTTATAAATTTATATCTCTCGTATCTTCAGAGCTAGAGTCTCCAAATTTTGTATTCAGTATATTGTGTAGTTTATACAATTTTGATTTTTGTCGTATTTTGGATACCATCCTCTTTTTCCTTCCCTTCCCACCAAACTTGTAAAAACCGTATTTCAAATACTTTGGCAATTACTTACATACAAATGACATTATCACTCTCTGAAAGTTTGATTAAGAAAGTCCATCTAAAAAGAAACTTTTTCAACAATTAACTTCCCATAATATAGCCATACTGCAGCCCACGTGCAGTCGCTGCGCTAACTGCGTGCCTATCCATTTGTGTATGTGTGCGTGCATGTATTGCTTTTATATATGTGTATGTTAAAGAGGCATAGAATGTTTGGAATATCGGCTCTTCGCAGAGTTCAGGGGATCTCCTAGTCTGGTACCGCCGACGAGAGCTTTCTTACTTGTTTATTTTGGTCCTGGGTGGAAAAAAAGCGTTTTTTTCATAAATCTCATCAAATTGGGTCAGTATGAATTTTATTATTATTGAAAATGAAAATTGACCGGGTAAAACATTTTATCATTTAAACTAGAAGTGGAGAGCTATCAATAGTCGACACAATCGGAAGTCGACGATACTTCTTTCAAAACCACCGGTAGTAAAAAAAAGCCGTCGAAGCATGTAAAAAGTAATTTGATTCCGTCACTAACAATGCAATGAATAGATGGGACGTACATTTAAGATATAATTTTTTCAACACACCAATTTAATCGTTAGCTCCTATTACATACATGTATTTTCTACAAAATCAGTGCGCTGCGGGCGCTGGGTTTCGAGAGGCGCTGCCGTCGTCGTTTATTTCCAAATATCAATTGGTTTTTATGTTTTCTAAGTATTTAGAAAATAGGTTTTAATGTTTCTTTATAAATTTATTTATTGCACCAAAGGGCGGATTAGTTCTTTTACAAACTTTTTCCCTCTGACACTCAAATTTATTTTTGCCTTGTTATGCCCTTACGAGGCTGTAACCAATTGTGAATTATAAGTAACAGCTTCCATACTTTGTATTGTGTTAACTCCCTCCCCACTTAAATGGAAGACGTCCTCGGATTTCTTAAAACCTTCGATTATAATTTGAAGGTCGCGCTGGCGTCTGTATCTCTGATGCCTTTGGTAAAGTTTCATTGTAGGATAGCAGTGAAGTAGGAAAAGAGTTGCTGCCGATCCAGATATCACAGATCTTCTTACGAGTCCCTTTTCCAGTTGGTCGATGTGTCGTAAGTTTTTTATACTTAACATTTTTATACCCTGAACCCATTGAAAATGGGAAATCAGGGTATAATGTTTTTGTGGAAATGTATGTAACAGGCAGAAGGAGACATGTCAGACCCCATAAAGTATATATATTCTTGATCAGCTCGATGAGCTGAGTTGAAATAGCCCTGTCCGTCTGTCCGTCCGTCCGTCCGTCCGTCCGTCCGTCCGTCCGTCCGTCCGTGTGAACGCAGCGATCTCGTAAACCACAAAAGCTAGAGATCTGAAATTTTCAGAGAATACGCGTCTATAGCCTACGCAGTACGAGTTTTTTTTAGATTTTCGATAACTCATCCCGTTTCCTTATTATCGATAAAAATCGATAACTTTTCTTCCGTTAAGCATACCGTAAGAGCTAGAGACTCCAAATTTACTGTGTAGATTCGTGTAATGAATGCGGACAATTTGTAATTTTTGGATTTTGGATGCCGCGCCCCCTTCGCCCCCAATTTGCAAAACTCGTATTTCAAATACTAGAGACTTGTGCTTTGGCAAATACACACATATGAATGACATAATTTCGCTGTGCAAGTTTGATCAAGAAAGTCCATCCACAAAAAAAGTTATTAAACATTTAATTTCCCATACAATGCGCATATTGCAGCCCGACCGCAGTCGCCGCGCTGACTGCGCAGTCAGCAGAGCGCGTGCTTATGCGTGCGTGCGTATGCATGTGTGTGTGTGTGTGTGCGTTGCTCGCAATATTTGTATATGTAAAAGAAGCATAGCATGTTGGAATGATTGGCTCTTCGCAGGGTTCAGGGTATCTCGTAGTCGAGCCGTCTCGACTAGAGCACTCTTACTTGTTAAGTATGGTAAGCTGGGCATATCCTGATGACTCGTTATGTTGAGAAGTGTAGCCGCAGCTAGTCCCGGCGATTTCCTCACGTAGTTCTTGAGGTTTCTGTATAATTTTATCTCGTCGTCTACAGTTATTAGGAATGTTCCGTTCACCATCTGACCGTTGATTGTAGCTGTTCCATCATTTATGATAATAACACCGTCGTCAATAAGTGATAGAGGTTCGAGATGACTGGGCCGACTTGAGCAGTATACGGTACCACCTGAGTGGAGTTGTTGTGCGCATATTGTGTAGGGCAGTTTTTTGCATCTTCGTATTAATGGTTATTTATCTATCTTCTTATTCTAGAAGTTCCTTTTGTGTGAATATTAATTTTTCGAAATCGTCAAAGTCTGGAGTACCAGCCACAACTGTTAGGGCGGTGCCTAACATATTAATACTTCTAGGATGTCTATGGTGGATATTTACTGTAGCCATTATGTAGCTATTAGATAATTTATGCGTCTTATGTCGGCGTCTAGTATTGGTCTCATGTGTAATTTTGGGAAATGTAAAGTTACAAATCTGGCCGGGGTGCAGACCCAGTCTACCCAGGACCAGCACTTACAAGGATATTTCTTGAGTGCGGGGACGGGAATTAAGGGAGAGGAAAGGGGGTCGCTTCGGTTAGTATAAACTACTCCTCGCAAGGAATCTACGTGGGCAACCGAAAAGCGTAGCCAGGCGTCTGCCGGCGCTCTCAAGATTACCTGCTTGTGTTAGGGTCGGGGTTATCCGCACGACAAACGGTACTTTGCCTCGTCTCTACTTTGGTTAGCTTTTACTCTTGATACAGCAGAACAGCCGGCCGAGGAACAAGTGCAGCGTCACCGCTGTCGTTCTTTCTAGGCCTCGCCGTTTTTGGGGCCGGGGTTATCCACGCGGCGAACGGGACTTTGCCTCGCCACAAATTACTGCTCAAGCCTACTTTGGATTAGTAGCGGCCGCCAACGGGGTTCACCACGTCGACCGGCGCGCAATTTGTAAATTTGCGTTGTTAGTTAGGATTGCATTGTTAAAATAAAACAAGTAAGAAAGCTCTAGTCGGCGGTACCCGACTAGGAGATCCCCTGAACCCTGCGAAGAGCCGATATTCCAAACATTCTATGCTTATTTAACAATCAACACATGCACACACACACATGCATACGCACGCGCTCTGCTGACTGCGCAGTCAGCGCGGCGACTGCGCTTGGGCTGCAATATGCCTATTGTATGGGAAATTAAATGTTTAATAACTTTTTTTGTAGATGGACTTTCCTAATCACAGCGTGATAATGACATTCATATGTATGTATTTGCCAAAGCACAATTCTCTAGTATTTGAAATACGGCTTTTACAAGTTTGGGGGTTAGGGAAGGAAAGGGGGGATGGTATCCAAAATGTGACAAAATTCAAAATTGTATAAACTCCACATTATACTAAATACAAAATTTGGAGACTTTAGCTTTAAAGATGCAGGAGATATATTTTTATAACTGCATTTCGATAACGTTTTAAATCGATAACTTTAAAACGATCAAATTTATCAATTTTTTGAAACAAACTCGATCTGCGCGTGCTATACACGGATCTACATAAAATACACGGATCTACGTAAAATAAGCTCGACGAACTGAGTTGATATAGCCATGTCCGTCTGTCCGCCTGTCCGTCCGTCCGTCCGTCCGTCTGTCCGTATGTTTGAACGCGTCGATCTCAGAATCTATAAGAGCTAGAGACTTGAATTTACTATAGCACGCGCAGATTGAGTTTGTTTAAAAAAATCGATAAATTTGATCGTTTTAAAGTTATCGATTTAAAACGTTATCGAAATGCAGTTATAAATTTATATCTCCCGTATCTTCAGAGCTAGAGTCTCCAAATTTTGTATTCAGTATATTGTGTAGTTTATACAATTTTAATTTTTGTCACATTTTGAATACCATACCCCCTCTCCTTCCCTTCCCCTCAAGCTTGTAAAATCCGTATATCAAGTACTAGAGACTTGTGCTTTGGCAATTACAGACATACGAGAGACAATCATGCTCTGAAAGTTTGATTAAGAAAGTCCATCTACAATGAAACTTATTCAACAATTAACTTCCTATAATATAGCCATACTGCATCCCAAGCGCAGTCGCTGCGCTAACTGCGTGCTTATGCATATGTGTTTGTGTGTGTGCATGTATTGCTTATATATATGTACTATATATTAAATAAGAATTTAATGTTTGGCATATCGGCTCTTCGCAGGGTTCAGGGGATCTCCTAGTCGGGTACCGCCGACTAGAGCTTTCTTACTTGTTTTTTTGTTATTATTATTTACCAACTATTTCTCTTAGCGTACCTCGGCCACCACGGAGCCCTGCCGTACCGGTCACGTTTCCAAAATGTCTTTCCTTTTTGTCTTTAAGCAACGCCCCGCGCTCGCTAATCTTTCTCTTTCTTTCTTCTTCTAAGCGGCGCCCCGCGCTCGCTAATCTTTGTCTTTTCCTTTTGCGACCTTCTTGGTCGCGTGCCAAAAACAAATTAATTCTAAGCCCTTAATTCTACTACGCTCGAGATGCGCGATCGCTTCGGCGACGCAACTCACCACAGCGCTCGCTCCTCACGGTGGAGCTTTCACCACTCTGCGCAGAGTTGCATCGCCGATCGTCGACGCGCACTCGAGCCGTTACACTTGAATTCGCTTCTTGCGTCTTAAAACTATTTGCGCTCCTTGCGTCTACTTATACCTTAAAACTATTTGCGCTCCTTGCGTCTTGTAACTTAAAACTATTTCTTATGATTACTAATTAACTAACTAAATATATACAAATGCAATGTGAGGTGGCTACTCTGGCAGCCGCCTTACAGAATTGGCTTAATTCTTCTGTGTCTTTTCTTAGCTCTAAGTATAGCGTTAAATTAGTTGAATGTTTTACGTATTGAAAGTCCGTCCAAATGGTTGCGTCCCTCTCCATGATTGGTAGTATTTGCATAGTCCGTAAGTTTCGCTGTCGTCATTGCTGCCATGAAAATTATAGCCCAAATACTAAGAGGGTAAAGAAAGGTTAGCGTTAGTGTTTATCTTAAATTGTTTTATTAAAATTGTTGTCCCCAAGTCTGAATCGATTTTATTTTCGGTGTATAAAGGTGTTAGTATGTTCCCTAGCCGTTTGTTTGTCTTAACGAGAACTGTGTCGCTTACTTGAAACTGTCTATCCTGTCTAGAGTCTGTTCATTTTAAGCTGTTGTGTTGTATGAACTTTATTTCAGTTTATTTGTTTCAACTTCTGGAGAGGATGAATGAATTAAGTCAATTGGGCGTTTGCCAGTTACCGAATGAACTGTGTTGTTGTACTCAATAGTTTCTTGAAGTATGGTTTCACAGGTATTGGTAAATTCACTTTGCACCGTTAGACATCTTGCTATGTCACTAAGGGTGCTATGGAATCTTTCGACTTGTCCATTCGATGTGCTATGAAGTGGTGGTGCATTAATTTGGATGTTATATTGGTTGCTTAGAAGTTTCTGTACTGTCTCGGACTTAATGGAAGGTTCGTTATCGCAGTATTGTGTTGGTATGTTTATAGAAATTAATAAGATGTAAAATTGCTGACTGTATGTCAGTTATAGTTCTTGCAGCGATGGGTAGAACGATTGTAAATTTTGAAAGTTTATCTATGGATGTGAGAAAATATTTTGTATCGGTTTATATTCAACCGTCAATATGCAGCATTTCACCTACATACGAGGGTATAGGTGTTTCCCCAAGTATTTGTTTTTATGGGTGTCTGTTGTACTTGGCTGATTGGCAAATTTTGCAATTTGAGACAACCTTAGCTGCTAGTTTGAACATTTTTTGGAAAATATAGTCTTCTAAAATTTGTCGGTAATGTCGTTTACTATATGTTTTGTGTATCTGAATACAGTTGTTGGGTATGTTTCAATTAACTTGTGTTGTATAACGCTAATAGGTGTAGTTCACAGTGAATTGCGTTTACGACGTCTTTCTTTACTAAGTCACATACCCTCTCAATTAATAACTCCCTACTTGAGATATTTATTTTTTTTTATGTCGAATTTTTTTGACAAACAGAATAAATGTGCGATCGGAAGATACTTCGTTTTCTTCTATAACTACTTCATTTCGGAAGCAATTTATAGGCTTATCTGTTGACTCTATAGTATATATAGGTGGTATAGAGTTCTCAGTTGAAAGTGTTTGACGTGCTTTGTTTGTGCTCCTTAATTATACCCTGAACCCATTGAAAATGGGAAATCAGGGTATAATGTTTTTGTGAAAATGTATGTAACAGGCAGAAGGAGACATCGCAGACCCGATAAAGTATATATATTCTTGATCAGCTCGATGAGCTGAGTTGAAATAGCCCTGTCCTGTCCCTGAAATTTTCAGAGAATATTCGTCTATAGCCTACGCAGTACGAGTTTTTTTTAGATTTTCGATAACTCATCCCGTTTCCTTATTATCGATAAAAATCGATAACTTTTCTTCAGTTAAGCATACCGTAAGAGCTAAAGACTCCAAATTCACAGTGTAGATCGGTGTAATGAATGCGGACATAATGTAATTTTTTGATTTCGGATACCACGCCCCCTTCGCCCCCAATTTGAAAAATTCGTATTTCAAATACTAGAGACTTGTGCTTTGGCAAATACACACTTATAAATGACATAATTACGCTGTGTAATTTTGATTAAGAAAGTCCATCCACAAAAAAAGTTATTAAACATTTAATTTCCCATACAATAGATATTTTGCAGCCCGAGCGCAGTCAGCAGAGCACGTGCGTGCGTATGCATATGTGTGTGTGTGTGTTGCTCGCAATACTTGTATATGTAAAAGAAGCATAACATGTTGGGAAGATTGGATCTTCGCAGGGTTCAGGGTATCTCGTAGTCGAGCCGTCTCGACTAGAGCACTCTTACTTGTTTTTATTCACTTTTGAATATTTCTTGGCTTTAAAATTACACTTTTTAGTAATTTGTTTAATTCAGCCATCAGGCTTTGTTTTTCACTGTGCAAGAAATAATCCACGGTGCTTTGTGCCATTATAAAAGTTTTTCTATTTTGAAAGTTTTGCCAGCATCGGTAATTTGTTTTGTTACATTTGCATTTACTTCTTTGACGCTCTCCTCTTTTGTTTGGGTTTCTTTTTACACTTGAGCATATTTGTTAGTGTTATCACTCACAGTCATACTTGAGTTGTTTGTGTTTCTCACAAAATCAAATTCGTCTTGTGCAAGAAACTCTCTCACTGCTTGCTGCTCACCCGTTCTTTATTTGTTGCTTGTTGTTGGACCCGCTCTCACGACTCACTAATCCTCTCTTTGTTTTTTTTTTTATACCCTGAACCCATTGAAAATGGGAAAACAGGGTATAATGGTTTTGTTAAAATGTATGTAACAGGCAGAAGGAGGCGTGGCAGACCCCATAAAGTATATATATTCTTGATCAGGGCGACGAACTGAGTTGATTTAGCCCTGTCTGTCTGTCTGTCTGTCTGTCCGTCTGTCCGTCTGTCCGTATGTATGAACGCGTCGATCTCAGAATCTATAAGAGCTAGAGACTTGAAATTTTTATGTAGGTTCGTGTATAGCACGCGCAGATCGAGTTTGTTTCAAAAATTCGATAACTTTTATCGTTTTAAAGTTATCGATTAAAAACGAAATCGAAAACCAGTTATAAATTTATGGCTTGCACATCTTTAAAGCTAGAGACTCCTTATTTTGTATTTAGTATAATATAAAGTTTTGGCAATTTTGATTTTTGTTATATTTTGGATGCCACGCCCCCTTCGCCCTAAATTTGCAAAAAACTTATTTCAAGTGCTAGAGACTTGTGCTTCGGCAAATACGCACATATGAATGACATGATTACGTTCTGAAAGTTTGATTAAGACAGTCCATCTACAAAGGAACTTTTTCAACAATTAACTTCCCATAATACTGCTCTTACTGCAGCCCGAACGCAGTCGCTGCGTAAACTGCGCAGTCAGCAGAGCGCTCACTTATGCGTGCGTGCGTATGTGTGTGTGTATGTGTGTGTGCATGTGTTGCTTGTATATATATATGTTAAATAAGTATAAAATGTTTGGAATATCGGCTCATCGCATGGTTCAGGGGATCTCCTAGTCGGGTACCACCGACTAGAGCTTTCTTACTTGTTATACCCTGAACCCATTGAAAATGGGAAATCAGGGTATAATGTTTTTGTGAAAATGTATGTAACAGGCAGAAGGAGACATGTCAGACCCCATAAAGTATATATATTCTTGATAAGCTCGATGAGCTGAGTTGAAATAGCCCTGCCCGTCTGTCCGTCCGTCCGTCCGTCCGTCCATATGAACGCAGCGATCTCGTAAACCACAAAAGCTAGATATCTGAAATTTTCAGAGAATACTCGTCTATAGCCTACGCAGTACGAGTTTTTTTTAGATTTTCGATAACTCATCCCGTTTCCTTATTATCGATAAAAATCGATAACTTTTCTTCGGTTAAGCATACCGTAAGAGCTAAAGACTCCAAATTTACTGTATAGATCCGTATAATGAATGCGGACAATTTGTAATTCGCCCCCAATTTGCAAAATTCGTATTTCAAATACTAGAGACTTGTGCTTTGGCAAATACACACTTATAAATGACATAATTACGCTGTGCAAGTTTGATTAGGAAAGTCTATCCACAAAAAAAGTTATTAAACATTTAATTTCCCATACAATAGGCATATTGCAGCCCGAGCGCAGTCGCTGCGTCAACTGCGCAGTCAGCAAAGCGCGTGTTTATGCGTGCGCGCGTATGCATGTGTGTGTGTGTGTGTGCGTTGCTCGCAATCTTTGTATATGTAAAAGAAGCATAGCATGTTGGAAAGATTGGCTCTTCGCAGGGTTCAGGGTATCTCGTAGTCGAGCCGTCTCGACTAGAGCACTCTTACTTGTTTTGAGTAGTTTTTGTATAAATTCTGAAATTATTGCTCTCACAGAAACGTGACTAAGTCCGAATGTTTATAATAGTGAGATTCTCTCTAATGATTTCACCATTTATAGACACGATCGACTGCTAAGAAGAGGTGGTGGTGTCTTGATTGGTGTTAAACCCAATATCCTCTCAGAATCTTCTATTTTTTCGTTATCTCAAGATGCTGAGATTATTGGAGTTAAAATAACTCTTCCAGTCCCAATTGTAGTTTTCTTATTCCTACATCATTACCTTTTCAATGAATTATTCTTGCTTTCTATGTTTTAGATGAACTCTATTTCAAATCATCTGAATCGTTCACTTGATCTAGTTTTTATTAATGATGACTCCAGCATTACTGTCTCTAGAACATCACCTTTTTGTATAGCTGAGGATACATCATCCCACTTTGGAGCTACAATTATCCATAAGTACTCCTCCAGTTTTCACACCTAAAATTTTAAAACAACGTCGTTGTTATAATCAGTGCAATTTTGTTTTGCTTGATCAACTTATTAATGCAACAGATTGGTCTCCTTTATATAAGTCAGTTGACATTAATTTGGCAACAACTTTTTTCTATAACACTTTAAACTCTCTTCTAGATGAGTGTGTTCCTATGTGTCTTCCTATGCCCGTTTCTAATAAAGCCCCCTGGTTTACTCAGACTCTTTCTAATTTAAAAAATATTAAGTCTAAATATTTTAAAAAATTTAAAAAGTCTGGTTCGAATGTAGACTGGTCTAAATATTCCATAGCCAAGTCGAATTTTAATATTTTAAATTCTCGGTGTTATGAGAATTACCTTTTTCGTTGCAAAAGGCAGTTTGTTCGTGATCCTAAGAAATTCAATTCATTCGTAAACATGAAGCGTAAGTCTTCTAGTTTACCTTCCTCATTTTTCCTTGGATTGGACAAAACTTGTAATGATCATGATTCCTCTAATCTTTTTGCAGATTTTTTCCAATCCACTTACTCCTCGTTAGATCCCTATACCACTTCATACCCTTACTTAATTTCTACAACTAATATTATTAATGCTTCTAAAGTTTCCCCAGCTTCTCTGATTTCAGCCATTCGGTCATTGAAATCATCTTTTTCTCCTGGAGCTGATAATATTTCCAGTTGTGTAATTAAAGAATGTAGTGGTTCGCTTCAGACACCATTACTAAATCTATTTAATTTGTCGCTGGAAACCTCTGTTTTTCCGTCTATTTGGAAAAAGTCTTTCATCATCCCCATATATAAACAAGTAAGAACGTTGCAGTCGGGCGCTACCGACTGCGGGATACTCATTCACACCCCCACAGATCACGCCCATTGCCACGCCCACAATTGGTTTGTACATATATAATTGTTTGGAAATCAATAGAGGAGATCAGCAGTAATATCTGTATATAATTCTGATTTTCTCACTGAGAATCAGAAAAACGTATAGTTTTTCCCGATTTGTCACGCCCCCAGTGAGCGTAGACATATAATTTTTGGCCAGTTCTTAGAAGTAGTGAAGGGTAACGTAAGTGTGAAATTTGGATGCTTACACTCAAAAAATGCGAAAATTACAGGGTATTTTTTAGCCGGGCATACCCCATAAGGGGCGTAAAAATTATTTTTGGGTCATCGATAGAGGAGCTCACCAGTAACTTACCATCCAATTTTGAAGCTTCTAGCTCTAAAACTGTAGGAGCTACAAACTTTTGCGGTTTGCCACGCCCCCTATGGGCGTAAATATATCCGTCATATCTTTTTCAACTTGGGTTGTCAACCCGAGTATATATACCAAGTTTCAAGTCTCTAGCATCAATAGTGCTCAAAATATTAAAGAATTTGAAATATCACGTTTTATGTGTTAATTATAATAAATTTTATCACGTATTTTCCTCTGAACTCTCTCTACCTTTAATTAAATCCTTGCTTTCAGATCATCTTAGGGAAATCACACACAGTGCCCAGGAGTGAGCAGGTGCACAAATTTGACGACCGGTAAGATCTTCAACATTGTGGAATGATTTCCCAATCCTTTTCTTTTTAATTTTTGTTTTCTTTATCTTTCTCTCTTTTCTTCTTATTCTGTTTGCTTTTATTAATATTTTAAATTTTCTTTTAATCTTTACTTTATATTTATTATTTAATGATTATACTTAAGAATCTATAATAAATATTTTAAAGTTTCTATTAACACTCTCTATCTTTTGTAGCTCATTAATATCACTGACCATACATGGCTATGAATCGGGGCATAGCTGGCCGGGCTGGCAAATAAAATACCCCCATCGGGTTGGTGGTATTATTGTAATATTTTTTGTGTTCTTTTAGGCTATATAACTTATTTGTTTAGTTTATCTTTAAGTTTGACACTCGATTTGTCAATTTTCTTTTTTTTAAATAAATAAATAAATAAGTAAATAAATTTCATTCTGCATTGTGCATGAATGTTATGTCGTGATAATGCATCAGCGGCACAATTTTCCTTCCCCGGTTTTTTGAATATGTTTGCGCTGTACTCGTCTATAAAGGCTTTCCAAGGTCTTATTTTCGCGTTAGGGTTATGGTCGGAAACTGCAAACGTCAGAGGCTGATGGCCTGTAAAATATATAAATTTTTTACCCCGTATATATAATTCCTGAGACTTTTCAAAGCCCAAACTATGGCGAGTAGGTCTCTTTCGTTTGTTGCAAAATTGAGTTCCCTATTCTTTAGTGTGTTGATATCATGGTAACTGGTTTTCCGTCTTATGACAAGACTGCTTCCAGACCGAAGGATGAAGCATCTGTCGTTAAGTCAAACGGTTTCTTATGATCAGCATAGAGTAGCATCACATTCTCAGATGCATGGATCTCTTTAAGTTTATTGAATGCATTCTGCTGGCTTTCGTCAAATTATTTTCTTTGAATGTCCAGCACTTACTTTGCCATTTTCGCCCTTTAGATTGTCACTGATTGTTTTTGCTATGCATGCGAAGTCTTTGATAAATCTATAATAGTTCGCCAATCCAAGGAATGATCTGACATTGAACAAAGGGGTTGGTTCGTCATATGTACGGATTGCTTCCACTTTATTGAGCCATGTTTTTATACCATTGCTGGAGACAACGAATCCCAGGTATTCGACGTTTTCCTTAAAAAAGTTCGATTACTCGCACGAAACTTTCATATTTGCATCGTACAGTTTATCCAAAACTCATCCAATATGCTTTGCATGGTCTTCCCTGTTTTCAAAGAAAATGATTACATCATCGACGCAAACATAGCAAGATTTTCCGATTTTATCTCTAAGCACATCATCGCTCTCTGAAAAATACTGGGTGCATTTTTCAAACCAAAAGGGAGCCTACAGAACTCATATTTGTAAAGTATTTGGCTTTTCCCAAGTTGAATAGTATAGAAACTATGTTGGGTATTTGGCGTCTATCTCTTTTATACCCTGAACCCATTGAAAATGGGAAATCAGGGTATAATGTTTTTGTGAAAATGTATGTAACAGGCATAAGGAGACATGGCAGACCCCATAAAGTACATATATTCTTGATCAGCTCGATCGTAAAATCGTATTTCAAATACTAGACACTTGTGCTTTGACAAATATACACATGAATGACATAATTACGCTGTCAAAGTTTAATTAAGAAAGTTCATCCACAAAAAAAGTTACTAAGCATTTAATTTCCCATACAATAGACATATTGTAGCCCGAGCGCAGTCACCGCGCTGACTGCACAGTTAGCAGAGCGCGTGCGTATGCATGCATGTGTTTATGTGTGTGCGTTGCTCGCAATATTTGTATATGTAAAATAAGCATATAATGTTGGGAAGATTGGCTACCGGGTCTTCATTTATTGTTCGGATAGTGTCAATGATATTAAAAAAAACTCCTGTTCGATTCTCTAACATAATTTGGAACTTTTGTTATATAACTTGGGAACCTGTATTTCATCGATGTTTGTGAAGTTAACGGCTGCTCACTTTAAAAATTGAATTGTCTCAGATCCACAGTTTGTTATTAATTTTTTTATTTTTGAAATCAAGTAGAACGTCGCTTTTTCTTTTTTGGCAGTAAAAAATATTTTGTGTTTGTATTGAAAAGATTCATGATACATTTTTTGTCTATATCACTTCACTCGAAAAGGCTTATTTACTTGAATAACGTGTTCCAATTCTTTTTTTTTATATAACTCTTTGATGCCCCAGTATCCAAAAAAATGTAATTGTTTTCCGTGCTATTGTTCAATGAACGGAAGCAGGGAGCTTGCTTAAAAATTAACCTGGCCATAGTGCGAAAGGTCGCTATTTATGTCAAGTTCGTCGTCTGCTAAAGTCTTGCATTCTTCTTGTTCGGTTATCGGGATATAGTCAGCTTCCATATGATTACACCTTTGTTGTTTCAGTCCCGTGAACCGTGCACAACTATCGCTTGGTCGCTTATTTGCCTGTCCTTGGTTATTGTAATTTTAGGATTGCTTCTGCTGTTGTGCTGGCCACATATTTTGTCTCTGGAAAAAGTCATTTTGCTGATATTGTGTGGTCTGTCTGAAACGTGAGAACGTTTCAGCGTCCATGGGTTGAACTGGTTCTTGTTTTCTGTACTGCGGGAGTTTCCCCTGTTGCCTATGTTGTTGGGTCCGGTATTTGGTAATCTTCTCTGCCTTGTTGCCTTTGCTCAATTCTCTGAGTTTTTTCCTTTATACTAGGGCAAAATTCGTAGCGAACATGTAACGGTCGTGATTTGCCTCAACCTCTTGGACTAATGCCAAGGCAGAGGGAAGATCTTTAATTTTTGTCTTCTTGTGTCTTCCTGGTTCCCGAGATATATATTCGTAAAGCGTCTGTTCTGTATTTCTCGTTTAACGCAGAAGCCACAGTACTTTCGTTAGTCATAATTGTTTTATTTATGAGCAAAGTCAATATTCGTTCTACTTCGTCATAGTATTGTAGTAGTGTCATATTTCCTTGCCGAAGCGTCGACATCTTTTCTTCGATTAAGTATATTGGTCGCTTGTCTGCGTACGTAAAGTCTAAACGATTTATAATAACCTTAAAGTTGAGAGGAGAGTCGAAAGAGGAAAGTACCATCTCCGCAGAGCCCTTAATTTCGTTTCTCATTATTCCTAGAGCCTGGAAATGCTTTAAGCTACCGTCATATTATTCGGATACCTTATATGTGTTATGCCCCGCGTTTCTCCATGACACGTAGGTTTCATTCTTTCCTTCAAAATCAGGTAATTTCATAATGCAGTGATCAATATTCCGACCTCTTCTCCCACTCTTACTATACTTACTTTATCTGTCGTTTCTCCTCGAAAGCAAGTTTTTTATCTAGGCTTTCATCTGACACGACATGTGAAGCTATATCTGTTTTTATTGATAGCAAATCCGCAGCCAATGTTTTTATTTCGAAGTTCAATTCCGCGACTCCTCGTGAAATTGATTCATTCAAAATCAATGTGCCCGCTGAATTTTTCTCAACTATATGTGACTCCAAATTTTTGCCTCCTAATGTAGTTGAATTCAAGCACAAGAATCGAAATGGGTTGTCTCCTATATCGTGAAATCCAACTTCGGTTCAATCTTCTTTCAATATTGTACCAAAAAACTAAATTTTGAACAATCTTCTCCGCAACTGTCTTTGATATATCAGAATATTTTTTTTGCTTAATTAACTTATTAATGCAACAGATTGGTCTCCTTTATATAAGTCAGTTGACATTAATTTGGCAACAACTTTTTTCTATAACACTTTAAACTCTCTTCTAGATGAGTGTGTTCCTATGTGTCTTCCTATGCCCGTTTCTAATAAAGCCCCCTGGTTTACTCAGACTCTTTCTAATTTAAAAAATATTAAGTCTAAATATTTTAATTTAAAAATATTAAGTCTAAATATTTTAAAAAATTTAAAAAGTCTGGTTCGAATGTAGACTGGTCTAAATATTCCATAGCCAAGTCGAATTTTAATATTTTAAATTCTCGGTGTTATGAGAATTACATTTTTCGTTGCAAAAGGCAGTTTGTTCGTGATCCTAAGAAATTCTATTCATTCGTAAACTTGAAGCGTAAGTATTCTAGTTTACCTTCCTCATTTTTCCTTGGATTGGACAAAACTTGTAATGATCATGATTCCTCTAATCTTTTTGCAGATTTTTTCCAATCCACTTACTCCTCAGTAGATCCCTGTACCACATCATACCCTTACTTAATTTCTGCAACTAATATTTTTAATGCTTCTAACGTTTCTTCTGATTCTCTGGTTTCAGCCATTCGATCATAGAAATCATCTTTCTCTCTTAGAGCTGATAATATTCCCAATTGTGTAATTGAAGAATGTAGTGGTTCGCTTCAGACACCATTACTAAATCTATTTAATATGTCGCTGGAAACCTCTGTTTTTCCGTCTATTTGGAAAGAGTCTTTCATCATCCCTCTATATAAACAACTAAGAAAGCTTTAGTCGGTGGTACCCGACTAGGAGATCCCCTGAACCCTGCGATGAACCGATATTCCAAAAATTCTATGCTTATTTAACATATATATACAATCAACCCATGCATACACGAAAACACACACACATACGCACGCATGCATAAGCACGCGCTCTGCTGGCTTCGCAGTTTACGCAGCGACTGCGCTCGGGCTGC
This sequence comes from Drosophila nigricruria, assembly GCA_037075265.1. Classification (NCBI taxonomy): domain Eukaryota; kingdom Metazoa; phylum Arthropoda; class Insecta; order Diptera; family Drosophilidae; genus Drosophila; species Drosophila nigricruria. The sequence goes on from JBAMCI010000195.1 coordinate 452,781, forward strand.
AGCAGGAGCAGTATTATGGGAAGTTAATTGTTGAAAAAGTTCCTTTGTAGATAGACTTTCTTAATCAAACTTTCAGAACGTAGTTATGTCATTCATATGTATGTATTTGCCGAAGCACAAGTCTCTAGCAGTTGAAATACGTTTTTTGCAAGTTTTGGGCAAAGGGGGCGTGGCATCGAAAATATAACAAAAATCAAAATTGAACTAAATACATATGAATCTAAAAGCAAATTTGAAATCTTCAAAGATGCACGAGTTAAAATTTTATAACTGGATTTCGATTTCGTTTTTAATCGATAACATTAAAACGATATAGTTTATTGAATTTTTAAAACAAACTCGACCTACATCCAAAATTTCTAGCTCTTATAGATTCTGATTTTGACGCGTTCAAACGAAATCAACTCAGCTCGTCGTCCTGATCAAGAATATATATACTTTATGGGGTCTGCCACGCCTCCTTCTGCCTGTCTCTAGCTCTTATAGATTCTGAGATCGACGCGTTCAAACATACGGACAGACGGACAGGGCTAAATCAACTCAGCTTGTCGCCCTGATCAAGAATATATATACTTTATGTGGTCATACACGCCTCCTTCTGCCTGTACATACATTTTAACAAAACCATTATACCCTGTTTTCCCATTTTCAATGGGTTCAGGGTATAAAATGGTGGGAGGTCTGATATTTTTATACTCATTCACAAAGTGACATGAGTATATTTGTTTCGCGCAATTTCCGTCACGCTGTTCGTCCGTCTGTCCGTCTGCCCCTATGAACACAAACCATTTGCACAGTTTTGGAGCTAGAAAATTTGGAATATATACTCGTGTATACCCTTGAATTTCAAAGTGTCAAGATTTTCCCGATGCGATTACTACTTCAAAAAGCTATGGCGGATATATCTACGCCCATTGGGGGCGTGGCAAATCGGTTAAAACTGTATCTTCTGCAGTTTCACGATCCTATGAAGATCGACTAACAAACTATATCTTCACGCTTACTAGGGGCGTTTTTTCGAATTTGACTATAGGGTGATTTTTCAATTGATGCTACAGACTTGAAATTTGTTATATATACTCGGGTTGACAACCCAAGATGAAAAAGATATGACGGATTTATCTACACACTAAGGGGGCGTGGCAAACCGCAAAAGCTTATAGCTGCTACAGTTTTAGAGCTTGAAGCTGCTAGAAGACTGCAACGTTCTTACTTGTTAATTATAGAGGTATTGCAAAACTATCTGCTAATCCGAAATTATTTGAGAAAATAATAACATGTAGCTTACAAAATTTTTGTAAATCGATTATTTCACCATCGCAGCATGGCTTCGATCTACTTCTACTGATCTATTAGAATTTACTTCCCTAGTCAATGACAGTTTTTTGAATAAAATGCAAACTGATGTTATATATACTGATTTCAGTATAGCATAGAATGTTGGGAATGTTGGGGCGAAGGGGTCATGGCATCCAAAATCTAAAAATTACAAAATCTCTGTATTCGTTACACGTATCCACGCAGTAAATTTGGACTCTAGCTCTTACGGTATACAAAAAAAAAAAGTTATCGATTTTTTATCGATAATAACGAAACGGGATGAGTTATCGAAAATCTTTTTAAAAAAACTCATACTGCGTAGGAGACACACGAGTCTACACTGAGAATTTCAGATCTCTAGCTTTTGTGGTTTACGAGATCGCAGCGTTTATTCGGAAGAACGGACAGACGGACATGGCTATATATATATACTTTATGGGGTCTCCCACGCTTTCTTCTGCCAGTTACATAAATTTTCACAATTTCCCATTTTTAATGGGTACACGATTTCCCATTTTTAATGGGTACACGATATAAAAACAAGTAAAAAAGCTCTAGTCGGGAGTACCCGACTAGGAGATCCCCTGAACCCTGCGAAGAGCCGATATTCCAAACGCTCTACACTTCTCTTAATATGTATATGTTGTAGCGTTAAGATTAGTTTCCATTATTTAGCGCAGTGAGTTTCGGTCGCTCTCAGAACTCAAACACAACTAACTCTCGTGTCTCTTATATCTCTCGAGTCTACCCCCGAACCACACTCGGCGACAGCGACGCAACGCTGTCGCCCCGCTAAAACGCTGCATTGCTGTGAAATATCTAAAGACGCACCAACACACACTCAATACGCGCCGACACGCTGTCGACCCGCTAAAACGGGACTTCCCAATTTCATCATATTGCGCAGTACTCAAAGACGCAGCAACGCACACTGTTGTTACGCACCGACACGGCGTCTGCCCGCTCGAACCTCTGACGCTCCGACACGGCCATCCTGACCATAACACGACCTCGTGTAGGTTTACAAAAATGCCTTACTGCATAATTCATTTTATTTATAGATTTTCGAAAGTAACTTAAGATTAACATTTTCCTTTTTGATTACAACTATTTTTGCTTCAGGGTTTCATACATTTTATCTTAAACTTTTAGTTTCGTTCTTAAATTGCTATAAAATTAATCTTTAGCTTAATTCAACTTACTTCACTATCCTTTTCATTATCATAAATTCAACTGGTTTTACATTACATCATTTTATGTGTCACACGCCATGATCAAAACATTTGTTTTGCACTTGTGCTTGCATTATGACCAATTCTTTCAACTTTTCTTATCAGCCCCTTCAGGCATCCATACTGTCACTTTCAACAGTTTCATTCTCAATCGTTTCAATACTGTCTCTTTCAACAGTTTCACTCTCAATCATTTCAATACTGTCTCTTTTAACAGTTTCACTCTTAATCATTCCAATACTGTCTCTTTCAACAGTTTCATTACCAACATTATTCAAATCCTCATTACTACTTTCTAACTCAACTAGTACATGCCCTTCTGGCAATTTAGCATATTTGTATTTTCTATTATTTGTCAATGACCTTAGGGTATATCTATCTCCGTCCAACAATTCAGCTATTTGTAACGGTCCCCTAAACTTTGGACTTAACTTCGTTTGATGCCTTGCTTCATTCCTTAACAACACAAAATCTCCTACTTCGTATCCAACAACCTTAGTCTTGGTTTTATCAAACCGTTTCTTGCTATATACTGCTACCGCTGATATATTTTGCACTGCTCGAGCTCTTGATTCTGCCAAATCACAATTCACAATGCCAATAAGCAATTCTAAAGGGTTTGCCTTTGTCACTCGACTTACTGTACAATTTAAGGCCAACTGTACCTCACCTAATGCGTCTTGCCAAGATCGGCTGCTAGTCTCAACTGCCGTCAGTAAGTTTTTTAAAGTGCTCATAATGCGTTCCACCTGTCCGTTAGCTCTACTTGCGCCTGTCGCAATCAAATGCAAACTTATTTTCTGTTGAGAACAAAACTCACTAAATTTAGAGCTAGCAAACACATACCCTGGTCTGCTATTATGCGGTTTAGTACTCCAAACAAAGATACAGCCAAACAAAGATACCGACGATGTCACAGCACCTATGCAATTGTCAGCATCAATCTTAAGTGTGTGTGTTTCCTGTTACGTCTATGTGTATCGTGTGCCAAGGTGTGCTGACCTTTAGTATTGGATGAAGTCTAGCTTGAATTTTACCCGAGGAGGACTTTGACATCTTACAAGTAATACAGTTTTCAACAAACTTTCGTATATACTTAGACATGCTACCGAACCAATAATAATCATAGGCCTTATATAAAGTCTTCTCCCAACCTAAGTGCATGATTGTCTCGTGAATCTGATTTATTACAGACCATCTGAATGCCCTTGGAACAATTGGCAAAGATCGAGTTCCACCATTTCTCTGAATTTTTCGATAAAGTAATCCTGCTCTCAACTCATAAGTTTTTTGCAACGTCCTCGGCAAGAGAATTGTCCTTCAGTTTGTTCACAATATTGATAATATCGAAATCCTTTCGCTGTTCAGCCATAAGCCAATCACTAGATATCTCTGCCAAATTAACTCGTTTTTCAGGATCTTTAGAAGTATCAATCACATTAGCGGATGAGAGATTTCAAATGAGAACGACTGTAAATAAGCCCACCATCTTTGTGCTCTGGGAGATAGTTCACGTTTAGTTCTTGATGCTTTTAAGTGAGTTGCAATCGGTAAAAACCACAAAATCTCTACCCATCAAAGAATGACGAAAATGCTTTACAGCCATGACAACCGCAAGGGTCTCCAACTCATAAGAATGGTAACGTGATTCTGCAGGTGAAGTAGCCTTACTGAAAAATTCAACGACATGCGGTTTGTTATCAAATTTGTGTAGCAAGATGGCTCCATATCCACGAGCACTTGCATCAGTATGCAATTCGATTGGATATTTAGGGTCAAAAATAACTAAAACTGCCTTCTGTGTAAGTACAGAAATAACTTTTTGTCTTATTTGTTCATGTTCTGGCTTCCAAACCAACTCGTTCTTTTCCGATGTCAAAAGATACATAAGCTTCATGAAACAGGAAAATCCTTGCATAAATTGCCGAAAGTAAGACGCTAATCCAGTAAATTGTCTTAAAGCAGGGACTAACTGAGGAGGCGGTAGAGCAGTTAACGCTGAAACTTTAAGTGAATTTGGACGAATTTGGCCTGCGCTCACTTCGTATCCCAAATATTAAACTGTCGACTTGAGAAACGAACACTTTTTAATATTGAACATAAATCCAGCTATCGTGAGAATATCAAGAGTAATCTGTAGTCTTTCTAAAGCTTCAGCTTTTGTTGTAGCCATCACCAATACGTCATCCATATAGACAACTACATATGTATTTGCAAGTTCTCCAAGCGTATGCGTCACTGCACGCTGACAACTAAAGGTGCATTTTTAAGACCAAAAGGCATTGACAAAATTTATAAAAGATTTTGAATAATTTTCCAATAAATTGTTTAATTTATCCCTATCTTCGCCGACAAGATCAGTATCCAATTTAGAAAATATATCATAATTTAAACAACAGTTTACAGATTTTGGTCTAACAATTTCAAATTTTCCCGGTAACACAATGACATGAAAACCCTGCGACAGTATTTCTCGACTAATCACAATGTCGCTCTCCAAATACTGATCGCCCAAAACGTGGAACAGCATCTCAATACAATGATTGTTAATTTTTACGTTGCCAAGTATTTGCAATGTACTACAAATGCTGTCATTCCTAATACCCTTCAACATGACTACATTGTAAATTCTTTTACCGGCTAACTGAGTACTTATCTTTTGTTTAATCAACGAGCATTCCGCTCCAGAGTCAAACATTTTCAAAAACGTAGCTGCTGGTGTTTCTACACTGCTGAAACTCCTTAAATTCGGTCCAATTTATGTCAGGATAACATATTTGTGAGATCCACTGCGACGCACTGCCTTCCAACGCTGCACTCAAAGCCGTCACCAACGCACTACCTTTTATGTTATTTTCCGCCAGAATTATATTTAATGTAGCACACCACGCGGTTGCGTCGGCGCCAATAAGATCTATTCAATATTATTACTACACTTTATGTTCACACAACGACGCAAACGCACGATAAATTGATTCGAAGCAAATTTCTAACGCGCTCCCGCTAACACGTCCGGCACTCGCCATGGATCATTTGTCATATTAGGTAGCGAGCCAGATCCCACTTCTGATGTTGTAGCTTTAAGATTAGTTTCCATTATTTAGCGCAGCGAGTTTCGGTCGCTCTGAGAACTCAAACACAACTAACTCTTGTGTCTCTTATTTCTCTCAAGCCTACCCCCGAACCACACTCGGCGACAGCGACGCAACGCTGTCGCCCCGCTAAAACGGTGCATTACTGTCAAATATCTAAAGACGCACCAACGCACACGTGTTCTTATTACGCACCAACACGCTGTCGCCCCGCTAAAACGGGAGTTCCCAATGCCATCATATTGCACAGTACTCAAAGATGCAGCAACGCACACTGTTGTTACGCCCCGACACAGCGCCAGCCCTCTCGAACCTCTGACGCTCCGACATATACATAACTAGCAACACATACACACACACATAAGCACGCACGCATAAGCGAGCGCTCTGCTGACTACGCAGTTTACGCAGCGACTGCGCTCGGACTGCAGAAGAGCTATATTATGGGAACTTAATTGTTGAATAAGTTCCTTTGTAGATGGACTTTTTTAATCAAACTTTCAGAGCGTAATCATGTCATTTATATGTGTGTATTTGCCGAGGCACAAGTCTCTAGCATTTGAAATACGTTTTTTGCAAAGATCAAAGTTATCGATTTTTTGAAACTAACTTGATATGCGCGTGCTATACAAGAACCTAAATAAAAAATTTCAAGTCTCTAGCTCCTGTAGATTCTGAGATCGACGCGTTCATACATACCGACAGACGGACAGACAGACAGACAGGGCTAAATGAACTCAGCTCGTCGCCCTGATCAAGAATATATATACTTTATGGGGTGAGGCGTGGCAGACAAAATTTGGAGACTCTAGCTCTAAAGATGTGGGAGATATAAACTGATAACTTTGTTTCGATAACGTTTTAAGTCGATAACTCTAAAACGATCAAATTAATCGATTTTTTGAAACAAATTCTATCTGCGCGTGCTATACACAGACCTACGTAAAAAATTTCAAGTCTCTAGCTCTTATAGATTCTGAGATCGACGCGTTCATACATACGGACAGACGGACAGACGGCTATATCGACTCAGTTCGTCGAGCTGATCAAGAATATATATACTTTATGGGGTCTTCCACGCCTCTTACTGCCTGTTACATTTTAACAAAACCATTATACCCTGATTTCCCATTTTCAATGGGTTCAGGGTATAACAAGTAAGAAAGCTCTAGTCGGTGGTACCCGACTAGGAGATCCCCTGAACCCTGCGATGAGCCGATATTCCAAACATTCTATGCTTATTTAACATATACATATATGCAAGCAACACATGCTCACACACACACACACACACATACTCACGCACGCATAAGCGAGCGCTCTGCTGACTGCGCAGTTTACGCAGCGAGTGAGCTCGGGCTGCAGTAAGAGCTATATTATGGGAAGTTAATTGTTGAATAAGTTCCTTTGTAGATGGACTTTTTTATTCAAACTTTCAGAACGTAATCATGTCATTCATATGTGCGTATTTGCCGAAGCACAAGTCTCTAGCACTTGACATACGTTTTTTGCAAATTTGAGGCGAAAGGGGCGTGGCATCCAAAATATAACAAAAATCAAAATTGTATAAACTCCACATTATACTAAATACAAAATAAGGAGTCTCTAGCTTTAAAGATGTGCAAGCCATAAATTTATAACTGGTTTTCGATTTCGTTTTTAATCGACAACTTTAAAACGATAAAAGTTATCGAATTTTTGAAACAAACTCGATCGTGCTATACACGAACCTACATAAAAAATTTCAAGTCTCTAGCTCTTATAGATTCTGAGATCGACGCGTTCATACATACGGACAGACGGACAGACAGACAGACAGATAGACAGGGCTAAATCAACTCGGCTGGTCGCCCTGATCAAGAATATATATATACTTTATGGGGTCTGCCCCGCCTCCTTCTGCCTGTTACATACATTTTAACAAAACCATTATACCCTGATTTCCCATTTTCAATGGGTTCAGGATATAAAAATGGGATGACTAAAATTTATTTCAAATTTAGAAGGTTAAATACTTTCCATAACACTAGCAAAAGTAAATTTAATAAGCCTATCCTCTTAAATGACATTGATGAAAAGAATTGACACGAGCACCTCACAAATGCTAGCACCGCACACCTTTTAGAGGCTTCTAGTGTAACAGCTTTTTAAAATTCAGACCTTCTTCAATTCCTAATCAAATATCCTGAATTAGTTTGTAAAAAAATTAATGTTTATCCGGTATAACATAACAAGAATATATTAAATCAGTAGCACGGTGGCCGATGCACACATTTTTGCCCTTTCCGAATGTGAAGTTACCGTTAGCACAACACTATTCAAACGCCTGCAGGCTGTCACCTGTGCTTAACAGCTGGTAGCTGGAACCGGTCACGCAAATCTACGAAGGCATCGCGATCATCAATGATGCAACCGCCAGTCAGATAGTCAGATATAGCAATGGCACTAATCATCAGGTCGCTGGAAAATCCTTGGTTACCTTTAAGGACTAAATCGTCATGAACGGCACACGTTACGTCAACAATCGTGGTGTCTTGAAAAAAAACCTGATCAATGTCACCACCCATCGGGAACATTTGAGCCTGCCCTTTCTACATGACCTGAGTCTTCGAAGCCTCCAGTATATTGGCACCCTCCAATCCGAGCTACCCTTTAAACCACTGCTTAGTAGCTGCGTTACTATTGCACTTGTCCTCATCTTTTACATGTTTCTCCAAGCATTCACCTATCACCTACGCAGTGATCGCCACACAATGAAGTGGTACTTCCACGGACACCCGACGCCGACCTTCACTTAACTCGGGGAGGAGTTAGCGCGAGCAGAAACAAAAATGCTGATCTTACGGTGCAAGCGGTTAATGCACGCAAGGCAAGAAATGCCGACTTGGATATGCAGTCGGATACGGCTGCAACAAGGTGCCAGAACGAATCTGACACCCGCCAACCAGCGCTATATGGACTTCACAGTCACGAGGCCCTAAGTCAGCAGGTTGCCGCCGGTTCAGCCATTAACTGGGGTTACGCTTTGACTCTGGCGCTGACCATAAAATTGCTATAACTAATTCTTGTATATTAGCCGATTAGCTGCTTGTTTCACAATGCTAATACTAAAGTCGAGACAATAATTAATATATTAAAACTGAGCAACGGTATTTTTATACGCTGAACCCATTGAAAATGGGAAATCAGGGTATAATGTTTTGTTATAATGTATGTAACAGGCAGAAGGAGGCGTGGCAGACCCCATAAGGTATATATATTCTTGATCAAGGTAACAAGCCGAGTCGATTTAGTCCTGTCCGTCTGTCCGTCCGTCCGTCCGTATATTTGAACGCGTTGATCTTAGATCTATAAGAGCTAGAGACTGAAATTTTGTATGTAGAGTCGTGTATAGCGCGCGCAGATCGAGTTTGTTTCGAAAAATCGATCAATTTGATCGTTTCAAAGTTATCGATTTAAAACGTTATCGAAATGCAGCTATAAATTTATATCTCCCACATCTTTAGAGCTAGAGTCTCCAAATTATATTCAGTATATTGTGTAGTTTATACAATTTTGATTTTTGTCACATTTTGTATACCATCCCATCCAAAAAACTTGTAAAAATCGTATTTCAAATACTAGAGACTTGTGCTTTAGCAATTACATACATATGAATGACATTTTCACGCTCTGAAAGTTTGATTAAGAAAGTCCATCTACAAAGAAACTTATTCAACAATTAACTTCCCATAATATAGCCATACTGCAGCCCAAGCGAAGTCGCTGCACTAACTGCGTGATTATGCGTATGTGTATCTGTGTATGTATATATAGTTTTGATCAGCTCGATGAGCTGAGTCGATATAGCCATGTCCGTCTGTCCATCCGTATGAACGCTGCGATCTCGTAAACCACAAAAGTTAGAGATCTGATATACTCGTGTATGCCATACGCAGTATGAGTTTATTATAGATTTTCGATAGCTCATCCCATTGTCTCGAATACAGAACACAACTGACTTTTGTCAGTCCCTTATTCTTTGTGCCTACCATTGAACCACACTCGGCGACAGCGACACAACGATGTCGCCCCGCTTAAACGGTACTTCCTAGAGCCGACAACTTAATCAACCAGTCACAGCCCTTACAAAGGCTGATGCTAATGCTGATGATGATAAATTTTGCGAAATATCCAAAGACGCGCCAACACACACTCAGTATAACTGTCTCACACACATTCTCATCCCGCGAAAACACGCATAACTAGAAGCCGACGCAATATGATGCGAAATATCGAAAACTACAACCACACACATACAAACTTAGCACGCGCCGACACGGCCATCCTGACTTTAACACGACCTCGTGTAGTAAATACTAACATTTAAGATTTTTTTTTTTTTTATAAAGTAATTTTTAACATTCCTCTTTTAACATTATATACTCCTCGTCATTCAACATTAGAGTTACACAATCAAATGCCCCACACTCCATGATCAAAACAAACATTAGTATTTTTTGCACTTGTGCTTGCATTGTGACTTGAGTACTCTGCCGTTTGCTTTTGTTAACAACCCTTTTTGGTTATCTTCAAGATTCTCAAAATCTTGGATTTCACATAACAACAACCATAACCCTTTGTGGTTATCTTCAAGATTCTCAAAATCTTGGATTTCACACTCTTTACAGTCTGCAACCGTTTTATTAATCTCAACAACACCATTACAATCATCACACACATTCAGCTCCTCGGACACCCGCCCTTCTGGCAATCTTCTTAAATCTTCATGAGCACATTTGTAATTTCGTCCATTGGTTAAGGACCTTAAAGTCACCGTCTAGGACATTTATTATTTTGGACTTTGGACTCAATTTGGTCTGATGCCTTTCTTCGCTTTTTAGCAGCATAAAATCTCCAACTTTGTGTCTAATTACTTTTGCCTTATTTTTATTATTAAATCGTTCTTTGTCAAAAACTGCTCTTACGTTTGGCAGATCAACCTCATTTTCAACTACACCTCTCCTTACACATCCTGCCAAGACTGAGTTCCAGTTTCAACCGCAGTCAGCATATTTTGAGGTTGATTTGGACATTTTAGAAGTGATATAGTTATCAGCAAATTTTCTAACATATTTTGACATATTGTCAAACCAATAAAAATCGTAGACTTTATGCAGTGACTTCTCCCAACCTAAATGCATTATTGACTAATGAACTTGGTTTATAACAGACCATCTAAAGGCACGTGGCACCACTGTTAAACAACGTGTTCTGCCATTTCTCTGTATTTTTCGGTAAAGAACTTCTGCCCTTAGTTCATAGGTTTTTGCAATATCTTCAGCAAGAGAAAAATCTTTTAATTTACTCACAATTTCGGCGAATCTCAACGCTGTTCAGCAATGAGCCAGTTGCTTAAAATTTCAGCCAGGTTAACTCTCTTCTCATCAATCACCGTTACATCAGAAGAAGGCTTTGGCAAAAGAGGATTTCTTGACAAAAAGTCAAAATGTGCCATTCTTTTCCACTCTCTATATTGAATATCGAATGTAAACGCCTGCAAATAAGCCCGCCAACGCTGTGCTCTGGGGGTCAACTCTTGTTTATTTCTTGACGCCTTTAGCAAGTTACAATCGGTAAACATAGTAAAGTTTCTGGCCATCAGATAATTTCGAAAATTTTTAATGGAGTTTATTTATTTACTTATTTATTTATTTATTTATTTAAAAAAAGGAAAATTGACAAATCGAGTGTCAAACTTAAAGATAAACTAAACAAATAAGTTATATAGCCTAAAAGAACACAAAAAATATTACAATAATACCACCAACCCGATGGGGGTATTTTATTTGCCAGTCCGGCCAGCTATGCCCCGATTCATAGCCTTGTATGGTCAGTGATATTATTGAACTAGAAAAGATAGAGAGTGTTAATAGAAACTTAAAAATATTTATTACAGATTCTTAAGTATAATCATTAAATAATAACTATAAAAGTAAAGATTAAAAGAAAATTGACAATATTAATAAAAGCAAACAGAATAAGAAGAAAAGAAAACAAACAGAATATAAAGAAATAAGAAGAAAAGAGAGAAGAAGAAAAAAAAATTTAAAAAAAAGGATTGGGAAATCACTCCACAATAATGGAAGATCTTGCTGGTCGTCAAATGTGTGCACCCGCTCACTCCTGGGCACTGTGTGTGATTTCCCTAAGATGATCTGAAAGCAAGGATTTAATTAAAGGTAGAGAGAGTTCAGAGGAAAATACGTGATAAAATTTATTGTAGTTAACACATAAAACGTGAAACGCGCTATGCAAAGAATAATCCGAAGTGCACAATGGTAAATACAACGGACGAAAGTGTCTGGTTGTTCTGGAAGGAACAGAAAAATTTAGTTGCAATAACAGGCGAGATGAGTCAATATTACCAATACTCAAATTATGTAGAAAAACAATCCCCAGGATAGTTCTACGATTGATTAATGATGGGAGATCAATAAGAAGAAGCCTACTAACATCAGACGGTAAACGAAGATTGGGGTCCCAGTTTAGATCTCGTAAGGCAAAGAGTAAAAACTGTTTCTGGACCGATTCAATTCGATCATGAAACAATTTATGCTGAGGAGACCATATAATTGAACAGTATTCTAAAATAGGTCGTACCAGCGATAGTATGACAGAAGGTCATTGTCATACATTTAGAACAATTTAAATGTAACCGATTAGCCACACACCAAAGTTGGAAGGAATTAAGATCATCTTGAAGGCGTAGATGATCAAGTGAATTAGCATACGAAAGACAAAGTTTTACGTCATCTGCATACATAAATATCTTTGAATTCAATATACGGTTTGGAAAGTCATTTATAAATAGGGAAAAAAGTAGCAGACCCAACAACAGTTAAAGTTTCCAACTCATACGAGTGGTATCTTGACTCTGCAGGTGAAGTAGTTTTGCTATAGTATTCTATTACGTGGGGCTTGTTATTAATTTTGTGCAATAGAATTGCACCGTAGCCATCACAACTTGCATCTGTATGCAACTCAATTAGATGATTTGGATAAAAAATGACAAGGACTGGTTTATCGGTAAGAATAGAAATAACTTTTTTCCGTGTCTTGTCATGTTCTGTCTTCCAAATAAATTTATTTTTGTCTGAAGTTAAGATATACAACGGGTTCATCAACTGTGAAAATCCCTCAATAAATTTTCGGAAATAAGATGTTAAGCCAATGAATTGTCTAAGTGATGTGACTGACTGTGGAGGCTGAAGAACAGTCAATGCCACGATTTTCTGAGGGTTTTGACAAATTTCACCAGCACTAATATTGTAGCCTTAATATTGTACCGATGTTTTCAAAAAGGAACACTTTGTGATGTTGAATGAAAGCCCAACATCCGTTTAAGTGTTTAAAACAATCTCTAATCTTTCTAATGCTTGACATTTTGTTGAGGCAATTATCATTATGTCGTTCATATAGACGATAACATGCGAATTCGCTAAATCACCTAGAGCTTGCATTACTAAACGTTTTTGAGGAACAATATAGACGGGCACGTATTATATGTATGAGTGCATGTATTTGCTGTGCACTTATGCATATATGCGTGCCTGCATGTATTGTTCCACACAGCGACGCGAGTACGATAGTAGCGACCCTCGCTTCTGGAAAGGGCGCAGAGACCGACTTAGTCTGTCTCGGTCGCTCTTATGTATTCAGCGGTTGGCTCGCGTCGCTCACACGTCGATCATCGGCGACCGTTGGCCGAAGTACCGTTTGTGGCGGCGAGAAAGTGGTGTATGCTTTCACTCGTATGCCAATAATGAGAGGCTGCCAAGCAGATTTGTGCGATTTGGCGTCGCGCCAAATCATGCGATGCTGCCGTTATTGTGGACACGAGCGGCAGACAGGCCCCACTCCAAAGCCGAGCTGGCGCCGCTATAGCGCGAAGCAGGACCTGCGCCACTGCTATAAAAAGGCGCCCGCAACTGGGCCCCGGGACAGTCAAAAAACGAGCAAAGTGGAAAGTGAAAGTATTAAGTGCCGAAGGAACAAAACGCGAGTGAAGAAGTGATCAGCCAAGAAGCAGTGGTTTTGGAAGGACACCGCTGCCAAGGACTTCAAATGGAAGGACTTCGTGGGAAAAGGATATCTACGAGGGATATTCCAAACGCCTTTTTAGGACATAGGCTCTACGCGAAGGACACAGGAAGGACATCAGCTGCCACCAACCAGGACATTGCTGCAGCACGGCTGAACATATCGCATTAGTGGAGGATCCTGGAACAGGAGTAGAGGTAACGCTTGCGTAGCTGTGCGAAAGAGTGGTGACTGTAGCTTGAGAAGATCTCAGGTGTGCTTGTGAGCGAATCCAGCCGTAGGAGTCACATTAGTATCCGAGCGAACCGCCGGAGTAAACAGTGTGGATCCTGGCATCACTTGGAGTGCTCAAGCGGATCCTTGGAGACTCAAGAGTGCAGTACCATCGCAATACATAAAACACTAATTTATCGCAAGGCGCTACATACAAATTTGTTGGCAAAAACGCACAGTCGGCTTAGTTCGGCCCGGCTTAAACTCGGGATAAACCGAGGTTCGTTACAACTGGCGCCCAACGTGGGGCTCTGCGATAATTACGAGTCAGAATATAAAAATGGTGCAAGCCTGGGTGTATAATCTCAGGAAGGATGATGTGCTGCGCTACGGGATCGAGTTTGGCGTAAGTCTGACTGGCACTCTGGACGCAACGCGGAGGCAGTTCGGCGAGTGGTTCGCGGAGATTGCGAACCTTCGTGGACGCCGTTCGCCACTGAGAGACGAAGCGCTAACCGCCGTCAAGGAAGACGAGCTTGGTGAGCAAGATGAGATCGTGAACGAGGCACGATTGTCTCTGCCATCACCAGTGCCGCCACCGCCCGCCTGTAAGAGACGCAACGAGGATCGCATCCACACCGCAACCAGAAATAAGGCCACGAGGGCCGAACTGCACTGCGCTGGAGTACCCAAAAGTCGCCACGCAGGTGCGAGAATGGGGCTTCCGCTTCGATGGCAAAACGAAGCCGCTGGAGTCTTTGGAGCAAGTGGAGTGGTCGGCCGACACATATGGTCTGGATCTGGACCTGATCCCGAGGGCGATGCCAGAGCTGCGCAAAGGCATGGCTTTAAAATTGTACGTGGCCAACAACAGGCACTGGACAGCGTGGGAAACGTTCGTCAGAAGCTTCCAGGAATTCTTTCTGCACCGGGACTATATGGGGGACGAGCCCTTCAAGGTTTACATGGTGGAGATACAAACCTTGATGCGGCCACTACGCTATGCGGCAGATCGCGAGCTAAAAACTATTTATAACAATAGTTTGCCCGAAATCCGCACATATGCTCGTCCATATCAGTTCTGTAACCTGACGGAGCTGATGCTGCTGGCGAACGAGTTCGAGGACCTGGAAAGGGATCGGGAAAAGTTGCGGCAGCAACAGCGAGGCAATAAGACGCGACTGATGGCTATGGACGACGTTGCGAGCCCGGATGATGAATAATACCATTGGAGCATGGCCGTTGAGGAGACGAGGCCTCGACCCGCGCCACGGACATGCACAGCAGGGCCAAGGACAAATGTCCAGAATCCCGCCAGGGCATGCCGGATATGTGGCCAAGAGGGCCACTACGCCATTGAGTGCCGCAACGAACGCCTAGAATTTTGTTGGCAATGCGGGCGCATCGGCGTGCGAACAGCGACTTGTTGCCAGTCGGGAAACGGCCAGAGGCACCCGCCATCCAGGGACGAGCGGGATCAGCGTCACGGAGGCCCCAGACACTAGTGGGTAGTCTTCTGGATGAAGGCACCCACCTGTCGGCGATTGTGGTCATTGGAGCTGATCAGCACAAGGCCACGATCGATACTGGAGCCACCAGCAGCTTCGTAAGCGAAAAGCTGGCCGACAGGCTCTGAGGAGTGGGCGTGAGGTGTGCCACACGAAGACGCGTAAGGCTGGCAGACGGCAGTTGCAGTCAGGTGGACTCACAACTGGAGACAAGGTTGGAGAGTCAGCAGATCCACATCTGGTGCTGGACTGGGATTTCTTGGCCAGCATAGGTATCGCATTGGAGTGCGGTGGCTTGGAGCTGAATATCAAGCCAATAAATTTGCAATCAGGTGGGCAGTTGGAGGAGAGGCTGTCAGTGGCGGTCAGCAGGATGAGTCCACAGACGCCGATCGAGCCGAGTCTGGAGCTTCAACAGCCACACCATGTGGAGGTGGATACGTTTCTGAGGAGGGAACTGGCGAAGTTTCAGGACGTGAAGGGCACCACGATGATCACGGAGAATCGGATCACGATGCAGGACAAGCGGCTATAAAGCAGCGTTATTTTCCCAAAAATCCATAAATGCAGGCGGAGATTAACCACCAGGTGGTTGAGCTGCTGGCCAAAGGCTGCATCGAGCTTTCCAAGAGTCCTCACAGCGTGCCAAACGTGATGGTCAAGAAGAAGACCGGCAAATGGCGGCTGTGCATGGATTTTCGGCAGCTGAACAGCCGATCTATTAAGGATGCATATCCGCTGCAGCGGGAGCACCACATTTTGGACCAGCTGCGAGAGGCTCGATACATCATCAGCCTGGATCTAAAGGATGGGTAGTGGCAGATACCGATGGAGAAATCCAGCCGGCCATTGACGGAGTTCACAGTCCCAGGAAAAGGGCTGTTCTAATGGAAGGTGATGCCATTCGGGCTCCATTCGGCGCCGGCAACATTTCAACGAGCGCTGGACCAAGTTATTGGCCCAGAAATGATGCCGCATGCCTTTGCCTACCTGGATGATATCATCGTCATTGGGAAAACACGCCAGGAACACATGGACAACCTGCGGGAGGTGTTCCGGCGGCTACGAGCGGCCAACTTAAGGATCAACATCGACAAGTGCGATTTCTTTAAGAAGGAGCTAAAATATCTTGGCCATAAGGTGACGGAACATGTCATCCGCACGGACCCGGAGAAAGTGGCCGCAATTGCTGAGTTGAAACCACCTGCCAACGTATAAGAGTTGCGGCAATACGTGGGAGTGGCTTCATGGTACCGCCGTTTCGTGCCAGATTTTGCGACCACAGTGCATCCGCTCAATGCACTGCTGAAAAAGGGCACCAAATGGGAGTGGACAGAGGAGCGTCAGAGGGCTTTTGAGACAGTAAAGGCCAAGCTGACGGAGTCACCGGTCTTGGCGTGTCCAGATTTCTCAAAGCCTTTCTGCCTACAAACGGACGCGAGCAATTATGGACTTGGGGCAATCTTGACGCAGGCCTCTAAGGATGGAGAGCGTTTGATATCGTATGCCAGCCGAACGTTGAATAGTGCAGAGCGGAATTATTCGGCAACCGAAAAGGAGTGTCTGGCCATTATCTGGAGCATTCGGAAGCTGAGGCCAAATATGGAAGGCTACCACTTTATTGTGGTAAGGGATCATATGGCACTTAAGTGGCTCAACTCGATTGAGAGCCCTTCAGGAAGGATTGTCAGATGGGCTCTGGAATTGCAGCAGTACGACTTCGAGATCAGATACCGGAAAGACAAGCAGAATGTTGTGGCCGATGCTTTATCACGGCAGCCGCTGGGCGAAGAGGCATGCCGTTTGGTGACGAGCAAGGACAAGGCAGCTGGGACAGGTGTCGCTGGATTGTCAAGCTTTGCCAGGACCTGCGCAGAAGCCCAAGATTCCCGGATTATAGAGAAGAGGCTGGAAGCTTATAAAGATACATTCCGCACCAAGCAGGCCATGAGGACGTGGCTGCATGGAAATTATATGTGCCGACGGAGCAGCGCAAACAAGTTCTAGAAGAGAACCACGACGCAGCCACCGCTGGCCACCTTGGGAGCCGGAAAACAATTGCTCGGGTGTCCGCGAGATACTACTGGCCGGATATGTATCGCGACGTGCGTACGTACGTGCAGCGGTGTGCGCTGTGCCAGCGCTCAAAACCCAGCCAACTTCAAGCAGCAGGGCAGAGGAGGAACCATGGGCAACGCTGTGCGCCGATTTTGTAGGCCCGCTGCCCAGGGCGAAGCATGGCAACACGATGTTGTTGGTGTTCATCGATCGCTTCTCAAAATGGACGGAGATGGTGCCATTGAAAAGCGCGAACACGGCGGCGCTCCGAAAGGCGTTCCGGGAGAGGATATTGGCGCGATTTGGAGTGCCAAAGGTACTCATCACCGACAATGGCACTCACTTCACGAGTCGCGCGTTCAAGGTGTTCCTGGACGAGCTGGGCGTACACCACCAGCTGACAGCGCCAGACACGTCCCAGGGAAAATCCAACCGAAATGGCAAATCGCACGGTGAAGACCATGATCGCGCAATTTGCGGGCAGCGATCAGAGGTGTTGGGACGAGGCGTTGCCGGACTTAACGCTGGCAGTCAACAGCAGCGTTTCGGCGTCAACAGGTTATTTGGCAGCCTACCTCACGCAAGGGCTTAAGCCAAGATTGCCAAAATCGCTGCAAGAGAAACAGAGTGCGGTGCAGCGAGCAAACAAAATGGCCGAGGTGTTCCAGATTGTGCGACGCAGTCTGGAGAAAGCTTCTCCGTAAGGGACAAGGTGTGGACAAAGGAATGCCACTTGTCCAATGCCGCGGATGGATCCGCAGCGAAACTGGGCCCACGATATGGAGGACCATATACGGTGGTCAGTTTGATCTCTCCTGTTATCTACCGGATCAGTTCAGAGGCAGATAAACGGAGCAGGACGGCTCATGTGGCGGACCTCAAGTCATATCGAGCAGCAGCGGGCGAGTTGACTGCTAGTTTATAAAAAAAAAAGGGAGTGAATACACATACTATGTGTATTGCTACATAAAACAACAAGAAGCTATACATCATGCTTAAATTATAAATATGTATGTAGGGGAAAGTTACATTTTTTATAAGCTAAATGTTATCGTCCGCGCAAGCACAGAAATTTTTACAAAATTCGCAGACAAACACCTAAAATGTTGAGCGCGCAGCAACAAAGGTGTTTGAATTGCGTGCGCGCATTCTCGAAACGGGAGAGAACGCGCAACAACAAAGCTGTTTGTTGTAGCTGTGCGCGATTGAGGAGTGAGTCAGAATTCCCAACAGACGTCAAAGTGTCGGCGCGCCGGAACCTTCCTCGAACGTCGTCTATCTTAGAAGAATTCTCCAACAAAGCCCAGTTGCAGTCACCAGCAGCAGCCAGAGAAGCAGCAGCAGCCAAGCAACCGCTGCGCAGCCACGGTGGCTGACAAAGCAGCATAAAAACAGATGTTTTGTTGCAGCGGCGGGCGTGGCCAGAGGCGACAACAACAGGCCCATGAGAAAGGGCGACATAAGGAGTATCGCTCTGGCTGGAATTTAGCGAAAATTTGGTAAATATTTGGAAAAACTTTACTAACACGTTTCAGCCCACTCACCTGTAGCGCGCAGAGTTGCCAGAAGCTGGAGCAATCAGGTATAGGCAGCGTTGCGTAGCAGCGGATCGCTGTCAAAAACAGAGTGTTAACAGCGGCCCTTTGAGCAGCACTGCTTGTAGTTGGATGAGAAAGGCGCACTGCTTGCTAAAAAGAGGCAAACAGGATAAAATGCAGAGCCAAATTGGAGACCCAAAGCCAACATAAACACGAACGTTTCGTATTTCCCAAATATGTGCTTTCATATATTGTTCCACACAGCGACGCGAGTACGGTAAGAGCGACTGGAAAGGGTCAGAGTCCGAACTGTAGTTCATCTCGCTCGCTTCTATGGGAGCTTTAGACAGGCGCCGCTCCAAAGACGTGCAGGCCCCGTTATAGCTCGAAGTAGGGCCTGCGCCGCTGCTATAAAAAGGCGCCCCCACCTCGGCACTGGGAGTTGAAGTGAAAGTGAACGTGAAAGTGCCGAGTATCAACGCGAGTATCAACGCGAGTAAAAGTGATCAGCCAAAAAGACATCATGGGACAGTGATATCATAGGACATCGATATCAAGGACTTCAGGTGGAAAAAGAACATCGTGGGAAAGCCACAGAATATATATGAGGGATATCCCTGACGCCCATTAAGCAAACCCAGGATATAGGATCATCACCTGCCACCAACAAGGACATTGGTGCAGCACGGCTGAGCATAGAGTTAGTAGTGGCGGATCCTGGGAATAAGAAGTAAGGAACAAGGTAACGTTTGCGTAGCTGTGCGAAAAGAGTGTGTGGCTGTATCATGAGAAAATCTCAGGTGTGCTTACGAGCAGTAGGAGTCACTGTAGTATCCGAGTGAACCGCCGTAGTATACAGTGCGGATGCTGGCGTCACCTGGAGGGCTTAAGCGAATTCTTGGATACTCAAAAGTAGCAAAACCAATCGTATAGTCGGAGTGCGCTGAACGCCTACATGCGATCCTATATACAGGTGTGCATTTAGGAGGCGAGTCCTTACATATATCAAGAGTACCTCAGGCAGGCATTGAATTGCATTGTAAACGTGTATTGTAAATGACTCTAAATAAGGAGAATATATACGAGCTCAAACATTGACTTATAATGTATCGCAGGTGCTTTCATTTAAATTTGTTGACACGAGCAAACAGTCTGCTGAGTTTGGACCGGCTTAATCTCGTGATAAGCCGAAGGTTCGTCACAAAATTCATTTCACACCTGTTATCAGGCTTTGCCGGCTTTTCTACATATGCAACCTTCAGTAATCTAATAAGATTCCATCGTACATCATAGCTAATGTTTTCCCCCATGTCATATGCTTCTTCCTGCTTTTCTCCGTCTAAAATACTAATTTGAAGCGTACTGTTTTCGAAATCATCACCTAAAACGTTTTGACTGCTGCAATTGGGTTTTCAAAACACTTTTTCGAAATGTAGCTCTCTTTCTGGTCTAACAATTTGTCTTCTAATACTTTGCTTTGTAAAACTTTATTATCTAATTCCTTGCCTTCTAACAACTTATTTAATTATCTAATTCTTTGTCCTCCAGCAAATTATCATCTAATTCTTTGCCTCCTATCAATTCACTCTCTAACAATCTACTATCTAATTATTTACTTCCTTTTCCAATTTTAACCTTGTCAATGTTAATTCACAACTGTTCGCGAAACTTGCCGCCTCTTCTATTTCATGATTTGAATTGGAGACATGCTGGCGTGCGTCGTGAGTAAGTTCGAAGAATGCGGCGTCAACACAGGCGTCACTGAAGCTTTTTTTTTACTGCACGCATTGCTGTTGTCTCTCTCTATGGCCTTGACGGTTAGCGCGCGAAAATTGTTCGGCTCATTTCTTGCTGCCTCAATTTTTTCATTAAGCTGTCGCAAAAGCTCCTCTCCCTTGGCTACTTCCACCTGATGTATCTGCAAAGTCTGCTTGTCTGTGCTGGTTCCTCCTCAGCTTGTTACCACTCGGGGACACAACCACGTTCACCTGTCGGCACTCCATTGATGCTGACCAAAAGTTATGTGTATTGACATAACAAGTTAAAAAAAAAAAAAAACAAAACATAACCTGTTAACATCGGCCGCACAAAGCGCAGAAATTGCTAGAAGCAATTTAAAAAAAAAAAAACAAATTCACAGCAAAAACAGCCAAAATGTTGAGAGAGCAACAACAACGCTGTTTGAACTTGCGCACGCATACACACGAAACGGGGGAGCATGCGCAACAACAAAGCGGTTTAAATCGTGCGCTCAACTACGAAACGGCACAACAACAACAAGCATGGACGAAACCGTTTCAGTTGCGCGCGCACTCTTCAAACAGCAAGAACAACAACAACATCACGCACCCGAACCGAAGAAGAACGCACACACATGCAGACGAAAACAGCGACAGCATGAAATGCGCACAGTGGCAGCACATGCACAAATTTTGACGAAAAACACGATGCTCGTGGTATGCAACAACAACGCAGAGCGCCCAAAGTTGAAGAGCCGCTGCGAAAGGCTGCTGAACTCTGTCGGCTACGCACAATCGCTAGCGCACGAGATGACAGGAAGGTGTCGATGCTAGCGTCATGCAAAACGGTCAAAAACAATCTAGGGCAGCATGCAAAATGGGCAACAACAAAATAGGGCACTCATACATATATGCGAAAGTAAAGACAGAGTGTGCGCGAAATACATAAGAGATGCAACAACAATGCCCCACATTCAGCAATAAGGCAGTGTGTTGGAAAAGCGTGACCTGTAGAGAGAGAGAGAACTAGCTGGTGCAGGATCCATTAATTTCCGACATTCCGCCGTCACAGTGTCTCGTCAAAGTGGCGCGCCGGAAGCAGCTTCGAACATCGTCTATCGTAGGAGAATTCTCCAACAAAGCCCAGTTGCAGTCACCAGCAGCGGCCAGAGGAGCAGCGGCGGCCAGAGAAGCAGCGGCGGCTAGAAAAGCAGCAGCAGCAGCCAAGGATTTGAACAGCAGCGAAATCGGGACAGCAGCAGCCACGCAGCCGCAGTGCAGCCACGGAGGCTGGCAAAGCAGTATAAAACGGCCCGAGGCGAAAACAAAAGGTCCATGAGGAAGGGTCACGTGAGGAGGATCGCTCTATTTGGAATTGGAGAAAAGTTGGTGAATAGTTAAGAAAGCTTACTAACACATTTTAGCCTGTAGTTGCTGGAGGCTGGAGCGATCAGCTGTAGGCAGAGTTGCGTAGTAGCAGCTCGCTGTTAATAACGGAGTGTTAACAGCGGCCCTGTGAGCAGCACTGCTTGCAGCTGGATGAGCGCGGCGAACTACTTGCTAAGGAGAGACAAGCAGTAAACACGAAGGCTTCGTGTTTCCCGAAGGAAGAGGAGAGTGTGAGGAACAATTTAGACAGGCACGCATGTATTTGCTGTGCACTTATGTATATATGTGTGCCTGCATGTATTGTTCCACACAGCGACGAAAGTACGATAAGAGCGGCCCTCGCCACTGGAAAGGGCGCAATTTGGCGTAGCGCCAAATCACGTGATGCTGCCGTTATTGTGGACACGAGCGGCAGACAGGCCCCGCTCCAGAGCCGAGCTGACGCCGTTATAGCACGAAGCAGGGCCTGCTAATCAAAAACGAGAGTAAAAGAAGCAAAGTAAAAATCGAACTGAAAGTATTAAGTGCCGAAGCAACAACGCGAGTAAAAGTGTTCAGCCAAAAGAGCAGCGATTATGGAAGGACATCGCTACCAAGGACTTCAGGTGGAAGGACATCGTGGGAAAGGATATCTACGAGGGATATCCCTGACGCCTATTGAGGACATAGGCGAAGGACTTCAGCTGCCACCAACCAGGACATTGGTGCAGCACGGCTGAACATATCGCATTAGTGGAGGATCCTGAAACAGGAGTAGAGGTAACGCTTGCGTAGCTGTGCGAAAGAGTGATGACTGTAGCTTGAGAAGATCTCAAGGTATGCTTGTGAGCGAATCCTGCCGTAGTATCCGAGGGAACCGCCGGAGTGCGGATCCTGACGTCACCTGAAGTGCTCAAGAGGATTTTTGGAGACCCAAGAGTTCAGTACCATTCAGATAGCCAGAGTGCGCTAAAATGTCTGTGAGTGAATTTGCTAAACGTTAAATTTACAAAATAGATAAAGTGTAAATTACCTTCAAATATGTGAGAGAATATAAACAAAGCTCAAACCTTAAAAACACTGGCTTATAATTTATCGCAAGGTGCTACAAATAAATTTGTTGGCACGAACACACAGCCGGCTGAGTTCGGCCCGACTTAAACCTCGGGATAAACCGAGGTTCGTTACAGTATAGTCGTGTGTACGCAGTACGAGCTTATCTTAGATTTTCGATGACTCATCCCGTTTCCTTTTTATCGATGAGCATCGATAAATTGACTTTTTTTTGTATACCGTAAGAGCTAGAGACTTCAAACTTACTATGAAGATCCGTGCAATGAATACAATGATTTTGTAAGTCGCCGCGTAAACTTTGCAGTTAGCAGAGCGCGTGCTTATGCGTGCGTGCGTATGTGAGCGTGCGCTCGTGTGTGTTGCTCGCAGTTTTTGTATATGAAAAATAAGAATAGAATTTTGGGAGTATTGGGTCTTCACAGGGTTTAAGGTATCTCCTAGTCGTGCAGTCTCGACTAGAGCACTCTTACTTGTTTGTAGATGGAATTTCTTAATCAGACTTTCACGTCGTGATTATGTCCTTCATATGTTTGTATTTGTTAAAGCAAAAGTTTCTAGTACTTGAAATACGTTTTATGCAAATGTTGGTTGAAAGGGGGGGCGGTATCCAAAATAAAACAAAGATCAAAATTGTATAAAAAAATTTGATGACTCTAGGTAGAAAGACGTACGAGATATAATTTAATAACTGGATTTCGATTTATTTTTTAATCGATAACATTAAAACGATCAAAGTTATCGAATTTTTGAAACAAGCCCAATCTGTGCGTGCTAATGCAGGAACCTCCATAAAAATATTTGAAGTCTCTAGTTTCTATAGATTCTGAGATCGACGCATTCATACATATTGGCAGACGCACAGACAGACGGACAGGGCTTAATAGACTCAGCTCGTCGCCCTGATCAAGAATATATACACTTTATAGGGCCTGCCACGCCTCCTTCTATTCCTTACATAAATTTTAAGAAAACCATTAATTCCCATTTTCAGGGTATAACAAGTTGAGTAAAATTCGTCACTTGCACTGTTCGTCGCCTTGCCTAGTATTCTTCTGCATGCTTAGTTGAGTGCAATTGGTCACTCGAATATTTCGTCGCTTTGCCTAATATTCCGCAAGCTGAGTTGAGTCAATTTTGTCACTTGAATTGTTCGTCGCTTTGCTAAAATATTCCGCATATTTCGGTTTTAACTGTGGCAGTGAACATGATCAATGCTTGTAATAGAACAAGTAAGAACGTTGCAGTCGGGCGTTACCGACTGCGGAATACTCATTCACACCCGCACAGATCACGCCCATTGCCACGCCCACAATTGGTTTGTACATATATAATTTTTTGGAAATCAATAGAGGAGATCAGCAGTAATATCTGTATATAATTCTGATTTTCTCAATGAGAATCGGAAAAGCGTATAGATTTGCCACGCCCCCAGTAGGCGTAGACATATAATTTTCGGCCAGTTCTTAGAAGTAGTGAAGGGTAACGTAAGTGTGAAATTTGGATGCTTACACTCAAAACATGCGAAAATTACAGGGTATTTTTTAGCCGGGCATACCCCATAAGGGGCGTAAAAATTATTTTTGGCGCATCGATAGAGGAGCTCACCAGTAACTTACCATCTAATTTTGAAGGTTCTAGCTCTAAAACTGTAGGAGCTACAAACTTTTGCGGTTTGCCACGCCCCCTATAGGCGTAGATATATCCGGCATATCTTTTTCAACTTGGGTTGCCAATCCGAGTATATATATCAAGTTTCAAGTCTCTAGCATTCATAGTGCTCAAAATATTACAGATCTTGAAAAATCACTATTTAGTCAGATCCGATTTGCCACGCCCCTAGTGGGCGTGGATATATAGTTTGTTCGATCTTCATAGGATCTAAGCAGTAACCTACGTGCCAAATTTGGGCATTCTAGCTTTAAAACTGTAGAAGATACAGTCTTAGCCGATTTGCAACGCTCTCAATGGGCGTAGATATTTCCGCCATAGCTTTTTCATCTTAAATTGTCAACCCGAGTCTACATTCCAAATTGCAACTCTCTAGCACTTCTAGAAGTAGTGCTTCTGAGATATCTGGAAATGCATTTACCGATTTGCCACGCCCCTAGTGAGCGTATCGGGAAAATCTCGACACTTTACAATTCGAGGGTATACACGAGAATATATTCCAAATTTCAACTCTCTAGCTTCAAAACTGTGCAAATGGTTTGCATTCATACGGACAGACGGACAGACGGACGGACAGCGTGACGGACATTGCACAAAACCAATATACTCATTTCACTTTGTGAATGAGTATAATTAACGTCCGACCGATACAGGACGCACCGATCTGGAGTATCTTTACATAGACGTCAAGGTTTGCATAACAGAGCAACTTACGCAACATTCACGACTCAACCTTTGCTGCGGCATCAGGGTATACATTCTCACTGTCGACCAAGTTGCCTAAACTTACGCTTCCTATATTCGAGGGAAATTATGCATACTTCCAGAATTTTAGCACATTATTCAATCAGATTGTGGATCAACAGAGCAGCTTATCAAATATCGAGACATTTAATCAGCTTATCAGTTGCTAAAAGGGCGCAGCATGACACACAGTTAAGGCATTTCAGATCACATCTGAAAACTATCGGCAGGCACTGGATTGTTTGAACCAGCGCTACGACAATCAAACATTGGTGTTCTTGGATAATATCTCGTCCTTATTTATGTTGAAAAGTGTGTCAAGGTCAAACTGTCAAGAAAATCGTAGTTTGATTGACAATTCTACATCATTGTACAACTCTCTAAGATCAATAGGCAACGACCGTCGCAAATCCCAGGCAATGTTAATAACTATTGTCACGGATAAGATGGATCTGGCAACTAAGCGCAAAATTCAAACACTATCGACATTTGTTGGAAACCGCGTTTCGGACATTCAAGAAAGCACACTGGGCTATCATTGGAGACACGTCCCAACACAATTAAATCCCGCCGATCTGGTTTCGAGGGGATGTAAGCCAACGGAATCGAACGAATCAATCTAGTTTATGGGGCCAGTGTATCTGACACAGAGCCCACGCGCTTGGCCAAAGGACAAATGCCACAAACCGGATCCTTGTAACCACTTTCATGGTTACTACTGTTAGCAACTACCTACTCGAAACACTTAGAAGCAAAGGTTCGCACCTTCGTTGCTTGCGTATTGTTGCTTGGATGCTGCGCATCACTCACGCGCTTAGGAAGCCTGTTGAGCTGTCTACGCCTTCGCCGACACATCAAGAGATGCAGCGTGCATTTAATTGCGTTAATTGGAATCTATAGCAACAACCCTTTGCGGAGGAAATTCACGCTCTGCACAAAGATAGGCAAATATCAAGTCACATAAAACTTTTAAACCATTTTTACAGATTACAGACGGATACTTACTGCTGAATGTTGGCGGCCGTCTCGAATTGGCAAATGCACCAGAGGTTCAGAATATAAAATCCTACTACCCAATAAAGAAGACTTCATTCGTCATTATGTGCAGTTCTTTCATAGGCAACATTACCATGCTGTCTCAAAGGCACTTGTTGCACTCCTTCGTCTTCAATTGTGAATTGTGAACGCCCGAGACTAGGCTCATTCTATTGTCAGGGGATGTGTGCACTGTGTACGCTACAAGCTTCAACAGGAATTCATGGGAAACCTACCTGTGGAACGATTAGCGCACTGTGGAGTGGTCTTCTGTAGACCTGTCAATATCTACCTTCGCATTCAGGACAAGGCTCCTCGCAAGGGCTATATTGCCATATTCGTATGCTTCGCCGCGAAGGTAGTGCATGTCGAAGTGGTATCCCATCTATAAACGGATGCATTCTTGGCTGCTTTGAGGCGTATGATCGCACGGCGTGGATTGCCTGTGGACATAATTTGCGGTAACGCAACGAATTTAACTGGAGCTAACAATCAGTTAAAGGACCTTTAAAACTTCAAGCAAGAAAATTTACGATCGATAGTTAGCTTCTGTGTAAATGAATTTATAAACTTTCGTTTCATCCCACCCAGAGCACCACACTTTGGAGGCCTCTGGTCAGTATCCAGTGTATCTATCGGTGACATGGTTTTCATTATGGGTCGCATTATAGCTACAATTCCTGCAAGATATCAACGAGTTCGAGTTGTAGATGTCCGCACCACCAAGGAAATAATCCGCAAACCAATTCATAAATTAGCTATTCTTCCTGTCTCTTGAAGGACTGCGTCATTCAATGGGGCCGGGATGTTGGGTCAAAATCACTCATAATTGGTTTAAGTTGTATTATTGTAATTATGTTTGTTATATTTGGGTCCAGACTAATTTCTGGTCCCACTTTGTATTGTTGAACATTCTTTACTTACACGCATTCGCCTAAATTTAGGTAATCTGCGCTTGCCTATACATTTCTGTAACTAGTCTGTTTAGTGAGCTCTATGAATAAACACTGGTGTCTACGACACGCTGAATTTAATATAAGTCTCGTGGTTTTGTGTAATTACACCCCCATACTTTGAAACTCATGCTGGACTGGAAAACGCTCCTGATCCTACAGATTGGGATTCACAATAATGAGCAGAATGCGATTTATCATTAGGATGGCACTGCCATTCTACGGCTAACTTCTAAATGTTATTCTGCAAGTATATTAGTTGTTCACTGCCATTCTACGGCTAACTTCTAAATGTTATTCTGCAAGTATATTAGTTGTTCTTCACTTTTGAAGGATGACTAAATATAAAATATGACACTTTTGTTTACTCGTGAATGCGTCGTGCGCTTTTTGACGGCTCTGTTACTTTTTATACCCTTGAAATCGTAAATGGGGCTTCAGGGTATAATGATTTTGTGAAAATTTATGTAACAGGGGCAGAAAAAGGAGTGGCAGACCCCGTAAAGTACATACATTCTTGAGGCGATCTATGTTCGTCTGCAAATTAAATTTTGAAATTTTAAACTCATAAACCACAAAAGCTAGAGTTCTGAAATTCTTAATGCATAGTCGTGTATACCATACGTAGTACAAGTTTATCTTGGATTTTCAATAACTCATCCCGTTTTCTTATTATCGATAAGCATCGATAAATTGAATTCGTTTTTTGGATACCGTAAAATTTACTGTGTAGATCCATGTGATGAATACAAAAATTTAGTAATTTTTGGATTTTGGATATCACCCCCTTGTTGCCCCAAATTTGCAAAAAACGTATTTCAAGTACTAGAGACTTATGCTTTGGCAAATACACACATGATTGACATAATCCCGCTGTTAAATTTTGATTAAGAAAGTTCATCCCCAAAAAAAGTTATTAAACATTATTAGATCCTCCCCGTTTCCTACCAAATTCGAAAAGAACGTTTTTCACATTTGTGCTTTGACAAATACGCAAACTTGAATGTCACGCTCTGAAAATTTGATTAAGATCTAGAAGAAAAGTTATTTAACAAATAAATTCCCATAGTAAAACCTATAAGCGCAGCTGTTGCGTAAACTGCCCAGAAAGTGACGCTTGCTTATGCGTGCGTGCGTCCGTATGTGTGTGTATGTGTTGTTTGCTCTGTATGTAAAAAAGAAACGTAGATTTATTGGAATATTTGCTGTTCGCAAGGTTCATGGTATCTCCCAGTCGGAAATTTGTAGAGCACACTTTTATTTTTTTCTTTGGGCCCAACATTGAATACACACTTATCATAATTGGCGTCTTGGTCCTAATATTTGTTTATTAAAAAACTTACGAAGTACTAAGCGTGTTTTATTTTGGTAGACGATATTTGTTGTGTTTTAACCATTGAGGCTCTCTTTGTAGCAAATTTTAACTCAGTTCATGTAATCAAGTTTGCATTTAATTGAGCCGTTATAGTAAGTTCTTTCACGTATATTCAAACATCTTAATAGCTATTTAAAAATTAATTTAAATTTAATTGTATACAAAATGAACACATGCAATTTTCTATATATATTGTGGTTAGTATGTTGAAGAGAGCTGTGAAAATAAAATAAGTTTAAAGTCAATGCAATAATTTAATAAAAAAAAAATTGATATTCAAAATTTACCATGTCGACTGCTGACAAAATTTTTGAAAATCAGTGAAATAATTATTTTTATTATTATTTTTTGCAAACTTTATACAATGATTTTGAACTTTCTATCTATTCATCTTATGGATAATATACTTCAAAGCCACGCCTTATATTTAACTTATTTAAGAGAATAGTAAGTTAATTTCGTTTTGGCTATTTGAAAATATGTTTAGGGTTTGATTTACATTTTATTAAATTATAAAAATTTGCGAAGTTATTAGGACTAACATGTATGTTCTGAATCTACTACGGCTTTATGTGGAAAATAAAATCACACTGTCCCAGTCAATAGCAATGTTTCTATTATCATTTTCTTTAAAATTATATACATTACCGGCATACATGAAATTATATCTGGAAAAACATAATGCGTGCATTGGAATGATATAGTCTGATTCCACCAGTTGCTAGATAATCGTATTTTATAATAGGTATGTTTGCATGTATATATGTACATTTGAGTATATTTATGTTCTCAAGTTGATAACGTGCAACTTTAATTTAATATAATAAAAATAATACCAATGTACTAAGCAACATATGCAATCCTTAAAATATAATTTAAACGAATATATTCAGAGAATTTATAAGCTTAACATAATTTTTGTATATGCGAGTACGTATTTATGTGCGAATTGTTGTTATGGGAGACGTTAATGGGAAGCAACTTGTTGCGAAAACTAAAAGCACACACAATTCAAAAATATACCTTCCACTTATACCGATTGTTGTGTATTAGGTCAAAATTGTAACCTAACGTTTTATCAAAACAATTGTAACCCGCCACATTAAAATTATGTTAATAAATATTGAGTTTCATTTTTTATATTACAAAAGCGTTGCGCTTACTATCTTGGTATTCTCAGGCTAGGGGTGTAAGAGGTACAGCGAATGAATACAAACATTTATAAACATTGTATTGGAATTTGTTGAAATTTTTAAAATTAATTTTATTTGAAATAACCTTTTATAATTTCCTAGAAGGTTATCATCGACTTGGCGTTACTGGCGACGCTGGTGGTATACCTATTATGCTTCCAGGTACACTGCTATGGCTAACACTTGTTCCAGGCGCACTTACTGCTATACTCATGCTGTGATCAGCATCTTTTTTGGATGTAACGGATGAATGTATCAAAGGATCACCTGTTATCATGTGCTGTACTGCCAAATTCATAGTAGATGGTTGCGGCCCCTTCACGATTCCAATTGTAGTCAATTGTGTTTGTGGATTTTGCAAAGACGGTTGTGCACTTGATGAAGAAATAACATTTACACCCGCTGGCTGAATTCGAAGATGTGTCGCAGGAGGACCTAAATGACCTACCGATGGTGGCGGAATGGGGCTCGGTTCTTTACCTCGCAGATGAGCTGCCGATTGGGCTGCGTACATACTGAGGGCTTTTTGGCGTTCCTCTGCTTCATGGCGAAAAGCTGCTTCCATTATGGGGTTGTATCGCAGAATCGGTGCATAGGGATCACGATATGGATCAATACCCCACGGGGGCGGGCCAGGTGGACCAAAATGTGTTAGTGGTCCACTGATACCTATTGAAGGAGGCAACATATTACGGGAAATATGTGATGTTGGTGGCGGTAATCCGTGTCGACCCGCTACTAAGAAATTAGCATGGTGATGCGCAGCGGCTACTGCTGCATTTGGTTGAACCGACACTAACGATGGAGGATGATATCGTGGATCCCCGACACTCGCGGCTGCTGATGCACGCATAAGCAGGACGTCTTGTTCCTCTTTCGTTCGGGTATGTTCTTCCTTAATTCGCATTTCTGTATTCAGCTCACCAATAATACGGTGCGGTGAGCGATCTCGAGGAGTGGATGAAGAGGACGCAACTGCTGCCTGTTTGTTGCTCTCGTTGATTCGTTGTTGCTGTAGCAAACGTTCACGTTCAATTTCTCGTCGTTCTATTTCACGTCGTTCGCGTTCTTTGCGTTCACGTTCTCGTTCTCGTTCTCTATCACGCTCCTGTTGTTCACGTTTTAGTTTTTCTTCTTTTTCTTTACGTTCACGCTCTTCACGCTCCCTTCTTTGACGTTCGCGCTCCCGCTGCTCTCGTTCGCGTATCTCCCTCTCTCGATCTCGATCTCGTTCTTCGGCTTCACGACGAGCATTCTCCATGGCAAGATCGGATTTGATGGGCCAACCACTTGGTCCAGCGGTAGCTGCTGGATGATATGGCATTGAGCGTGGTACTGAACTAGTTCTGAAAGAATATTTTAATTAATATTCATTAATGTATTTACTTGTATTTTGAATTATTACTTAGATAAACAAGTAAGAAAGATCTAGTCGGCGGTACCCAACTAGGAGATCCCCTGAACCCTGCGAAGAGCCGATATTCCAAAGATTCTATGCTATTTAACATATATATACTATCAATACATGCACACATACATACACATGCATACGCACGCTTAAGCACGAGCTCTGCTGACTGCGCAGTTGACGCAGCGACTGCGCTTGGTCCCTATATAGCACGCGTAGATTCAGTTTGCTTTCAAAAATCGATAGCTCTTTCCGTTTTAATGTTCAACATTATAGTATAGTATAGTCCGTGTACAGCAAGCGCAGATCGAGTTTGTTTTAAAAAATCGATAACTTTTATCGCTTCAATGATATCGATTAAAAGCGAAATCGAAATCCAGATATTAAATTATATTTCGTACGTCTTTGAAGCTAGAGTCTTCAAATTTGGTTTTTGGTTTAACGTGTAATTTATACAATTTTGTTTTTGAAACAAATTCGATCTGTGCGTTCTATATGGGTACGTTAAAAAAAAATTTGAGTCTAGCTCTTATAGGTTCTGAGATCGATGGTAATACATACGGAAAGCCACATTGACGGACAGCGGTTAATCGATTCAGCTTGTCGCCCTAATCAAGAATATATGTATTTTATGCGGTCTGCCAAAGGTCCTTCTGCCTGTTACATACATTTCAGCAAAACCAATATTCCTTTATTTCCCATTTTCAATGGGTAAAACAAGTAAGAAAGCTACTCTAGTCGGAGAGCTGTACTTTCAATTAACTTATGCTTCTTAAGTACACAAAAATGAGAGTTCAATGTTTATTTCTTATTGTGTTCGAAACTTTCCTTATATTTTCATAATATTGCGGTTAGTTGATTTAGGCAACAAGCTGTGCAAATTTAAATCCGCGGTGCTATGTGTTACATTATAAACTGCTTCTAAGTTTGAAGTTAGTGCAGCGTCGGTAATTGACATACATATGTATTATTTGCATTTTTGCTGGAATATATCTATTTTCGACGGTCTTCCCGTTTTTATACTCATTCACAAAGTGAAATGAGTATATTGGTTTTGTGCAATGTCCGTCACGCTGTCCGTCCGTCTGTCCGTATGAATGCAAACCATTTGCACAGTTTTGAAGCTAGAGAGTTGAAATTTGGAATATATTCTCGTGTGTACCCTCGAATTATAAAGTGTCAAGATTTTCCCGATACGCCCACTAGGGGCGTGGCAAATCGGAAAATGCATTTCCCGATATCTCAGAAACACTACTTCTAGAAGTGCTAGAGAGTTGCAATTTGGAATGCAGACTCGTGTTGACAATTCAAGATGAAAAAGCTATGGCGGATATATCTACGCCCATTGGGGGCGTGACAAATTGGGGAAAACTGTATCTTCTACAGTTTAAAACCTAGAACGCCCAAATTTGGCACGTAGGTTACTGCTACAATCCTACGCCCATGGGGGGCGTGGCAAACCCCAAAAGTTGATGGTTGAGTTACTGGTAAGCTCCTGTATCGATGACCCAAAAATAATTTTTACGCTCCTTATGGGGCATGCCCGCCTAAAAAATACCCTGTAATTTTCGCATTTTTTGAGTGTAAGCATCCAAATTTCACCCTTACGTTACCCTTCACCACTTCTAAGAACTGGCCAAAAACTATATGTCTACTCCCACTGGGGACGTGGCAAATCGGTAAAAACTGTACGTTTTTCCGATTCTCAGTGAGAAAATCCAAATTTTATGACGATATTACTGCTGATCTCCTCTATTGATTTCACAAAAATTATATATGTACAAACCAATTGGAGGCGTGGCAATGGGCGTGAGCTGTGCGGGTGTGAATGAGTATCCCGCTATCGGTAGCGCCCGACTGCAACGTTCTTACTTGTTTTTTTTTTTGCTAATTCTACACTTGTTAGTATGACTTCTTGCTACTGTGTATGGCTCACAATCATACTAGCGTTGATCTTGTTGCTCTCGAACTTTATTTCGTTTTGAGCAAAAATTCTCTCGCTGCGTACTGTCGCTTTGCTTTCTTTGTAATTTGTTGTTGGACGCTATCTCCACACACCAATTAGCTCTCTTTGTTTTTAAAGTATTTTGTTTGTTCTTTCTTCCCTTTTATACCATGAACCCATTGAAAATGGGAAATAAAATTTTGTGAGTGTATGTAACAGGCATATATGGACGACGGCATGAACAGAACGACGAGCTGAGTCTATATAGTCATGTCCGTCTGTCTGTCCGTCAGTATGAACGCGATCTTATAAGCCTCAGAAGCTAGAGATATGAAATTGTGCATGTATATTCGGGATACCATACGCAGTACGAGTTTATCTTTTTTTTCGATAACTGCCCATATCCTTATCGATAGTAATCGATAATTTGACATCGTTTTTTAAGCGTGGCTTGGTCGCTCTATAATACAAAAAAATAGTTGCACTCGCCACCCAGTGGTCATATTTAAATCCGATTAAGCATTTTAGGGATTATCTGGACCGTAGGATTCACCCACGAGCTATAATGTGCAAGGACATGCTGAAAAACGTATTAATGGAGGAGTGGCCTCCACTTCCGCTTGATTTCACTCGAAGATAGGTCATATCATTGCTAATATGATTGGTAAAGACACTTAAAAGGAATAAGTATCCATCATCATCCTAAATTCATTGATTTTTGTATAAAAAAGTGGCTTTTCTGTTGTTTTTTTAGTTTGAACGCAGACTTTTTCTGGGCCGAAATCCGTTCATTTTTTAGTTTTTTAAATTTAAAAAAAAAGTATAAGTCATAGTAAAAAAAAATTGTTGGAAATTGTTTATAATGAATGTGCTTTTCATTAAAAAATAAAATTTTGTCAATATCTTACCTACAAGTCGTTTTTTTTCTCAATCAAAGTTTAGCATTGAGCTTGTACGCATAGTTTTTCTGCTAAGTTTATATATATATATATATATATATATATATATATATATATATATATATATATATATATATATATATATATATATATATATATATATATTTATCCTGGTCGACCAGTCTTGACTAAAGCACTCTTACTTGTTTGACCCTAATTGCCTATATGACATGTTGCAAAAAGTCATGTTCTTTTAGGAAAGTAGTTGATCCCTCACTAGCGCAATTTCTTAGTTGATGGTTGTATGAGAATTTAATGCATACTAAATGTGCAGGTCCTACTGGGCGTGACTATGATAAAATCATGTCCACTGTGAAAGTCGGTGGTGGTTTACGTTGGTCTTTGACACTCCACATACTCAATTGGAGTATCCTTTATTGACTTTAGCCAATGCTTTTATTTTTAAGTTTATTTTTGCGACTCCTAGTAAAATTGCTTCATTAAAATCAATGTGACAGTTGAATTTTTAACAACTATATGTGATTCCAAATTTTGGCGACCTCATGTAGTTGTGCATGAATTCAAACCTAAGAGTCAATAAAGATTGTCTCCTATATCCTCAAATATTGCTTTGGTACAATCTTTATCCCATGTTGTATCAAAAAACTAAATTTCACACAATTTTTTCCGCAGCTGTCTTTGATATATCAAAACGTTCGAGGCCTAAATTCTAACCACGAAAACTATTTTTGAATAGTTTTAGTGTTCAGTTTGATCTTATTTCTGTGGTTAAGTCCCAATGCTTATAATTATAAGATCCTTTCAAGTAATATTTCACTATATGATACGTAGAGGCGGTGGTGTCTTAATAGCTGTTAAATGCAATATCCTCTCTGAATCTTTTACTATCGCGTCATTTCATGATGACAAGATTATTGGGGTTAAAATAACTCTTCCATCGTGTTCCTTTTTTATCACTTGTTCTTATATTCCTCCCTCTTCTAATGTACAAGTTTATGCTCAATATATAGCTTGTATTATTGAAATTTATGGATCTGTTAATGATAATGACTTGTTTCTTGTGTTGGATGACTTTAATATACCTAACACTTCTTAGTCGTCAACTCCCAATTGCAATTACTTTATTTCGACAAGATATTATATTTTTGATGAATTGTTTAACCTTCAATATTTCACATGAACTTAATTTCAAATCATATGAATCGTTCACTTGATCTAGTTTTTATTAATGATGACTCTAGCATTAATGTTTCTAGATCATCTCCTTTTTATATACCAGTGGATGTACATCATTCTACTTTAGCGGTTATATTATAAATAAATATTCCACCAATTTTCACGCTCTACATTTAAAACAACGTCGCTGTTATAATAAATTCAATTTAGTTTTGCTTAATGGACCAATTGATGCAACGGATTGGTCTGTTTTATATCAGTCGGTTGATATAAAAGTGACAGCTGCTATTTTCTATAACACTTTAGACTCTATTCTAGATTCTGAGATCGACGCGATCATACATATGGACAGACGGACAGGGCTAAGTCGACTCAGCTCGTCGCCCTGATTAAGAATATATATACACTATAGGGTCTGTCACGCCTCCTTCTGCCTGTTACATACATTTTAACAAAACCATTATACCCTGATTTTCCATTTTCAAGAACAATGGGTTCAAATAAAAAACCAAGTACCA
Organism: Drosophila nigricruria; assembly: GCA_037075265.1. Classification (NCBI taxonomy): domain Eukaryota; kingdom Metazoa; phylum Arthropoda; class Insecta; order Diptera; family Drosophilidae; genus Drosophila; species Drosophila nigricruria. The sequence goes on from JBAMCI010000195.1 coordinate 488,940, forward strand.
GGTTAAATGACTGTTTCTTCGAGTTAATCCATTCCAAGTAGGCGTTGGCTATTTACTATCAAATCGATTGTTTTAAATATTAGTATATATCGGACATCCGTGTTGTATCACAAAAAAATTAACAAATAAATAAAAGAAAACAATAGTTATTTTTCGAGCCTATTGTACATTTTGTAGGCAGCTGCTAATGAATCGGGTTTTCACGCAAGGAACTTACCTCCAAGTATCCAAATGTCCACTCAATGAAATATCTCGTCCAAAATGCGTTAGGCCGGCAAATCCAAATGATCCTACGTACCGACTAAACTGAGAAACAGCTGTACCTGTGAAGTTTTTATAAATAAAAGAAACGTGAAATGAATTATTTCAGTTAAATCTTACCGATATGACTAGGGGGTGCTCCAATAAAACTTGCAGCTAGTGGTGATGCTTCAAATGGTGACCTGGCATACGTCGCAGCTGTCGTAAGTTCAGTCGAGCGATGTAAAAGGTGCGGTGATGTTGAGCTCAGGGTTAACGACGGGGATGGTTTCATATTGACTGTTGCTGCAGATCCACTGGCCGAAACCACGCTTCCACTGGTTGCTAAACCAGCGCCGTTGTTTCCAGATAAGCCCATTGCCGAAGCATTGCTCATACTAATTGTGTTAGGTGCACTAGAATTGCCGGCGTTACCAGTGCTACCGTTGCTACCAAGATTGGAGCCTCCCGCTAACATGGGTTTTTCAGAATTCTGTTTGTTTTGGTGATAGTAAATTTCCCACGCAATGCGTACGTGCATAGCGTTCCAACGTCCTGTTTTCTGGTTACGGAAATAGATAAGTCTGTTAGTTATATGCAGAAACTTTTATATTATTTATATTTCAAGATGTTAAGTATTGAAAAAAAAAACACATGGTTTGGGGCGTAGTGCTAAAAAATATGTTGATTCTAAATTGCATGAAAACACTGCAGATTATGTAAAACAATGCAGTCACTTCTAGGTTTGAAAGTCTCAAAGTGATAAGACGTCGTACACGAATCCTTATAATTATACAATTTGAATATGTTATTAAAATAATATATATATTTTATAATTAACAATCATACGATCCCCATATATTGAGAAAGCGTTGAGTATTGAGAAGCGAAATATGAACACAGAAATTTTGTATATTTTGAATTTGGGATACCCATCCCCCATCCCAAACAATGCGTAAAAAACGTATTTGATTGAGAAAGTCGATCTAAAAGAAAAGTTATCCAACAATTAATTTCCATACTGCGCAGTCGCTGCGTAAGCTGCGCAGTAAACAAAACATACACATGCGTCTGTATGTGCATGTGCATGTGTTGTTTGTAAAGTCTATATAAAAAAAGCGTAAAATGACGGAGGTAGCTCTTCGCAGGGTTCAAGGTAGAGCATTTTCACTTGTTTAAATAAAAATATGAATATTTAATTTAAATATATTTCTTACCTTTGGTGCAAATGAAGTTAAATGATTGGGTGGAACAAATGGAGTTGGCCCACCCAAACCATTGTGCAAAAGCCCTGCTGGATTATATCCCGTATAACCCGGGGACATCCCAATGCTTGCACGATAAAACTGTGGGTCGACTGCAGCAATTTTAGGTATATCTTTAAATAACGGTGGAGGAAAAATTTGTGCTGAAGTCGACGGCGCAGCCGTAGCCGGCAGCACAGTCGAAGGGGCTGACATTGGTGCTGTCGGCAAAAGCTGTGGATGTTGATGTAGGTGCGTATGCTGATGTTGATGATGCAACTCTTGTCGTAAATATGTTGAAGATGACGATGGAGGAGGTTGTGTTATACCAGAGCGATCCAGAAATCGACTGTCCAGCTCGCGACGCAATATATCAGCCTGATCATCTATGAGAGAAAAATAAAATATATATACAATAAATTATTCTAGTTTGCAATAGAATCCGACTATTTCGGACATACTTTTACTCGGTTGGAAGAGAGATTCTGCGGAAAATGGATGTGGTGTAGGTGTAACAGCTGTAGACACCGTTGCTACAGCGGATTGTGTATTACCCACTGTGCTTATAGACGATGTCGTAGTTGTTGCTGTGGCCATCGTCGCGATAACGGCTGATGCATAAGACACCAACGGTAAATGAGCAACAGAACTGGTGCTACTAGCTGCAACAGAAATGGTCGCAGCTGAAGATGAATGTGGTGGTGCTTGGGGGGTGGCAAAAAACGTGGTTTGAAAGTTTGATATTGGAGCATGTCCACTGCCAACACTGGAGTGTACCGCATGAGGTGAAATGGCATTTCCAGCAACTCGACCAGGTGGTCCTATGACACCAGATCCAAGAGGTGAAGGAACTGGTCGAGCATTGCCACTAGTCACAATTGGAGTGGATGGCGTACAAGTCATGGCTGTTGTCTGCATAACTGATGGGCTGAAATTATATTACAATGTTATTTATCAAATAATTGATTACGAAATATCATACTTTATCCAGAGCCCAGTCTTTGTAGTATATGTGGATATGCTATGACCCGCAACTGCTAGAACTGAATGTGTTGCCGCTGGTAGCGTCGTCGATGACGAAACAGATACGGCACTATAGTTTGTCGATGGTACTAAGCCGCAAAATGGTGTGCCTAATGCAATGACTGGGGGTCCAGTTGACACTGACGCGGTATTGCTTGGACGCACAGCTGTAATGCTGAGAGTAGAAAATTATTTCATTTAATATATCTTTATCTACACACATTATTATGATAAGAATTTATAAAATGGATATTCATAGTTCTATATAGATATATATATATAAAGATTTGATTGCTTGTTTGTGTGGAATTGGCATATATTTTGAATTTACTTTCGTTCACTTTACTTCGTTCGCATTTAAACCCAAAAAAAATTTTCTTTTAAGGACAAAACAAGTTTTTATTTTTTTCGAATTCCAAAAAAATCAAGATCAAGAATAATGGAGAATCTCCATCAGAAATTGTTAATCTTCTTGCGTACCAGAGAGTCGAGTATCGAGCAATCGCAGCGGACAAAATACAAGAACCTCTGAAATCCGCACACGACAGTCGAGTTGCTGCTTGCAGAGCAAAATTTTAGAAATATATAACCTTGCGCTTGGGAATCGGTCTTTGAGCGTTCCCAACGCATTCGAGATCAGAGAGAAAGACGTCAACGAATAGAGTTCGCAATCGAATTTTAGCTCACAATAATAATTTTATTATGCTGATTATCTTCTGTTAAAATAAGAGCTATAAATAAGATCTGCTCTAAGGGGGTCTACCAATAATTGGGGTGATGAGCCTGATGGTATGTGCTGTGCTTCTGGAAAAGCTAGTCTCCCTAATATTCTCCCAGTCAAAAAGTCTTTTCACCAACGTTTTTAGGTACAATCGGCGGGAGAGAAATTAGAGGAGAAATATGTCTGACCACTTTTAAAATATATTGCCAAATGTATCATCTTTATAGGTAGTCTTTTACCATTATCAGCCCAAAATCCGTTCATATATATATATATATATATATATATATATATATGTGGTCAACAAAATAGTAGTGCGACTGGGCACTAAATATTGGACAACAAAATTTGGTAATAAACACAATATTTTAAAAATAATATATACCAATATTGAGATTAATATATATTTATTTTTTTCTTACAAACTTAGCACATGTGCACTTTAGGGCTTGAGAACGAAAATCTCAAAATTTGGTCGTTCATTAAAATAGTAGTGGCTACTAAAAAAGAAAAATTATTTAACATTAATCTAACTTTATATATTATGTTTTACACATATTTTGTGTTCTAAGACTTAGTTGTAAGTCCATTATTTTTTATGACGGTTTGCCACATGCATGACATGGAATCGATAAGGCCCTGTCACCACTTCAGAGGAATTTCGTGCCACACCTCTTGAATTACTTGCCACAGTCGGTAGATTTAGAGTTCCTACAGCTTTCTTAACCTCGTCCATAGATTTTTGATCGGAAACAGATCTGGGGACTGAGCTGGCCATTGTATGATGTCGATTATTTCGGACGCAAACCAATCTTAAGCAAGAGGGCTCGTATATTTTGGATCCCTATCCTGTATTTTTCAATAAATGGATGTAGACATTTTCGCTTCCATTTATTACTTGGGTTGCACTAACACGAGCGTACGAAAAAACAAGCCTCTATCATAATGCTCAGACCGCTGTGTTTAAAAGTCTTCTTTGTGAACTTGGGATGATTTGCCGTGTTTGAAGACTCTGCAAAAACTGTCGAAAGCCTTTTCCAGCAAACAGAACTATTTCGCTCTTAGTGGTTATCTATTTATTTTATATCGGAAAAAGTAACTTTTCATTTGGTTTGTTTTTTTTTGTGCAGCGTTACTATTTTATTGACCAAGTCAATACATAAATTTTGTTCTATACAACCCCAATTTGCCCACCTGGTTTAAGAATAATTTTCAGTCTACAATAGTCTATTTTCTTAGATTTTCGATAACTCAACCCGTTTCCTCATAATCGATAAAAATTTATAAATTGAATTCGTTTTTGTATACCGTAAGATGTAGAAACTACAAATTACTGTATAGATTCGTGAAAAGAATACGAAGATTTTGATTTTTGGGTTTTTAATACCACGCCCCCTTCGCGCCAAATTTGCAAAAAACGTACTTCAAATACTAGACTTTTGTTTTGGCAAATACACACATATAAATGACATAATCACGCTGCAAAAGTTTGATTAAGAAAGTCCATCTATTAAAAAAGTTTTTAAGCATTTAATTTCCCATACAATAGGCAGATTGCAGCCCAAACGCAGTCGCTGCGTCGACTGCGCAGTTAGCAAAGCGCGTGCTCATGCGTGCGTATGCATGTGTGTGTGTGTGTTTTGCTCGCAATATTTGTATATGTAAAATTAGCATAGAATGTTGGGAATATTGGCTCTTCGCATGGTTCAGGGTACCTGAACTTGAGCACTCTTGTTTTATTTTTTTTTGGATGTCCCTGTATTGCACGCGCAGCTCGAGTTTGTTTCAAGAACACGATTAATATTCCCGTTTTAATTTTATCAACTAAAAACATTATCGAAATTAAGTTATTAAATTAAATTATATCTTATTATTAATTGAAGCTATTTTGTATTTCGTTTTATATGTATTTTATTCAATTTTGATTTTTATATTTTGGATACCACCTTCAAATTCTACTTTATTCTTTAAATTGAAGGTCAGTTCCAAATATTGGAAATATGTGAACGAGCTTTGCATTTTTTATAATATGAAAAATATTCAATGATGAATATATGCAGAAAATTTGTTTAAAATCCATTTACTGACGTTTTGCCAATTGGCAAAAGCACGTGTGCACACACATATTGAAACAAGTAGGAACGTTGCAGTCAGGCGCTACTGATTGCGGAATATTCATTCACACCCGCACAGCCCATTGCCACACCCCCAATTGGTTTGTACATATATATTTTTTTTGGAAAACAATAGAGAAGATCAGCAGTAATATCGTCTTAAAATTTTGATTTTCTCCGTGAGAATCGGAAAAATATAGTTTTTCCCGATTTGCCACGCCCCCAGCGGGCGTAGACATATAATTTTTAGCCAGTTCTTAGAAGCAGCGAAGGGTTACGTAAGTGTGAAATTTGGATGCTTACACTCAGTATGGCATGCCCCAAAAGGGGCATAAAAGTTATTTTTTGGTCATCGATAGAAGAGCTCATCAATAACTCAACCATCCAATTTTGAAGCTTCTAGCTCTAAAACTGTAGGAGCTATAAGCTTTTGCGGTTTGCCACGCTCCCTATAAGCGTAGATATATCCGCCATATCTTTTTCATCTTGGGTTGTCAGCCCGAGTATATATACCAAATTTCAAGTCTCTAGCATCAATAGTGATGCAAATATTACATAATTTGAAAAATCACCATATAGTTAGATCCCATATGCCACGCCCCTAGAAGGCGTGGGCATACAGTTTTTTAGTCGATCTTCATGGGATTGTAGCAGTATCCTACGTGCTAAATTTGGGCGTTCTAGCTTTAAAACTGTAGAAGATACAGTTTTACCCGATTTGCCACGCCCCCAATGGGCGTAGATATATCCGCTTTTTTATCTTGATCTTGGATTGTTAACACGAGTATATATTTCAAATTCCAACTCTCTAGCACTTCTAGCAGTAGTGTTTCTGAGATATCGGAAAATGCATTTTCCGATTTGCCACGCCCCTAGTGGGAGTATCGGGAAAATCTTGACACTTTATAATTCGAGGGTATACACGATTATATATTCCAAATTTCAACTCTCTTGCTTCAAAACTGTGCAAATGGTTTACGTGCATACGGACGGACTGCGTGACGGACATTGCACAAAACCAATATACTTATTTCACTTTGTGAATGAGTATAATGAGTGCATATTCTAAGAACAGCAAGTTTGAGTTCAGATTTGCTAGTTTGCGCTATTTTGTAAATTATCATCTGCTATAGTTTGGATACGCTAGATGGCGCTATTAATTGAAAATTTAATTTAATTTTTTATACGGTTATGCTAGACACACGCTGTGGAGTACATTTCAAAACGCAGATGGGGCGGGGTTCAGTGTATCTCCTAGTAATGCATCCCCGACTATCGCTTTCTTACTTGTTATATTCTGAACCAATTGAAAATTACAATTCAATGGGTAAAATGATTTTATGAAAATGTATGTAACATGACCCCTTGACAGACTCGATACAAAATATTTAATGTATATTACTGTATACTATATACCAATGACAGTTTATACTTTTTTTGATAACCTTTCAGTTTCTTATTTCAGTATTCTTATTTTAGTGTTTAAAGCGTAGCTTGAATATCACAGCAGATTGACACTTCATATTTACTGATGTGCGTTCTTTTAATGAATACAGAAAATTTGTGTATTTATGATTGATGAGAGATTGATGAGAGGTATTCGACTTTCCAAAAATTAGTAAAAAACGTATTTCTAATGCTAAAAACTTATGTTTTATAAAATACACATCACGCTCTGAAAATTCGATTAAGAAGAAAACTTATTCAGCAAATTATTTCCAAGCGTAAAGTCCTTAATGCAGCCCAATCGTAGTCACTACGTAAACTGTGCAGTAAGCAGTGCTCGTGTCTTTGCGCGCGTGTGTATGTGTTGTTTGCTATGTATGTACAAAAGAAGAGTAAAATGATTGGTGTATCACCTCAGGGATTCTTATAACCTGTCAAAACTATAGACTTCTCATAGATAGGTCACACGCAGATCCAGATCAAATCAGTTATTATCTCGTACATCTTGAAAGCTAACGACTTAAAATTTTGCTTTAGTTTCATGTGTATTTTATACAATTTTGCTTTTTTATATTTTGTATACTGTCCCATAATTTAACAAAATTATATATACTTCTCTAGGTCATGGGTCATTTCATCCTGATTACTAAAGTTTTACATATGATAAAACTATATGAATTACGAGAAAACAGTTCAGAGAATAATAGAAATTAATTTTTGGGTACACAGTCTATGGAATATATCAAATCAATTTTACACTTTTCTAAACGTTTTTCTCGAAACTATATGTGTAAGCATTTAAATATATATATATTACTAGATAATATATAAATGAATATTACTAATACCTGTAACTTGTATCGCGATCTCTACTCTCAATTTTAGGTGAAAGTATTTTTTGAATCACAGATGATGACGCTATAGAGGTGTTTATTGAAGACGACGGCGTCGCTGTTATTAAGCTCTGTACAGTAAGGACTGATGTATTACTTGTACTAATAGTTGAAGTGGTAGTACAACGTACAAGTGACTGTTGTGACGTTGATGCTGAAGGCGCGAACTGTGGATATGAGTTTATTACTTGAGGAAGATGGGTTTGATACCCAGATTGAGGAATCATTGGTGCTGAAGATTGCATTTGCGAAGTAGCAACAGCGATTCCTGCAGATGTCGACAATTGGGTTGTGGGAATTTGTGGTCCAGTGGTTGAAACACCAAATGCAATGTTAGCAGGTGAATGATGTGACTGCGTCGAATGTAACGAAGGTACGGTCGTTGTTGTTGTTATAGGAATAGTCCCTAATACCTGAGTTGCATTATTATTGCTAATCACATAGCCAAGAGGGGTTATAGGTCGCAATCCTGCGATGCTATTAATACTGTGCTGATTCAGTGTAGTCGCACTTGTTACTGGAACTTTTAAAGATGCTGGTGGTTGCGTCTCCCGACTGTTGCGATTATCCGAACGTTGAGATAAAGACGAGGAATTCGAATTTCCCATTGGTATAACTGATGGAAGGTATTGTCCATGAGTTATGTTATTATATGGTGTATATAATGTTGAATAATTGGGAAAAGGTGAACGGTATGGTGTTGCTTGAATTAGCATAGGTAATCCAGCACTGGAGTGAGGCATCAATGGAGGTGCCCCATGAAACACCAATGAAGAGCCTGCGGCCCCTACTGGAGTATTTCCTGTACTAAGAGATGTTTTTTTTATAGCAGAGGCCGCAACTGCAACGGAACTAACTACCGTATTAGGTTGCAAAGTCATGGGAACAGGTAACACCTTGTTTCCTGAATGTGGAGAAATATTCACTAGACTTTTCCCAACAGCTGAGGTTGTTGCACAATTGATTGATGAATGACCACAAAGGAATCCGTTTGCAACTGGGGAAGTAGACGTGGGTAATGAGATATTTGCGTTCTTCTGCGAATCTATAGCAACAGCGGTTATTTTTCCATCAATGCTTAACTGTTGATTTTCATTTGTCTTATAGTTTGCTGCAAGCACTACATTGGACGTTCGATCTGCAAATCCATGTAATGGTGCTATAGTAACAGGTGTTAAGGGAGAACCCAAAGAAATCGTGTCCATTCCATGTGTCGTTACTATTTTTGAGTTTAAAGTAATTTCTTTTGTAGTTTTACATGAAGTCAGTTCGAGTTCACAAAGTGCAGTTTTCGAAGCAAGATACGATTCGCATCCAGAAATACTTCCGCTTGTCACCTAAGTAATATTAAAAGAATTTTAAAATAGAACTAAGATATTAAAAACTCACTTACTTGTGTAGAACACGTGACCGGAGGATGCTTTATGGTATGCGATAAATTATCTGTTTCCGTGTTTGATAGTTGATTATCTCCTTTAGCTGTTGCAGATTTCGCCGTTAATAGCGTTGTTGGTATCGCACTGATAGTTTGTTGAATGCTTGTAGATTCGTTTTTAATGTCATTGACCAATGTACGAGGCCCATTCGGTTCAGTATCAGGTAAAGTGTTTGATGCAGGACTTGTGTCTGGCGTTGATAAAGCCGTCAAAGTCGGCATATCGATGTCGCACACATTTGCAGCTATGCATTCCGCTCGACTAGTCTGCTTGTACATAATTCGTTAATATACGTTTTAATGTTTTTTTTTTAGAAGAATGGTGTGGAGTTGAACGAAAAACAAATCATATTTAGTTTTCCATTTTACTTTATAAAATTAAAAATTAAATATGTTAATCTATGACAGCTTTACGTTAAAAAATGACAATTTTTTTTTAAACTCAATATCATGATGTATACATTCATGAACAGAATTATTTCATTAGGGTGTAGCTGCTATTCAATGTGTATACAGAAGGTTTATTGTAATAACGGCAGTAAATTAGGTTTATAAATTAGGTTTATCTATGGTCCGAATAGTAATTTTTCTTTTCCTACTAAGATAAATAGGTATCCAAAATATTTTAGTTTCAAAACGAATTTAAACAAGTAAGAAAGCTCTAGTCGAAGGTACCCGACTAGGAGATCCCCTGAACCCTGCGAAGAGCCGATACTCCAAACGCTCTACACTTCTCTTAATATGTATACATTAGGAGCAACACATACACAGACACACATACGCACGCACGCATAAGCACGCGCTCTGCTGGCTTCGCAGTTTACGCAGCGACTGCGCTCGGGCTGCAGTAAGAGCTATATTATGGGAACTTAATTGTTGAATAAGTTTATTTGTAGATGGACTTTCTTGATCAAACTTTCAGAGGGTCATTATTATGTCATTTGTATCTGTGTATTTGACAAAGCACAAGTCTCTAGGACTTGATATACGTTTTTTGAAATTGGGGGCGAAAGTGGCGTGGCATACGAAATATAACAAAAATCAAATTTGTATAAAATACACAAAAAACTTAATGCAAAATTAAAGATGTGCGAGACATAATTATATAGCTGGTTTTCGATTTCGTTTTTAATCGATAACATTAAAACAATAAACGTTATCGATTTTTTGAAACAAACTTGATCTGCGCGTGCTATACAGGAACCTCCATACATTTCAAGTCTTTTAGCTCTTATAGATTCTGAGATCGACGCGTTCATACATACGGACAGGGCTAAATCGACTCAGCTCATCGCCCTGATCAAGAATATATATACCACGTCTGCCACGCCTCCTTCTGCGTGTTACATACATTTTAACAAACCCATTATATTATATAGTATAAAAACTGTACTAAAATAAATAAATAAATAGCTTTATACTGGCGTGCCAAATCATCGACTCATTAAAAAAGCTGGTGAAAATGTATTAAATCAGTACAATTTTGATACTCCGGATTCTGAAATTGTGACTCCTTCTCAGTTAGTACCCCATTCCGTACCAATATCGTCTCCTAATTTATTAGTGCCTTCCTCACCTTGTCCCCTTTCGTTATTAGTTCCGCATTCCGCAATGAACAATATTCCGACCTCTTCTCCCACTCATTCTATACCTACTTTATCTGTCGTTTCTCCTCGAAAGCAAGTTTTCCTATCTAGGCTTTCTTCTGACACGACATGTAAAGCTATATCTGCTTTTATTGCTAGTAACTCTGCAGCCAATGTTTTTATTTCGAAGTTAAATTCCGCGACTCCCCGTGAAATTGCTTCATTCAAAATCAATGTGCCCGCCGAATTTTTCACAACTATATGTGACTCCAAATTTTGGCCACCTAATAAAGTTGTGCATGAATTCAAACACAAGAATCGAAATAGGTTGTCTCCAATATCGTTATATCCTACTTCGGTTCAATCTTCTTCTAATATTGGATAAAAAAACAAAATTTTGCTCAATCTTCTCCGCAACTGTCTTTGATATATCAAAACGTTCGCGGCCTAAATTCTAAGCTCAGAAGACTATTTTTGAGTAGTTTTTGTATATGTTCTGAAATTATTGATCTCACAGAATCGTGGCAAAGTCCGAATGTTTATAATAGTGAGATTCTCTCAAATTATTTCACCATTTATAGACACGATAGATTGCTACGAAGAGGTGGTGGTGTCTTGATTGGTGTTAAGTCCAATATCCTCTCAGAATCTTTTATTTTTTCGTTACCCCATCATGCTGAGATTATTGGAGTTAAAATAACTGTTCCATCGTGTTCCCTATTTATTACTTGTTCATATATCCCTCCCTCTTCTGATGTTCAAGTTTATGTTCAACATATAACTTGCATTAAAGAAATTTATGACATGTTAATGATAACGATATGTTTCTTGTGTTGGGTGACTTTAATATACCTAACACTTCTTGGTCCTCCAGTCCCAATTGTAGTTTTCTTATTCCTACATCATTACCTTTTCAATGAATTATTCTCGCTTTCTATGTTTCAGATGAACTCTATTTCAAATCATCTGAATCAGTCACTTGATCTAGTTTTTATTAATTATGACTCTAGCATTAATGTCTCTAGATCATCAGCTTTTTGTATACCTGAGGATATACATCATCCCACTTTGGAGGTACAATTATCCATAAGTACTCCTCCAGTTTTCACACCTACAATTTTAAAACAACGTCGTTGTTTTAATAAGTGCAATTTTTTTTGCTTAATCAACTTATTAATGCAACAGATTGGTCTCCTTTATATAAGTCAGTTGACATTAATTTGGCAACAACTTTTTTTCAACACTTTAAACTCTCTTCTAGATGAGTGTGTTCCTATGTGTCTCCCTATGCCCGTTTCTAATAAAGCCCCCTGGTTTACTCAGACTCTTTCTAATTTAAAAAATATTAAGTCTAAATATTTTAAAAGTCTGGTTCGAATGTAGACTGGTCCAAATATTCCATAGCCAAGTCGAATTTTAATAATTTAAATTCTCGGTGTTATGAGAATTACCTTTTTCGTTGCAAAAGGCAGTTTGTTCGTGATCCTAAGAAATTCTATTCATTCGTAAACATGAAGCGTAAATCTTCTAGTTTACCTTCTCCATTTTTCCTTGGATTGGACAAAACTTGTAATGATCATGATTCCTCTGATCTTTTTGCAGATTTTTTTCAATGCACTTACTCCTCAGTAGATCCCTATACCACTTCATACCCTTACTTAATTTCTGCATTTAATATTATTAATGCTTCTAAAGTTTCCCCAGCTTCTCTGATTTCAGCCATTCGGTCATTGAAATCATCTTTTTCTCCTGGAGCTGATAATATTCCCAGTTGTGTAATTAAGGAATGTAGTGGTTCCCTTCAGACACCATTACTAAAACTATTAAATTTGTCGCTGGAAACCTCTGTTTTTCCGTCTATTTGGAAAGAGTCTTTCATCATCCCTATATATAAAAAAGGTGGGAGGTCTGACATTTCTAATTATAGAGGTATTGCAAAACTATCTGCTATTCCGAAATTATTTGAAAAAATATTAACATCTACCTTACAACATTTTTGTAAATCGATTATTTCACCATCGCAGCATGGTTTTGTTCGAAATCGATCTACTTCCACTAATCTATTAGAATTTACTTCCCTAGTCAATGACAGTTTTTTAAATAAAATGCAAACTGATGTTATATATACTGATTTCAGTAAAGCATTTGACTCAGTACACCACGATATATTACTTCAAAAGCTTGATATCTTAGGATTTTCCCCTAAACTTCTTTCTTGGATTTCATCCTATTTAAAAGGTAGAACCCAAAGAGTTATGTTGAGAACAGCTTTTTCGAAACTTGTTTTCGTTTCGTCGGGTGTACCTCAGCGCAGTCATTTGGGTCCGCTACTTTTTTCCCTATTTATAAATGACCTTCCAAACCGTATATCGAATTCAAAGATATTTATGTATGCAGATGACGTAAAACTTTGTCTTTCGTATGCTAATTCACTTGATCATTACATTTAAATTGTTCTAAATGTATGACAATGACCTTCTGTCGTACTATTCCATATATTGCTAATTATTCAATTAATAATTATCCCTTGCAACGTATTTTTTCAGTCAAAGATCTTGGTGTACTTTTTGACTCGAAACTTAATTTCAATTCTCATATCTCAACATCTGGACATCGGTCCAGAAACAGTTTCTACTCTTTGCCTTACGAGATCTAAACTGGGACCCTAATCTTCGTTTACCGCCTTATCTTAGTAGGCTTCTTCTTATTGATCTTCCATCATTAATCAATCGTAGAACTATCCTGGGGATGGTTTACTACATAATTTGATTATTGGTAATATTGATTCGTCATGCCTGTTATTGCAACTTAATTTTTCTGTTCCTTCCAAAACAACCAGACACTTTCGTTCGTTGTATTTACCATTGTGCACTTCGGATTATTCTTTGCATAGCGCGTTTCACGTTTTATGTGTTAACTACAATAAATTTTATCACGCGTTTTCCTCTGAACTCTCTCTACCTTTAATTAAATCCTTGCTTTCAGATCATCTTAGGGAAATCACACACAGTGCCCAGGAGTGAGCAGGTGCACAATTTTGACGACCTGTAAAATCTGCAACATTGTGGAGTGATTTCTCAATCCTTTCTTTTCTTTATCATTCTCTCTCTTCTACTTATTCTGTTTGCTTTTTGCTTATTAATATTTTCAATTTTCTTTTAATCTTTACTTTTATAGTTATTATTTAATAATTATACTTAAGAGTCTATAATAATTATTTTATAAGTTTCTATTAACACTTTTTATCTTCTGTAGTTCAATAATATCACTGACCATACAAGGCTATGAATCGGGGCATAGCTGGCCGGACTGGCAAATAAAATACCCCCATCGGGTTGGTGGTATTATTGTAATATTTTTTGTGTTCTTTTAGGCTATGAAACTTATTTGTTTAGTTTATCTTTAAGTTTGACACTCGTTTTGTCAATTTCCCTTTTTTAAATAAATAAATATATCTGAGTGTGTAGATTTGATACTAGCTGTTTTTGAGTATGTATATATGTAAGGTTTAAAAAAGCAGATCAGCCGGGCTTTTGGGACTCACCGGGCTTTTCGGGCACTTCCGACTAGAGCTTTCTTACTTGTTTATAATATTGTAAGTGTATATTTCAAAAGTTGAATTATTCGTTCTACCCAAAATATTTAAAGGATATGCTAAATTTTGTTAAACTTCTTTAAAAAAAAGCGGTAATACAAATTTAGTTTCATTCCGAGTTAGCTTAAGGTCTTCTTCTTTAAAAGAAGTATTAATATATTTTTTAACCCCAGAAATTTAAATTTAACGACTTTGGGAAAACTGATTATGAGAGTGGTTTTATTTTAATTTTCGCAGCTGTACACATAATAAAAAAAATTTACAATTTGCTTGATAGCACTTACCTTATTTCCGCCTATAGCTTTATCACACTGAAACAAACACGTTATACATATACAGATAATAATCAGAGTTCGTTGAAAGTAAATACATACGATATTATTTTCTTTTTTGTTGATAGTGCAGTGATTTGAAACCTGCCCAAAAAGTATAAAATAGGATAAGAAAAATAAATCACAAACAAATATTAAATTGTGAAATGATAACTTACATCAGTAAAACTTTCGTTTACATCTTTATCCTTCTTAAGTAGAATACTAGCCCCTAAAGCCTTTGCTGTATCAATCGAATAGTCTTCGATTTCTAACTTTAAGCCTCCTGCGACAGCTTCTGCTGTTGCAGACATAACAGCTCCGCTGTTTTCTAAATTGTTCAGCTTCTGTTGAAAAGTAACATATTAGAAAAACAAATAAGAGTGCTCTAGTCGAGACTGCTCGACTAGGAGATCCCCTGAACCCTGCGAAGAGTTAATTTTCCAATCATTCTATGCTTCTTTTATGTAAAAATACATTACAAACAACACATGCACACACACATAATGTGTGCAGTTTGCGCAGCGACTGCGATGGGCTGACTGCAGTATGGAACTTATTTATTGAATAACTTTTTTTGTAGATGAAATTTCGTAAATAAACTTTTAAAGTGTGATAATGGCATACATATGCGTGTATTTGTCAAAGCACAAGTTCCGAGTACTTGAGATACGTTTTTGCAAATTTGAAGATAAGGGGGGTTGGTATCCAAATTCTAAAAATTTCAATACATGGATCTACTTAGTAAATCTGAAATTTTCATTCTCTAACGGTATTCAAGTAACACTTAAAAAATAAAGTTAAATAATCCATTTTCATCGATAGTACTCGTACTGCGTATGGTAAATACGAATATACATTTAAAATTTCATTTCTTTAGCTTTGTGGTTTACGAGATCATTGCGTTCATACGGACGGAAATGGCTATATCGACTCAGCTCGAAGATAATAAATATACTTATTGGGTCTACCACGCCTCCTTTTGCCTGTTGCATACATTTTCATAAAACCATTATACCCTGGAATCCTATTTTCAATGAGCTCACGGTATAAATACTACGCTTATGTTAGTCGGATTACTTACGTTAATTTTCGAGCATGACGACGATGATAACATAACGCTTAGACGATTGCCCGCAGCGGCAGCATCAGTTGACTTGATGCCTTTAATGCTAATATATTCTGCTACCTCACTTTTTGGTTGGATAGCATTGTTTATGGTATTTTGCGAAGTACCCCCGGAACCGTTTTCATTTCTATTGCCACTTAGATCCATGTGCGGCACGACTGCGCCAATAGATAACTTTTCATTGTCATCCGCCAGAATACAGCTAACAGTGACAGTATTAACAGTTCCTGGGATAGGTGTATTGCTTATATTGATGACAGATGATGCGGAATGATTGGATTGGATTATATGGTTCAAATGTTGACTACTACTAATTTGATTTGCCTTGCTATTAATCCCGAGGCTAATATTATTGGCATTACCGCTCAGCTTTTCCTGTTGCTGTCCATATGGATGTCCTACCCATTTTTCAGTTTCCGTATCGGGTATACTTGCCACTGGCACAGTATATACCGTATTACTATTATTATTTGTTGAATTATTGTTAGTGCTAATGCTGTTAGTCGTAGCCACAATTGTACCTCCACTGCCAACATTGACACCGCGATGTTGGTGGTGATTGGTTTCTTTTAAATTATTGTTGCTTGCAATTGACAAATTGGAAAGATTTGTGGTACGCAATGGGTGAGGTTGGCCCGTATCGATAATCTTTGGCATTTTCATTTCCTCTATGCTATAAGTGCACGTTAGTTCTTCTAATGCCGAAAGTCGTTTTTCCTTGCGCTTTTGTCCCAGTTTAATAGCAAACTGTTTACCAATAACAATATTAGATGTTTAAAAACAATATAAAAATATCAGTAAATATTAATATTTTTGTTATCCTTACCTCTAGATCTTCGTACGTTTTGAACTCTAATATGGCAAATCCGTCAATAATCTCCTCCTCTAGGACAGGAGACCTAGGTAGTTTTCGACGAACTGGAGGTGGAGGTCTTGGTGGAGGCTTATCGCGCGGAAGAAGTAATGTTGATGACGAGGATGTTGAAAGAAGATCTTCATCTAGTGATTCACCCTCGCTATCACTAGGAGTTGCCATTAGACCGGAATTACATTCGGGAGAGTGTGGCGGATTCAATAGCAGTGATGCAATGCTGTCCGTAGGTGGTAGCAAATTATTACTACCGTTACTACTGCTAGTAAAGTTGCCATTCGAATTATTGCTATCTTCTCCCATACTACCAGCACTATTGAGGTGATATAACATGCTGTTACCAGGACCCAATGCGTTACTGTTACCTATTAATATGGTAGGTGCAGTAACAGTTCCAATTATACCAGTACTGCTACTGCCAGTGGCAGCGCCTATACCAAGGCTGACACCCACACCTACAGATCCTCCAATCAAAGTGCCATTTAATGCACTTAAAGTGCATCGACTATCGCGCTCTGCCTGCAGGCGCTGGGCACGTTCACGCCGACGTTTCTGTTGGCGTTGCTGTTTTGTAATTAGACTTAGTTGAGGACAACTACTGGAGGAGTTGCTGTTATTGGCGTGGCCGTTTGTAGTTGCTAATAAAGCATTTTGAACAGGTGCACACGTTAATGTTGAAGCTGATGACATAGGTGAGGTGATCGAGTGCTCTATTGTAGACGTAACTACGGTTGCGGCTGCCGCTGCAACAATTGATAATTCCGTGTCTGAGTCAAAATCACTTGCACATGGTGCAGGTGTTATTTGTGCTGGTCCTGTTTGGTCTGAAGAACTATTTAGTGGTGGTGTTGAAGTTGCCCTTATTCCTGCACTTGAAAAAGAAGGCGGAGCTGGCAACAAACAACTTATCAAAGCAACATCCGGGGCTGATCCTGCAACATTTAAATTCGATTTTGGCGGCGGAAGGCTTAAGCCCACAGCTGGCGTATTTGATATTGCTAACGTAGCAAGTGTTGAATTATCTGGTATGTCACTTAGTTCTGGAACAATACTGTTTGGGCTCCCTTCGTTTTGCTTTTTATTTTTATTGACACTCACGCCAGCTGACGTTACCGGAAGAGTATCTTGAACTGTGTCTACATCGCTGTGTTGTGTTAAAAGACCCTGTGACTCCTGTAGCACGTTGTCGTGTTCAAGCGGATTTGATACCGGCTGTGCAGTTTGGTTTTTATTAATTCCATCCATGTCAAAAACGTAATTTTCGCTGTTATTTCTTATTTTCTATAGGTTGGTCACTCTTAGTGTATTAATAATTTTTCGATTAAGCTATTACTGCTGCGGGTGCAATTATTGCTGTAATCATTGAATTTTAAATCCATGAAAGTGTCCAATGGTGTCATCATAGCATGGAAATAATACGCGCTTTCTGTTGTATGGCGAAGTTTATAAAGAATTTATATATATAATAGAATTCGCATTACGATGTAAATACCAGCTAAACATTTTTTTCGGTATATATATATATATATATATATATATATATATATATAATGCGAATTCTATTGTATATATATATATATATATATATATATATATATATATATATATATATATATATATATATATAAAAGAATTCGCATTACGATGTAAATACCAGCTAAACATTTTTTTCGGTTTTTTATAACTTTTTTTTTAATACACAATTATCTAGTTTTTAACATTCTATTCACTGAGGTGACCGGTTTTTTTAAAATTTAATTTATTAATTTTTTTTGTATATACATACACACAATTACACACAGTAACAAAAAACACATATATATATATATATATATATATATATATATATATATATATATATATATATATATATATATATATATATATATATATATATATATATATAAATTTACAATATTTATAATTAATTTAAACGAATGTATATCGCACGAAAAGACACCGAATTATCAATCTTTCCCTTTCCGTAATCATCCCTAAACACTATTTATTACACACTGTCAGATATGTTTACATATGCATCTCAACATAAATCATATGTATACACTTATACATTTAATTGAATTGGTCGAAAACCGAAATTATTTAGGTTTTTTACTATTTAATATGCATATTTAAATTCTTGTACACACATATCCATAACACAAATTTTCACTCATTTTCATTTAACGCGTTTTCTGACCTCTATATACGTTGCATGGCTTACATATTTGTGATTACAAGATGTTTAAATTTTATATTTATATTTAATTATAATTCATGCTCTGAAGTCGGCTACAACAGTGCTCGCGCGCTACTTGCCTTGTATGTATGTATGTACATATATGAAAGATGTTGTATACAATGAATGTAGTAGCAATAGCCATCTCGCTTGCACTTGTCTTAAAAATGCACTTAATATTGCGTATTTTCTACGCGTTGTGTACGCAGCAACAGCTACAGCGCCGCACACATCGGTATACGTTACATACTATTTATTAAACGTCTTAATAATTTTAATAAATTTCCGTTAATGCATTAGCCATATTCTATACATATTCATTGCAATTCATTTACTCTCATGTATCTTATATAGTGCATTAAAACGATTTGATAATTCGGAAACTTTCTGACCAAAAAATCGAACAAGAAAACAGTGAAGTAATACAATCGATTTTAATATTTATTATTAATCGACTAGCTGTATACTACTATTATATTGTGATCGAAAATAATAATAGGGTAATATAACAACAATTTAGAACAAACGAATATGAAATATTTTCCCTGTGGAACGGTAAGCTCACTAGTTTAGTTCAGTATTATAATTAAAGATTCAGATAAATCTAAACATGAGTGAATTACTTATTAAATTTGTTTTGCAAGAAATATTACCCTAACTTTTCCCCAATAAGTATTTGACAGTATTTTTTTATTGATTTAACTTCTGGCTATCTATAGTATACTTTGTGCCAGCTATTAAGTTATGACAAAAGCAACACCTTTCAAAGATATTTTGAGCAACATGAAATATACTTTTTCTAGGAGTGCCAGGCAATCAACAACAGCTTTAAGAAGGCTAATTAAAAATGTCAAGTTCGCAATCCTATATTATCTTCCAATTAATAAATAAATGTTCTAGTCGATATTAGAATAGACAGATTAAATAGTGAATAGTGATTTTACAAGCTTTTTTACAACACTCTATTCTAACGTGCATCCTCTTTTATAGATTGAAAATAAACGAAGTATACTTTAATAGTATGTAAACTCAAACAGCAGTGCAGAAAAATTTTAATTTGTTCACCAAGGGGTCCCATTTCTTCTCTTCTGAAGTTAAGTGGGACCCAAAAAAAATTGTATGCTACCCTTGTTACTTCTAACATCCCATTTCAAAATACCTTTGAAGTTTGAAGAGACAGAGGAATCTTTCTATTTGTTTAAAAAAATACGGTAAGTGATACCATATGGAAAGAGCTAAAATTAAAGACATCTACAAAGAATTAGTGAAAGCTGCATATTGGACACATTAAACGGATGGGAGGAGACATGAAGAAAAAAGTTACAAAGAGCTTATAAAGTTGCTAAAAATAAATAAGAATGTTGCAGTCGGGCGCCACCGACTGTGCTCGGCCACACAGCTCACGTGGCGTGGACATATAGTTTTTGGTCTATCTTTATAGGATCGTAACAGCAACTTACATGCCAAATTTGCGTAGTCTTGAGTTGTCAACGCGAGTATACATTCTAAATTGTAACTTTCTAGCACTTTTAGAAGTAGTGTTTCTGAGATATCGGTAAATGCATTTTCCGATTTGCCACGCCCCTGGTGGGCGTATCGGGATATCTTGACACTTTACAATTCAAGGGTGCGCCAGTCTTGCGCAACTCCGTGTGGCGCGCATCATGCCCACTCCTCGGAGTCTGCCAGCCAGTGCTTCGTTCACAAAACTGCCGGTGGCTCCAGTATTGATCGTGGCCTTGTGCTGGTCAGCTCCTCCTCATCCGGGCTTTCAGCATCGTCCATGGCCATCAGACGCGTCGTATGGGCCCGCTCGAACTCGTCCGCCAGCATCTGCCTCCGTTGCGTGACCTCCTTTCCTTTAAATAGTTAAGGTAGTCCCTGGGCAGAAAGAACTCCTGGAAGCTGCTTACAACGTCACCCACGCTGTCCAGTGCCTGTTGTTTGCCACATAATTTTTTAAGCCCATGCCTTTGAGCAGTTCTGGCATCGCCCTCGAGTTCAGATCCAGATCCAGACCATAAGTATTGGCCGACCACTCCGCTTGCTCCAAAAACTCCAGCGGCTTTTTGTGCCATCGAAGCGGAAACCCCATTCACGCACCCGCTTGGCGACCTTTGGGTACTCCGGCGCTGTGCAGCTCGGCCCTCGTGCCCTTGTTTCTGGCTGCGGGGTGGATGTGGCCCTCCATGATCCTCGTTGCGTGTCTTGCGGGCGAGTGGCGGCGGCACTGGTGGATTGGTTGGGACAATTGTTCCACGCTCGCGATCTCACCTTCCAGCCCGTCTTCTACGACAGCGGTCAGCACTTCATCTCTGAGCAGAGTATTGTATCCAGGGTGCCTGTCAAACTCCTCATCCTCCTTCTTGAGGTTATATATCCATGGGCACGTTGGGCGCCAGTTGTAAAGAACCTTCGGTTTATCCCGAGTTTAAGCCGGACCGAACTCAGCCGACTGTATGTTTGTGCCAACAAATTTATATGTAAGCATAAGTCACTTGTGTTTAAATGCTTGAGCTCGTATATATGCTCCTTATTTGAGGGTCAGTTACAATTCACGTTTATTATGTAATTCAAGGCCTGACTGAGGTACTGCTGCTATCCGCAAGGCGTCGCCTCCTAATGCACACCTGTACACAGGACCGCAGGTAGGCGTTCAGCGCACTCTGGCTATACGAGTGGTTCTGTTACTCTCAAGTATTCAAGGATTCGCTTGACTATTCCAGGTGACGCCAGGATCCGCTTGGATACTACAGTAACTCCTACGGCTGGACTCGCTCGTAAGCACAGCTGAGATCTTCTCAAGCTACAGCCACACACTCTTTTTGAACAGCTACGCGAACGTTACTTTACTCCCGTCCCAAGATCCGCCACTACTACTCTATGCTCAGCCGTGATGCACCAATGTCCCTGTTGGGCACTGATGTTCTCCCTGTGGCCTTCAATAGGCGTCAGGGATATCCCTCTTAGATATCCTGTGACTTTCTAACGATGTCCTTTTCCACCTGAAGTCCTTGATATCGATGTCCTTCGATATCGCTGTTCCACGATGTCCTCTTGGCTGACCACTTTTTTACTCTCAAAGATACTCGGTACTTTTATTTTTACTTTCACTGACTTTCTTTTGACTCCACTGACTTTTTAACTCAGCGGGGCAGGCCCTGCTTCGCGCCATAACGGGGCCTGCTCAGCTCTGGAGCGGGGACTGTCTGAAACTTGTGTCCGCTTTAACGGCAACATCCCTTGATTTCGCGCGACGCTAAATAGCGCCAATTCGCGTGGCAGCCTATCGTCGTGGGAGCGACACAAGCCAATTAGTAGGAGCGACAGAGACGAACCTTTAGAGTCGCGAGGGCCGCTTCTACCGTACTCGCGTGGCTGTGTGGAACAATATATGCATGCACGTATATATGTATAAGTGCACAGAAAATTTTTATTTTTATATATATTGGACACTTTATTTGATAAATTCATGTATTACACAAATGTTAGTGTTTAATATGTCTGTATAATTTAAGAGTACAAGCCCTTGACCTTTTTTTTCTTAGACTGTATAAAAACTAAAAATAACTGTAAGAATATAATTAACATAAACAAGAGGGGGGAAAATTTATATAAAAAACCCCATAAATTTTCAGATAACTTAAAAACTACAAATTAAAACAAGTAAGAACGTTGCAGTCGGGCGCTACCGACTGCGGGATACTCATTCACACCCCCACAGATCACGCCCATTGCCACTCCCACAATTGGTTTGTACTTATATAATTTTTTGGAAATCAATAGAGGAGATCAGCAGTAATATCTGTATATAATTCTGATTTTCTCACTGAGAATCGGAAAAACGTATAGTTTTTCCCGATTTGCCACGCCCCCAGTAGGCGTAGACATATAATTTTTGGCCAGTTCTTAGAAGTAGTGAAGGGTAACGTAAGTGTGAAATTTGGATGCTTACACTCAAAAAATGCGAAAATTACAGGGTATTTTTTAGCCGGGCATACCCCATAAGGGGCGTAAAAATTATTTTTGGGTCATCGATAGAGGAGCTCACCAGTAACTTACCATCCAATTTTGAAGCTTCTAGCTCTAAAACTGTAGGAGCTACAAATCGGGAAAATCTTGACACTTTATAATTCGAGGGTATACACGAGTATATATTCCAAATTTCAACTCTCTAGCTTCAAAACTGTGCAAATGGTTTGCGTTCATACGGACAGACGGACAGACGGACGGACAGCGTGACGGACATTGCACAAAACCAATATACTCATTTCACTTTGTGAATGAGTATAACAAGTAAGAAAGCTCTAGTCGGCGGTACCCGACTAGGAGATACCCTGAACCCTGCGAAGAGCCGATATTCCAAACATTCTATTCTTATTTAACACATATATACAATCAACACATGCACACACATACACACATGCATACGCACGCACGCATAAGCACGCGCTCTGCTGACTGCGCAGTTGACGCAGCGACTGCGCTTGGGCTGCTCTCATAGGCTTTACTATGGGAAATGGAATGTTTTATAACTTCTTTTGTATATGGACTTTCTTAATTAAACTTTAACAGCGTAATAATGTCGTTCATATGTATGTAGTTGCCAAAGCACAAGTCTCTAGTATTTGAAATACGTTTTTTACAAGTTTGCGGGGAAGGGAAGGAAAGGGGGGATGGTATCCAAAATGTGACAAAAATCAAAACTGTATAAACTCCACATTATACTAAATACAAAATTTGGAGACTTTAGCTTTAAAGATGTAGGAAATATAAATTTATAACTGAATTTCGATAACGTTTTAAATCGATAACTTTAAAACGATCAAATTTATCGATTTTTTGAAACAAACTCGATCTGCGCGTGCTATACACGGATCTACATAAAATTTCAAGTCTCTAGCTCTTATAGATTCTGAGATCGACGCGTTCATACATACGGACAGACGGACGGACAGACGGACAGGGCTAAATCAACTCAGCTCGTCGCCCTGTTCAAGAATATACTCCCAATGGGGTCTGCCACGCCTCCTTCTGCCTGTTACATACATTTCAACAAAACCATTATACCCTGATTTCCCATTTTCAATGGGTTCAGGTTATAATAAGTAAGAAAGCTCTAGTCGGCGGTACCGGACTAGGAGATCCCTGAACCCTACAAGGACCGATATTCCAAACACGCTAAGCTTATTTAACATATACATATATGCAGTATCGTCCGCAAAAACTGATGCAGTGCATCCATTTAAGGCTGGGAAATCGGATGTATATCTATTGTATAATATTAGGGAAAGGCAGGATCCTTGAGGACAACCTGCCGATATACTTAATGAACTTGAACGAGGATCGCCTAAGTAAACGGAAAAGGTTCGATTTTTTTAGAAAACTTCGTATTATTTTCATAATTTCTATCGGAAAATGTAAGAGGTTTTGTAGACAAGTCCTTCATGCCAGACAGAATCAAAAGCCGCTTTAATGTCTAATAATATCATACTCGTAGATTGGGATCTATTGAAATACAGAGGGTGAACGGTAATATTTTTAGTAAAGTCGAAAAGCCTTTTCTTGATAACTTTCTCTAGTATTTTGCTAACTGAATATAATAGACTAATGGGTCTATAAGAGTTAGGCTTGTTCGATTTTAGAATGGGGATAATTTTGGAAAGCTTCCATGTCTGAGGAAAATAAACCTAGACCTTTCCGAGGGAGTGCTTTGAGGCACAAGTTTTCAATAATATCAAGACCTGGAGTTTTTTTTCTCCTAAAGGTCAGTAAGGTATGATTCGTCAATTGCAACAGGCAAAGAGCCCAGAGAGGCTGTGAAGCTAGAGACCTCGCAGATTGTGGAAGATAGCTTAGATTGCTTGAATGGGAATGATTCAAGGCGAACATTGATGCTAATAACTATTTTGATTTTTTGTTGAAAGGGTATGAAAACGTTGAGGCGCATCACTAATATGTTTTCGCGACGAGCATTCACACACACTTACCGTTACAGTTGCTCACATGTATAAGAATTAGTGCAAAAAATCATAAAAATGTGAACATTTTACATGAGCATGGCAAACGCTTTCAACAATTTGGTATACTCTACTCTCGGAAGAAGAGACGTTGGACCTCAGCGAGCAAATTTCAATTTTTGTGCGTTGCTGCTGGTGCGATCATTCATATAAATTTGCGAGAGAAGAGAGCGGAGAATAAATATATTTGAGAGAGAGGAGATGAGGGAATAAGCATACATAGTTGCGTAGAAGGGCTTTGTATATAGATTGACCATTTCGGTTTTCGGGTTTCGGTTTATAGGCAAATGCCAATGATTATACTCATTCACAAAGTAAAATGAGTATATTGGTTTTGTGCAATGTCCGTCACGCTGTCCGTCTGTCCGTCCGTCCGTCTGTCCGTCTGTCCGTATGAACGTAACTAGGATCGTGGCAAATCGGAAAATGCATTTTCCGATATCTCAGAAACACTACTTCTAGAAGTGCTAGAGAGTTGCAATTTGGAATGTAGACGCGTGTTGACAATTTAAGATGAAAAAGCTATGGCGGATATATTTACGCCCATTGGGGGCGTGGCCAATCGGCTGAAACTGTATCTCCTACAGTTTTAAAGCCAAATTTGGCACGTAGGTTACTGTTACGATCCCATGAAGATCGATCACAAAACTTTTTATCCACGCCAACTAGGGGCGTGGCAAATCGGATCTGACTATATAGTGATTTTTCAAATTCTGTAATATTTTGAGCACTATTGATGCTAGAGACTTGAAATTTGGTATAAATACTCGGGTTGACAATCCATACTCAAAAAAATATGGTGGATATATCTACGCCCATAGGGGGCGTGGCAAACCGCAAAAGCTTATAGCTCCTACAGTTTAAGAGCTAGAAACTTCAAAATTAGATGGTTGAGTTACTGGTGAGCTCCTCTATCGATGCGATAATATTTACGCCCCTTTTGGTTCTTGCCCGGTTAAAAAATACCCTGTAATTTTCGCATTTTTTGAGTGTAAGCATTCAAATTTCACACTTACGTTACCCTTTACTACTTCAAAGAACTAGCCAAAAATTATATGTCTACGCCCACTGGGGACGTGGCAAATCGGGAAAACCTGTATGTTTTTCCGATTCTCAGTGAGAAAATCAAAATTTTTTGACGGTATTACTATTGATCTCCTATTGATTTCCAAAAAATGTATATATGTACAAGCC